>CM055403.1:92225342-92244531 GCA_029228625.1 Pseudolycoriella hygida
TGGCAGGCGATAGAAGGGCATGGAGGACGATAGTTCACCATTCTGGGGTTGTGACATAAAGACCTCACACCGGAGGGTAATAATGGTCTATAAAGTTTGATGATGATGATGATGATGATGAACACAAATCTCGTATGTGCACGGTTTAGCAAGAACACATGCAACCTACCAATGGAATCGCCCATTGCTTACGGAATAATTCGGGTGGTAGCACACGAATATATCACGTGGCGTGGAGAATTGAAATCAAGGCGCAGAGCTCGAGTTTTTCACACAAAAATAATAATAATCTTGATTGTTGTAAGGAGTGACGAGCACGTATAAATTTTTCCCGAATTCCCTTCGCGTAAAGTCGAATTTTCCTTAGAGAAATCTGTCAATTCTTAACTATTTTTTTTGCATGATTGGTTTTACTTCGTTCATTTTATAATACGATACCACTCGTCTTATATTGATACAAATGTTGGGAGGGTCGTCGTTTGTACGCCCGAAATCGAGAGAAGGATTTAGGCTCGTGTCTCAGCTTCCCGACGAAATGGTGAGGTATGAGCTCGAAACACAAGGAATTCGATCCGATGAGAATTTCATGAATCGGAAAAAGCAACTCGCGAGTATCCTAGACTCGCAAAAATATGTCTCCGGCAGGCAACCAGTAGCTATCGGACATGTCGAGGATATCCGAACGTGTGATGCCCATCTAGAGTCTTGGCTATCACGTGTCAGTTGCGCCAAACTAACGAAACAATCCGAATTCTCTTACGAGACGAAAGTCAATTTTCTGCATAGAAGAATTTCTCATATCAACGTCCCTGACGGCGGCGACGTACGAGGGGCACCTTTTAAGTCCTGAGAATTGGCCAAACTAGCCAATTAATGTTAGAGTATCAAACGGATATGAAAAATTTGACATTTTTAATGAATGTTTGCGAACAACGTTTTATAAGCTAGCGTCACTTATTGCGTAGCTATAAGTAGTAGAATGAAACACCTAAAAAAAAAGCTTTTTGAGGACATATGGCCCATTCTATGCAAACCGTGACGCCTGTAATGTAAGGAACGGAAATACTGCCTTAATCGTAGGAAATAGCGAAATCATACGTTCAGCAGAAAATTAGATATTACAGTTGTGAACTATTTTTTCATAGAACACAACATTTGGACTCTTGGACGACTCAGGAGAAATTTTCGTTCCTTACATTACATGCATTTGGAATGGCCCATATACAGATTTTGTAGTGCTTTGATTCGCATTTTACGGAGTTATTTCTTTATGTGAATGAACAAGGCACATCTTTTGGTATCATATTATGGTTGTACGGCGGATGGTACATCAATCTATCGGTTTGGTTACCTAGAAATACCATTATTTCAACTGAAGGTCAAAAAGCTCCCTTTTTCTGGGAGCATGTTGATGAAGAGCTTTTAATGGAATTTGTCTTTTCGCTAAACAATTTAAGCAAATGAACGGTTCTGCCCTAATCAGAATTGATGGTTGTACGATCGTCATTTGAGCATGTAGTCCTATGGCTTTTAGTACTGAAAAAATTGGAAGACATTTCCTTCGAATTAATTTTTATCTTAAAACCTATGTTAGGTTCACCTCTCTTTCGATTGTTCTAATAAAATATCTATGGTTTGCTTCAGGCTCCTACGCATATATTTACGATTCTTTTTCAAGGAAGATGTGATATGAACTTTTAGAAGCACTATGGCCATCTTTGTTCAATGTTTTAGTGCTACAATCGAGCCAGCCTCCTTTTCAGCGGTTGTGAGGTTATGTGTTTTTCATCAAGACCATATTTTTTTCATAGCTAGATGTTCATCTCAAATCGAATCGATGCTGGTCTAAATAATGTCAAAAGATGCTCCAATTTTTCGGTAGGTCCTATAACAATTTTTCTTGATCCGTTCACACACAGCAGCATTGCTAAGTGGTAGAGCAAAAGATTTAAGATGACCTTTACGAGACTCGCCGTTAAGAGATGTACGGTATGGATTTAATCAATCGAACTAGTCAAGGACGGTGGTACTGGGTGGTACTTAATCGCCAAAAGTTAATATAGGTTGATAGGTTCATGATTGTTGAGTTACACCAACGCGAACATCATAAAAAATCACCGAACGAAAATTTTAACGACTAAAAATCATTTTCAGTGAAAAAAAACGTTGTTCGCAAACATACCATGAAAAATGTCAAATTTTTCATATCCGTTTGATTCTCTAGCATTATTTGGCTAGTTTGGCCGATTCTCAAGACTTAAAAGGTGCCCCTCGTAGATGCTATTTCCTTGAGCAGGTTAAAGATGCATGTCGCGACGTTTAAAAAGTTACTGATGGACCAGAAGGTTCCGAAGGCGAACGCAAATGTAGAGTTGGATAGGGAAACGTTGAGAAAAATGGAAGAATGGTCGTTAGACGACTTTTCCGATGAAGCGCAAGACATTCGGGAACATTATTCCGGACATCGAGAAAATGACCCGAACGATGATCAATTACTGAATTTCTCGCTTAGCCTGCTAGAAAAGGAAAAAAGAGAGGCTATGGAACGCGCCAATAGTAAAAATGTGACGTTCAGTCAGACCACGGGAAAGAACCTGGATTCTGATTTAACCTCATCCAATAAGTTAGAAGTTTTCGAAGGCGCGTACGACTTATTTGAAGGAAGTGGCTTGAGTTGGTTGAGAGCAGGCCTAGCGAAAGATTTATTCTCCACTTGGGACCAAATCGAAAAGGAATTATTGCGTGACTACAAATTGCGCGAAGACAAATTGACTTGTCAATTGCACATTAAAAAATATTTAAACGCCCAATCAGCGGCATTTTGAAGGGACATCATAGTACTAGTAGCTATACGAAAGAAGCCTATTTAGAAATTGTATATGATCGAGAAAACATTGATGTTTATGCCATAATTCATGGAACTATGCCTTAAATGAGTTTTTCCAAAAGAGGCAAATGAAGATCGAGTTAAAAAAAAAGTATTTCTACAAAACATTTGTGGGACCATCATACAGCATTTGTGAGGTCAGGAGTTTCGAAAAAAAAAGTTCAAATTCGACCCACCCTAGTGCGCAGCCCCTGTTGAGCTATATATTTTTGCAACCCAAATTTTACAAACTAGCTTAAACTTGCGTCACGGTCCGTTACTAATAGCGGGCCATGATATCGTGATAGCGTCAGCGCAGAACATGTCTGCCGGAAGTTAAAAAGTAATAGCAAAATTGAAGACTTCAATATGTCAACAGAAAAATGATCAAAGAACGATGAAGCTTTCGATTACTTACCATTGCTTGGAGATTCCGAATTGGTATCAGTGAATATTGCAAGGGTGATTACCTCATCCCTTCTTGAATGTGGTCTCTTTGGGATGACTAGCTTTGAAAATGCTAGTAACAATGTCTTAGACCTTGTATATACAAACATGGCTGAGCTGTTTGTTGTCATGACTGCTGATTTACGAATTATTCCTGACATATTATAAGATGTTGCTCACTTACAGATGTACTGTCTGATCGAATGCGAACCTTATTCATGTCCGTTGTCTTCATCATTTACTTCAAGAAAGCACCATTCGCTTCGGTTCGAAAAGATCTTGCTGATATGTTGTTTGTTGTTAAAGATTTCGACGGTATGCTTGAAGCCAATTACAGTAGATGTTTTGAAATCCTTTATGGACGTATTCCCAAAGTCACGCTCCGTTTCACGAATCATCCAGTATGGTACGATGCTCGTCTTCTGAACCTTAAGAACAGAAGGAACCATCCTACAGAATGTTTCTTAACCCATCAACGAACAAGAATTGAACCCCAATGAAATGTTTCGGGAGAGGCTGCATATACCAGGCTGCACAGATTATTGGTGCGGCAAACGCAAAAATCTATGCAATCGCAACCTTCTGAAAAAGGTAATAATTTTACCTAGCAAGTTTGAATTATGAGTACTAAATAATGATTTAGTACTCACAAATCGGACTTTCATAGATTTTTGCGTTGCCGCCACAGCGAAATGTTAAGGATCTACTCTACCTCCTAGAGTGTGTTCAGATACGAAAAATTCGTCATGAAACTTGAGCAAAGTTAAATTAATGACAGCGTTCCGACGTAAGTCGTTCAGAAACCAAAAAGTTTCACCGAGACTATTGTGTGTAAAAGTATTCGCAATTATTTCCATTTTTATGTTATTTAATCACCTTTAATATTTGCACATTAACCTCTATGAAAGACACTTGTCACAACTTCTAACCAAATTCAGAAATATTATATCATCTTGTGGTAAATTTTTACAAATCTAAACAATACAATCGGGTTCAATATAAATTACCATCTTTTACGTTTACCAGCTGGTTTCGCTTTTATATATTTTAGATGTCAAAAAGGGGTAGTCACGGCTATCAAGTCTCATATAAAAAATCGAATATCGCTTGTAGTTATTTCCCCTCCGAAATGAGATATGTTTGTGAATGTGAATCAAAAACAATAAACTACATGACATGAGTTTTTAGACCCGTACGAACTAAACGGGGCACATGTATATGTGAACACGTTTGTAACCAGTCAAATTTCAACCTGGGTGTTTGTGTGTTTTTCGTTTTGAGAAATCCTTCCTTAAACGCAATAACTCGAGTAAAACTTGAAAATTTTGAAAATCTTTTTCTTACCTGAAAGGTCATCGATAAATTGAGGTCAAGTTCGAAGATGAGCAAAATCGGTCAAGGGTTTCAAAAGACACGGTCGAAAAAGTTGTCAAGAGTATACTTTTACCTTCAAGGTCGACGAAACTTGTTCACTCATATCTCTGTAAAAAAGCAGGGAAATTGCTGAAACTGGTGAAACTGGTGAAAGTAGGGTAAGTGGTTTGGTGTGTAGGAATCATAGAGTGGGCTTAACCCAGGCTGCTCGATACTTGATATTGTTTTTATTATTACTTCATTAATAATTTTTTTCATTCGTTGTAAAGAAAGTTGAAGAGACATTTTTTGCCTGAGATCTTTCATAGTTCAATTATTTTTTTCTACTAAATTTTTTAGAGAAAATTGAGGGGAACATATTTTTGTATTTAGATCGTCAATAACTCCGAAAACATTTTTTATGAAATTTTATTTTTTGAAAAAAATTTTCTTGAAAGTTTTTTTTTAATTTTTGTACTATGAATTAGTTTTATAAAGACATCATCAAATTAACTTTACTAATGTCAAATAATATTCTTGTACTCTAAACATACAGTAACGGCCGTGCACTTTTTAAACTAAAATTCTTGATCGAATGAAAGCTTTAGTACATACGTTCAAACGAAGTTTGCAATTATGCTAATTTATAAAACACATTTGAATTTTCCTAAATATTTGAATTTTCCTGAAAATTTAAATTTTCTTGAAAATTCAAATTGTCTTGAAATTTTAAATTATCTTGAAAATTTGAATTTTTTTAAGATTTGAATTTTCTTGAAAATGTGAGTTTTCTTTGAAATTTAAATCTTGTTGAAAATGTGAATTTTTTAACGCCGTCGTTGTGTTTCATTAATTAAAGCCATTTTACTTTATGAAGTTGCATACAATTTATATCAAAAGTATACCCACCGGTTAAGATCAAATCAATCTGCACCGGGTCAAGAAGATTTTACTACTAGTTACGAGCCCCTAAACCTAAGAATTTAAAGGGCTCCTAACAGTCAACAGTTTGAATTTAAAAGGGTTCGCTAGGGATGGGACTTTTCGAAAAATATAAATATAAAATATAATATAAATAAATAAATAAATAAATAAATAAATAAATATAATATAAAATATAATATTATATAATAATATAATATTATATATATATTATATAAAAATTATATATATATATATATATATATATATAAATATATATAAATATATAAAAATATAAATGATAAATGATTATCAAAGTAATTATCGATAATTATCAACATATCGATAATTATCGAAATATCGATAATTATCGAAATATCGATAATTATCGAAATATCGATAATTATCGAAATATCGATAATTATCAAAATATCGATAATTATCAAAACATTAGTTAGAACTCGAAAGTTGTAGAATAAAGAGTGGATAGCTGGGTTTGCAAAAACTGCAGCAGTAGAGGAAAGTACAATATTATCAACTCAGCCCTGAGTGAATGTGCAATGAATTTTAGTGGAAAATTCAAAATGTCGAAATGGATTTTTCTCACATTTTTTCCCAACCAAACCGTAGAACGCATACGGTTTCAACAAATCATCGCGGTTTGTCGTTCCTAACGATGACCAACAATCCGCTGGATTCTCTTCATACATCTCGAGATATATAAAGAAGAAGATCCTAGTGATGACCTATAACTTCCCGTGTTTTGCATTACCTTCGAGTTTTGTAGACGATTGTGACGGACGAGAGAAAGAACCCCTTGTTTTTTCGTTTAATTTTTATTAGGTTTGATAATTATCGATGTTTTTATAATGATATGAAATGATAATGATAAAATAAAATATCGATAATTATCAATATTTGATAATCATATCAATTATCTGCCATTCCTAGGGTTCGCTATACATGGCCGGTATGGTGTGGTAGCTGTATTTTTTTTTTTGGTTACAACGTTCGGGCGGCTTTTTCACTATTGCCTTTTCACGATGCATCTTTATAAGATCTTTATCAACAATTTGATAAAAATTCTCGATATTCTTTGCACCGTATCGCGATTCGTACGGGGCCGCGTAACATGTTTTTGTTTTGGTTATGGCAAAATTATTTTTCAAGTTCTTTTAAATAACTAGAGTTCGAACAAATTTTTTTATTATTGGATTAGTGGTATAGTCGGTATAGTCGATTCGATTGGTTGTAATGCTCAAAACGTCAACATAATCTAAAAAGTAGCCAAAGCAAGAGTTTTCAATTAAGTAAATCTCTTGGACGTCAGCGTTAAGTTCTTCAGATTGCACACATCATCGAAATATTTCTTTTCGCACTTATTAGACACTGATTCACCGAAATTTAATTAATAAATAAATTATTATAGCTTCTTCTTCCAACTGTAGTAGTTAATACTATTTGAAAGAAGAAAAAATTTAAAAACATTCTTAGCTTGCCATAATCAAAATAACTAAAGTCATGTCATGTAGATATTATTGACATTTGTTTTGTAGATACACACATACACACAGTTTGTTGCGAAGGGCTAATCACTACGAACTATATTCGATTTTTTATATGAGATTTAATCGCCGTGACTACCCCTCGTTTTAATATTGTGAGTTTGACTTAAAATGAAACTTTTTAACCATTTTACGTTCTCTCAGAAAGAGCAAATAAATTCAGGCGCAGCACACAATTTGCATAACCTTGAACATTCATCCACTCTCTTTTGAAAAAAAAGAGAAGATCCAACTATAAAACCATTAATTTAGTTCGATGGTAATTGCAAATTGAGAGAGAAGAGTGCGCTTGAATGCTGCGACTGAAAATATTCGATTTTCAAATAAAACACTTTGTTCCATTTTACTTCGCACGCACAATATCTAAAATATATAAAAGCGAAACCAGCTGGTAGCTGATGAAACATGAAAGATGGTAATTTATGTTGACCCCAATTGTAACAAATTTTCTTCACGGCAGTTGGGTAATCCTTCACGACCAAAATACATCGTGAAGAATATAACCTCAAAGTTTAACTTGACAACATTAACTGAGCAACTCTAGTTGAAGAATTTAGTATCTGAACGCACCCCTAATATAAGGCCTCGGTTTTGAGCGCCTTTTCGACTAGTTTTGCACGTGCAGGAAAGTCTTTACGTTAGTCCTTGGTTGAAATCTCAAAATTTTTAGGTCTGAAAGGCATGTTTGCGTCAGAAAGTTGTTTTAGCTTTTTACAAAAAGAAACATTTCTTCAAATCATTTTACATTTAATTTTTATTTTACCATTTTTTGTATTAATCTGAGGAATTCAGTATTATCAGATTAGAATCAGAATAGAAAACTATTGATTTTATTCTAAATTGGTTTTATTTATTTAGCAATCTGTATTTTATTTTCAATAATTTGTTTTGGTACTAAAAATAACTACTATAAAAGATGACAAAATAAACAAATACCACATTTATGACTATATAGTTTTTTCACTTATTTTTTAATTTTCACAAAGGTTTTCTGTTTCGCAGTGTTTTATGAATTAATCTATTGAGAAAAACCAAAGACTTTAATTCATGTCGTCTCAATGTGACATTGTTCCTCATTTATTTTTTATTGAATTAAAATGAATTATTTGCTGACTGCATATTTACAATTTATATGTAAAATATTTAATGCATCTATTTTCAAAAATTTTACTTCTAAGCTGATTTATGAAAATGTTGCATGATCCAAAAACGAAATATATGCTTAATTGTTGTGTTTCTTTCGGAAAATAAAAAAATAAAGGACTCTACTTGCTGATTATGCTTTCGAGTTATTGGATCTAGTGATTTATTTTCTTATATCACTTATTTTAATAGAAATACGTGATGACTTTATGTTTAAACGATAATAAGACATTTTTAATGTTCATATCATATTTCGATTATAAGATTTATTATTATTATTTTTATTATTATTACTTTCGTCAAATTATTATAACACAGCCATTTATGATTTTCTTACTCATTTCTTTTGTTTAATCTACCAATTATTTTTGCATTTTTGACTCATCACGTCTAATATCCAAACAACAGCTCCAACAATAAAAAAGAATAATTTAAAACTAAAAAACGAGTTGTTCGCTAACCTAAGTTTGCAATGAAACTAGTGAAATTGATTTAAAGTTTCAGGCATTTTCACGATAGATGTTAACATCCATGACGTGAAATCAAGTTTTAAGGTATCATCCGTCGTGTTTTCGGTTAGCTGATTTTAGCCTCTATATGTTTTACGATATAGTCGATGGCGACTTCTTGATCGAATGAAACTCTTCAATTAAATAAAATAGAATGCCGAGGAACTGGCATTGTGCCAACTCAAATTTGTTATGGACGCCAGAAGCAAATTTGCGTATTTGCGTCACAATAAGTAAATTGAAGTATAGCAGATGTTAACAACGAAATAATTGCAGCGTACGCAAGGTACTTTTACTTTTCGTAAAGCTCACAAAATTTACATTAACGGCTAGAACGATTCAGTAGTCGAAGCCACCGTACGCTTTACAATTATCCTTCAGCCGGTTTACTTAATCGCTGTAAATCTTTGAATAAACATTTTTTGTCATATTTATTCTTAAAACTTGAACTGCGGCTACAAAAATTATCCTTGATGTAATTTGCTTAGATTTGAAAGTTAAAATATTTATCTGTTGAACTGAATGCTTGAAGTGCATCGAAGTTTACTTTTGATTCCAAGGTTGACTTCAAAATTGCCTGTCTGGTTATTTGTAAATGATTATCACATTTTGTCAGTTCGAGTTTTCATCCAACCATTCCGGCTTTCAATTAGAAAATCAAAAATTGTTTACTGATAATTTCTATCACTTTTTTCATTCTTTTCTTTCTACAATTTCACGTAATTGCACATATACTTTCAATAACAGTGGTTCGCTATAGAAAATTTGTCAATCAATTAATTACTTTTTTAACTAATTGATCAAGTAATAATATATTTATCTTAGTTGATATTTATGAGACTGGCCCATTAGTAGGGTTTGGATTTTGTGGTGGCTTAGGCGGTGCTACTGTTGTTGACAGCTGTGTTAAGGTTTCTTGTGTTGCACTTGCTTTAAGTATGTTATTTTCAAATTCTAACTGGTTGATGCGGTCCATTAATTCAGCAATTTTTTCTTTTAGTACTTCAACTTCTTCTCGAACAGCAAACATCAAATGAGATTTAACAAGATCCTAAAATAGAAAGAGAAAAGAAAATGTTATTTCAATTATTCCATTACGAGCATAGTTAAAACACAATAACAGAATATTCATCAGTTTTCAATCTGTCAGATTTTTACAGGGAAAAAATACGAGCAGACTTCATAATAACGACTAACAAATGGCTTAGTGCTGTAAATTGATATCTGTCCCGAGTTTATGGCACGAGCGCTGAATGATCGAATGGGAAAATGCCGTCTTCGGGGTTTAATAATTTTGTCGAACATTTTATAATTATTTTTTGCACTTTGGAGTAATGCATTCATTTAGAAAGTAGCCTAAGATATGGGCCCGAAAACGGTCTCAAGTTTAAGGCTGCCATGGGGCTCAACACGACTAGCGTCGCTTATATTTATACTAGTCGAACCCCCGCCCCTAGGGGCTACGCAGGCTTTATCATTTTCGCTTCAACATTAACGGGTAGGTTACGTAGTCGAAAGCCCCGCCCCTAGGGGCTACGCAGGCTTTATCATTTTCACTTGTTGTCTATTCAGAGAGCCAAAGCATATTTTCTTCGTTTTAAATAATGATGCGTAATGTTAAAGGTCGTTATATCACTTCAAAATATTCTTTGCCGCAAAATTACTTCACTGACCTCTTATACCACTTCCCCAGTATTCCACTTCCCCCGTATTCCACTTCCCCCGTATTCCACTTCCTCCATGGAAAGTATTCCACTTCCCCCGTATTCCACTTCCCCCGTATTCCACTTACCCCGTATTCCACTTACCCCGTATTCAACGTTCACCGCATTCCAAGTTCCCCGTATTCCAAGTTCACCGTATTCCACTTCCCCCATATTCAACGTTCACCGTATTCCACTTACCCTGTATTCAACGTTTCCCGTATTTCAAGTTCTCCGTATTCAGCGTTGCACTTGCTACGTATTCTACTCTGACACTTCCCCTGACTTTACTGACTTTTGGCCCATTTTCAATTTTCACCCTTTCTTGACCCATAACTCCCTTATTTCAGAACAATATCCCACCCCGGAACATGTTTTCTTGACGTTTTAGACCATCCCCGACAACATATCAAAAAGTATTTTTTTTTCTTCGCCAGTGTAAACGCAATTAAACGCAAAAATAACGGGATCGTGACAGACAGACTTATAAATAGACGAATAAACAAATAAATAAATAGACACATAGACTCACTAGTAAATACCCCCGCTCCTAGGGGCTACGCGGAAATTAAGCATTTTCCCGCAAAACCGTTTTGCCGAACTACCGTTTGCTGTATACTATTATTACGTCTGTGCTACCGTTTTCCCCGTGCTACCGTTTCACCCTTACTACCGTTTTCACCATACAACACTTTTCCCCGTACTACAATTTTCTCCGTACTACCGTTTCCCCGTACAAACGTTATCATCGTACTACTATTTCCCCGTACAACCGTTTCTCCCGTCCTACAATTTCCTCCTCACTACTGTTTTCCCCGTACTACCATTTCACCGTTCTACCATTTCCCCATACTAACATTTCCCCCGTACTACCATTTCCCCGTACAAACGTTATCACCGTTCTACTATTTCCCCGTACAACCGTTTCTCCCGTCCTACAATTTTCTCCTCACTTCTGTTTTCCCCGTACTCCATTTCACCGTACTAACATATTCCCCTACTACCATTTCCCCGCACAAACGTTATCACCGTGCTACTATTTCCCCGCAAAACCGTTTCCCTCGCACTACCGTTTCCCCCGCACTACGTTTTTCCCCGTAAAACCGTTTCCACCGTACTACTGTTTCCGATACAACCGGTTACCCCCTTACTGCTTCTTCCCCCGAGCTGCCCAGCATTTTCACCAATGCTGGTGACTTCTACTCACTAAACTCTAAGACTTTGCCAAAGAAACCTATCGCCCAACTCCCATACCTTCCTAAATACTTTTAAAAGCAAAAAATCCACGATGGCGTCACTTTGACAGGTGGCAGCCATTTTCTTTGGATTCATAAAGATTCTACTCATCAATATCAGCAACTTTCCCGAAGAAACCAACTGTCCAAAAAAACAAACAAAAATTTTAAATTTTTTTTTTTTCAATTGAAATCTAGGTAGCATAATAGTTTTTTGGACTCGTCGCAGGTCGGACGTATGTTGGTTCACATGGGAATCTTCTTTTGCATTGCCTTTTTTTTGAATCATATAAGGCAATGCAAAACGACACTTTGCTTCAGTTCCTCGGAACTCTTCAAGCAGGTCGGACATATGTTGGTTCACGCTGGAAATTTGTGACCGACAATTTACAAACAAACAGACAGACAGAGAGACAGACAAACAGACAAAGTTTTGACTTTTATAATTAGTAATTTTCAGCTGATTCTGAATTCGAGGTTGGTTTGCAGTAGATATTTGTGATTGTCAACTACGTAACATACATTTTTCACCATACTGTTCAGAACCATATTGTTACGTATTTTGCATACCAATATTATTGTCTTGTGCGCGATTCTATAACTCGTTTAATGAATCCAACATATTTGCTCGACTTGTAAACTTTTGACACTTAAGAATCCACCGCATTGATTTGTTTTGTAGGACCTGTAAATTTCTATGTCACCTTTCGTGCATGAAAAAAAAGATCTATGCGCAATATTCGAAGTGTTATCATTATTTATTTCAATGGTCATTGGTCAGTATGTTACAATTTACGAATTCAATAAATAGCGAGAAAAATAAGTAACAGCAATTAAACATCAGATATAGATAAAGTATCAATTCCAGCGAATTTCTTCGAAACCGGTCGGTAAAATAAATAAATAAAAGGCATAACTTAAA
Organism: Pseudolycoriella hygida; assembly: GCA_029228625.1. Classification (NCBI taxonomy): domain Eukaryota; kingdom Metazoa; phylum Arthropoda; class Insecta; order Diptera; family Sciaridae; genus Pseudolycoriella; species Pseudolycoriella hygida. The sequence continues at coordinate 92,238,007 of CM055403.1, forward strand.
TCTGGGTAGTAGGGATGAGTGTTTTTAACTTTTTTTTTTAACTGTCCTGTTTGTCATTAAAATTGAACATTTTTTGTATAAGCATTTCTTTTGATGTTAGATATAAGCTTACGGCATCGATTTTAGTGAAATTTGCCGGTATATTCCGTATATGCTACATTTTAGGCAACTTAATGAAAAAAATTATGATTCTATCCTTCTAGATAGCTTCCTTAGGACTATAATTGAGCGAAAAAGATGAAACGAAAGGTTTGAATTCGTTTTGGCTTAGCTTAACAGTTCGCCAATGTCGATATTTTTGGTTTACCCCTTGGTCTTAGGGACCGTTTTTTGACGGAATACTATCTTCCTTCTTTATTGTTATGGCTCCGTTGCTAGACTACTTCATGAGAAACTCAGGGAGGAAAATATTTTTGGGAGAAAAGCATCAGTGAAAAGCATCGAACCATGAAGTTTCATACATTAAAAACGGTAAAAAAATTAGAATTGTAGTAGTACTAAATCAATTCTTTCATTGTCATTATTCATCATTTATCGAAAAACACGTTCTTTCAGTATTGGTGAAAATGTCGCGCAGTTGGACATGTGGTCAATTTTTATGGCTTTAGAAGTATCTGTGAAGATATGAGAGATAGACCATTGGTTTCTTTGGCAAAGTCTCAGAATTTTGTTTGTAAAACTAACCAGTATTGGTGAAAATGATTAGCAGCTCGGGGAAGAAGCAGTACGGGGAAAACAGTAGCACGGGGAAAACAGCATTACGGGGGAAACGATAGTACGGGGAAAATGATAGTACGGGGAAACCGGTAGTACGGGGGTAATTCTAGTACATAGAAAACGGTAGTACGGAGGAAACGGTAGTACAGGGAAAATGGTAGTGTGGGGATAATGGTAGTACGGGGAAACCGGTGGTACGGGGGTAATGATAGTACATAGAAAACGGTGGTAGGGTAGTATGGAGGAAACGGTAGTACGGTAAGAATGATAGTACGGTGGAAATGGTAGTACGGGGGAAAAGGTAGTACGGGGGAAATGGTGGTACGAGGAAAATGGTAGCACGGGTGAAAATCAGATTTGAATAAACTCATACTAACTTCTAAAATACCATTGAATTTTATCTATTATTTATCTACATCAAACTTTATATATCCTTTTGCACATTGCGGCAAGTAAAGCACGGAAATTGTTTATTTTGGTGTCAAAAGCATTTGATCTCAGAAAACTGGGAAATTTTTTTTGTGAAAATCGGGTCAGTGTTTTGGGCCACTGGGACCAATGAAATTGACGAAATTGAGTTTCTTGGACATATGCGAAAGCAGATGGTCTTTCGTCCATGTTTACTCAACTATGTAATGTGGAGATTTACTGTCAAAGGCAAAGTTGTAGAGAATAAAATTTTAGAGAACACGTGCTTCAGTCAGGGTTTTAGAGAAAAATTGCCCAATCGTGGAATATGAATTGGGCGGGATGACACATATCTCTAGAACTATGAAAGTTAGAAAGTTGCTTCCAAAGGCAAAGTTGCAGACAATAAAATTTTAGAGAAAACGTGTTTCATGGTTTGGGGAAAAATATCCCAATATTGGAGTTCTAAAATTGGGAGTGATGACTCGTGTCTCCAAGACTATGGCAGTTTGAACGCTGCTACCAAAGGCAAAGTTGTAAATAATAAAATTGTATAGAGTACGTGTTTCCGGATTTTAGAGAAAAATGACCAGAATCTGTAATGACAACATACCTTTCGTTATTCATTAAAATATATAAATAAGATGTTATGGAACGAAAACTTATTTCCTAGATCGTTCACTTACTGCGAGACTTACTGTTGCTCTTGTTATACAATGGACATTATTGTGAGTGTTTACTTTCGTTAGGTGATAACAGCTCTAAAATAAATTCACGCCACAATTTGTTACATACTGATAAATAATGATTTCAATAAACAAACTACTCAAGGATTTGTAAAATGTCAATGACCATTGTAGATAACAACATGATGTTATCAAAAATTGTTGGGTTAGTTAATGAAATATTAAATTAGACGACCGAAATTTTTTTTCTAGGTGCAACCTCTTTTGAAGTCAAGTCAAGATGGCGGTGAGTGCGCACGTGGTTTGTTTTGCTCTGAGTAAGTTTTATTTATTTTTTGCCAGTTACGCGTTTCGATTCATAATTTCTAAGATGCAATATGAATTAAGGTATGTTGTTGCCATAATCTTTCGAGCTACACAGATTTGCTCAAGGAATATCTCAATTTTTCAATTCCACAAAATTCTCAGTTCCGATTGTTTTTGTTTCGTTTCTTTTAAACCTCTATTGGATATCATCGCTTATATTATGGTTACCATAGGGCTTCCCACTGCCCCAACAATATTTTATCAGGTTTGCATCTCAATTAAAGTTTTCATTCTCATTTTCAAACATCGTAATGGTGACATAACCTCAATGCTGCGCGTTTTTCGGATGTTATGTTGTTCTAATGTGAAGCAATCGGTGTTTTGTTGTTTCGTTGTTTGTTATTTTGATATGCAATTTCAAGTCAATGTGATTTATAATTACGGATACGGGCTTCGCTATTCGCATAGCTATCGCTTTGGCAAAATATGGATGAGCTTGCGCATAGCACTTTAGGCACGTGTGTTAAAGTCCCCATTGAGGCTTGTACTTCCGGTGCGGTTCGGCTTACCAGGCCGTCCCACTGTATTCACAAGCGGTAAAAATAATTTGGCTCAGCCTCGGACGAGTGTTGGTCACGGGGTACGACCAGCACAGGACATAACAGGTACCCCATCGTTGGCGATCAGGCAATGTAAAAAGGTTGGTGGTTTGTTTATTGGAAGTCTAAACGTGAATGGGGGTTTTCGGTGTCGCAAGAATGAAATGGTAGAATTGGCTGAGGATTACGGTGTAGATATCTTAGCATTGAGCGACATTTATTTATTTATTTGACCAACTAACAGGCGACACTGCCCAATTACAAGTTAGTGACTTAGAAATTATTACAGAATTTAAAAATTACTCAGAAGGACTTAATTTCAAATTAAAGTTTTAGGTTGAGATATAGTTTCAATTCAAAGTTAATTTTAGACATTTTAGGTAAAGCTTAGCAAAATTTCGGATACTTTTTCTTGATTGTAGATTAATAATTTGTTAGATATGAAATTTTTTTTAGATATAAAACGAGTATTCGTTTTTGAAAATTTTAGATAATAAAATACAACCAATGAAAATTTTAGGTTGTACAAATGCTAATCAAACTTCTTCAGATCGTCAACACTCGAAATAATCACAAATTTCCTGTCATCTTTTTGATGGTACACACAAACCTGTCCATTGAATGAGTATGCACTAGCTATTTTACCATTTTTCTTCAGATTCTTTGCTTTTTTGAGTAGACTCAGACTTTGTTTAGATAAATTCTCGTTGATGTAGATACGATTTCGGCTCTCAATGTTTACATGTGACAATTTTAAAGGGTCTTTCTTGTTGAAAGCGAAATAATTTGTGTGAAAACTTCGACAACAGGTATTGTTTGCGAACTTAATGACGATGGGTATAATTTTGTTGACTGAGTCATCCTGCACGGCTGATTGGTGTTTTGGAGATTTAAATCGATGGATGCTGATAATTGACGGCTCTTCATTGTTATTGATCACTGCGTTGATTTTGGAGACCAATTCCTCAAGATTTTCGTTGACCAGACAAGGTATGCCGTTGATGATCAACTCCGTAGTCTTTCCAGAATTGTTTTGATTGTACAGAGCGTCGATTCTACCATGAAGCTTAGCAATTTCATTGCTTGTTTCGTGTTTGACCTCCTCAATGTCATTTGCCAATGATGCTTGAACTTGGATGATTTTGTCATTCATATTGGACAATGCACTATCAAATTTGTGTTCCATTTTTTCCAATCTCGCATTAACTCCATTTATGTTTGTTGCCATTGCGCGTATTTCTTTTAACAAGTCGTTATTTGAAACCATTTTACACAAAAGTACCGAATTGTAGCAATAAGAATGTCAGCAAAAAATGGTCGACATGTGATGTTGATTTATCACAGCAGAAAAAATGTCCTTTAATATGTAAATAGATACTGATAATTATAGAATTTCACTTTCTCACTGATCTATGTTATTAGCACAATGATTTATTGTCCATTTAAAGTTGAATTATTAGAAAGTTTTTTTATTATAGAACAAGTTAATCAGGAACGAATATTAGCGCGTTTTGTACAATCGGCCATGTTGACAAGTAGAACTAAGGGACAGCGAGAAGAGCAGGTGGGCGGCTATAAAGTGTTTTTGTCTGGCGTTCAGTCTGGTAGGGCAAACTGGGGAGTTGGAATGGCTATCAAGCAGGAATTAGAAAAATTTGTCTTGAATGTTCGCTGCGTAAATGAAAGGATTATGTGGATATCTATTAAGTTAGCTGGGGGTATTTATCGGCTGGTTAGTGTTTATAGCCCATGCGAGGGTAGCAATGCTGGCGACCTCGACGCCTTTTACGAGCAGTTAGGAGATGTTGTGGCAAAAAGGCGAAGTGAGTGTGTGGTTTTGTTGGGCGATTTTAATGCGAGGATAGGAAACAGTAAAACCAATGCAGGTTATGAAAGGGTGGTAGGCAAATTCGGGGAAGATACTTTGAACTCAAATGGAAAGCGGTTGTTAGATTTCTGTGATTTCAATGGGTTAGCAGTAACCAGCTCTTTCTTTAAGCACAAATGGATCGATCCACCGCTACACTTACGTCAATGAAAGTTGGGATCATAAGTCAATAATTGATTACGTAATTATAGAACAGGACAAGAGGCAGGAAATATGTGACACGCGTGTTTTCAGGGGTTTCACCTTCGGCTCGGACCACTATCTTTTGGGTGCACATCTGTCGGTTGGTAAACTCTGTCAGGCTAAAAGGAAGAAAAAGGTAGTTCGCAGATTTCGCGTAGGAAAGTTCAAGGAGGAGGAAGTTAGGGCTCGTTTCATGGCAAAGTTCACAGAAGGTTTTGAGGGGCTTCCTTCGGACTGCGGGGACATCGAGGCTGAGTGGGCAAATTTTAAGGAATTTGTTTTGAGTGCAGCTGAGGAATGTCTGGGTAGTGTCTCTAGCGGAGGTAGGAACAAAAGGACGGGTTGGTGGAACGCCGATATCAAAAAGGCTGTGTTGGAGAAAAGAAAGCTTTATTTGGTTTGGTTACAGGATAAAACGGATGAGAAGAAAGGAGCTTACAGGGCTTGTAGTCAGGCGGTTAAGGCTCTAGTTAAAGGAGCAAAGGACCTCGCGTGGAAGAGGTTCGGAGAAGAATTGGAAGAAGCAGGTCAAGGAAAGGGTAAAAAATTCTGGTCGACGATTAAGGATATTAGGCGTGGTGGTGAAAAGGAGGGCTGCAGTAGCATTTTGGGTAAAGATGGCCAGTTAATTACGGATAAGGGAGAAGTACTGGAAACCTGGCGTGATTACTTTCAGGATCTATTTGCATCTGTCAATCCGGTAGTGGCACCTGACAGAAATCAGTTTGCTAACTCGGAGGGTGAGGAAGAAATTACATTAGAGGAGGTGACACGAAAGGTCAGCAGGCTGAAGGCAGGAAAATCCGCAGGTGTAGACGAAATTAGGACAGAATTTATTAAGAATAGCGGGTCTGGTGGGATCCAATGGCTTTGTAGGATTTTTAATTTAGCCATGAAGTCCTCAGTAGTACCCGCTGACTGGAGCTTCGGTGTTATTGCTCCGATCTTTAAGAAGGGCAACCGTAAAGTTTGTAGCAACTACAGAGGGATTTCACTTTTGAGCGTGGTCGGAAAGGTTTATGCTAGTGTGCTAGTAGATCGGGTTAGGGTTATAGTGGAAGAGGTTCTGGACGAGGCTCAGAGTGGTTTCAGACCTCTGAGAGGGTGTCAGGATCAGATCTTTTGTCTTAGGCAGGCTATAGAAAAGCTCTTTGAGAGGAATATTGATCTGTACTTATGCATCATCGACTTGGAAAAGGCATTTGATCGGGTACCGAGGCAAAAGCTGTTCGAGGTGCTTAGCGAATACGGGATTAATGGAGGTTTATTGGGCGCCATTAAAAGCATCTACTCAGGGAGCAAGGCTGCGGTAAGGATAGATGGTGAAATTAGTGAGGCTTTCGAGGTTAATGAGGGCGTTCGTCAGGGTTGTTGTCTCTCTCCTCTTCTGTTCATAATTTTCATGGACAAAATCATCAAGCAGGCCAATTTGCAGGGGAATGTGGAAATTGGGGATGTAATTATGAAAATCCTGGCCTATGCGGATGATTTAACCCTATTAGCAGATAATGCCGATGATTTGCAGAGGGGGATTGACTGCCTGAATGTAGCATGTGAGGAGTACGGGATGAAGATAAGCGTCGGCAAAACAAAGGTTATGCATGTTGGCAAATTTAGGCAAGACGTAGTGTGCAGTTTAAACAGGGAACAGTTGGAACAGGTTTCTGAGTTTAAATATTTAGGGGCCATGTTTTCAGAGGATGGCAGGTTAGTTAGGGAATTTGAGGAAAGGAGGAAA
>CM055403.1:92252472-92280659 GCA_029228625.1 Pseudolycoriella hygida
ATCTGCTAAACTTTGAAAACTTATGAGGAAAACTTGTTTTCGTCAGTTTTTCCAAAAAGTACTCGACAAAAGATTCTGAGCCTGAACAAAACATTTTTGTTTTAGCCTTTGTCATGATATCAATATTTTTGGATTTTAATGAAGAAGTTCTCGAGTTTTCTGAACCGCTCTTTGCAAGAATTTGTCAATGAGTGTTAGTTTCCTGGTTTTCTTGGAGAACTTTGCCAAAGAGTACAAAGTCTCGCCTCTCACTGCTCTTTGCGCATCTTTCGGAATGTATGACTAGTTCAATGTCTGTTGCTAGATCAATAATTCATAACAATATCAGACTCAGAACTGTACGCATTTCCGTTGGAATTTCCAGTTCAGTTAGGTTATTAATTTATGATTCCCCTCCCCAAAATAAATTTAAAAGGTCTGTAAAAAATACCTGTCTGATATTTTTGCCTTTGGTACTACTTAGACACTGGAAGAACTGCATTCTCGACCCTACCCCGAAAAAACCTACTTACATCAGACAGAAGAGTTCGCCATTTTTTTCTTTACAAGATAGAGGTGTACGGGTCGACCTTTTTTTCTAAATCGGACTAAAACCGAATCTGAACCCGATCTAAAAAAAATTACTAACCCTACCCGAACCAAACCCGACTCAAAATAAAAAAATCCAACTCAATCCTAACCGAATCCGATTCAAACTTTTATTACAATAACTTTTATTTGGTATCAAAGTCTAAAATCGGTCAACGTTACAGACTTTTACGGTAAAGACAAACTATACTTTGAAGACAGTTGTCGACGACTGTACTTTACTGTACGTCGACGAATGTATTTAAGTAGCCGTCGACAACTGTTTGAAGTCTGTTGAACGACTGTTTGAAAGCTGTTTGAATTGTTTAGAGACAACATGAACATTATTCAGAATATAATGCACAATTTTTATTCTGGAGTAATGAATTTTGGACACAATCCATACAGCGATCGTATTTTAAGTGGGTATTTTCAGTTTGTGTATATGGCTTTAGATGTTTTTCGGGTGATCATTTTTTCATCAAAGTATTAAAAGTCGAAGTTTCTGCTTCATGTCTGATTACAAACTGCCCACTTTGCTGGTGGTCTTTGAGCTGCAAAGAGATTTGGAACATAACGTTTGATTTGTCTTGATACCAACTCAGTGAACCGTGGGATGTACGTCATATACCGACAAAAGCCGGTTAGCCGTTGTGTTCATCGATATTGCAGATAAATTCATTCCAGTTCACAGTCGAAATCAGGGCCTTTTTTTGAGAAAATACTTTCTCAAATTTTTATTATGATGTAAAACACGTTCAAACAAGTTAAAATAAGTGTAGAATTATTATTAATCGATGTGAAAAGTGTAATAAGAAATGTAAACTGTAATATTTTATTTACGGTCGTGTGCTTATAAATTTACTTGTTATCAAGTTTCAGCTGTTTTCAAGGTCTGCCATAGAAAAAATACATTGAAAAAAGAGATAATGTCGATAATGTTGAAAACAGTATAACAAGTAAATTTACAAGCACTTGTTTGTAATAAGCTCGGCTTATTGCAAAGAATACTCTGAATCATAATATAGTTCGTACAGATAGAAGAAGCTCAGCAAACCAAGATTAAACCGGTGCGCTGAAAATTCAGCCCTAGGTACTTGTGTTGATCATTCTACTATGCCTCTATTGGCCACCAAACAACTAAAATTTGTTGTTTGGTCACATTTTCGTGTAATTAAGAGTCAATCTGCGAATTCTTCGAACAGTTTGTATGAAACTGAAATACAACACCTCACCGATTATTGTGATTATTCGCGCATTGATTCCTTGGACCAATCCAAGAAATCCGTAGAATAAAATTTTATTGTTAGCGACCATATATGAGCTGTACAGGTGTAAGAAAAATGGTCTACCAAGGGGTGGCGAAAAACAATTTTGTTTAATATTTTCGCAAAGATGAGTCGCTTTGATCTGAAACTTATATATTACGTAGACCTCATTGATACAAAAAGTGTGGATGCCTATTTGCTTGGAAGGTGATGGTGTCTGAGGACCTGGAACAGTTTAAAGTCGAAAAAACGGAACTTTTGAAAAGCGATTTAAAAAAAACTCCAGCGCCGGTCCAAAGGCTAATAGATGTGGTTGTTTAGGCCATGGTCCCTAGTATCTAAAACGATGCTAAGTAATCTGGACTAAGACTGGAGTCGGCTAGAATACGCGAAAAGTTGAAATGTTACACTGCCGGGAAGACTTTTGGAGGTCGGTGGTCTACGCGCAATACTTAACTGTTGTCAAACTAATTTTCTGTAAAAGTTGACGTCTTTTCCTTTAAAATGACACCCCACAAGAATAGAAGTAGAATACCCGCACCTCCCAACAATGCATTTCACCGGTAGGTCGTACGATATCGCTACACTCAACTTCAAATCACTTGAACCAATTCAATGAGCTTTGTTTTGTTTACAAATCTAACAATTGGAACAAATCCGTCTGCGGTTGAGTTTCGAACCAACGAACTGGCAACTCGATATCATAGTAGCAAGCAGACAGACGTGTTAACCACTACGCTACGAAATCCAAAATGAAGACACTAAATAGATCAATTTCCTGGATACAACAGTGTTCAACCAACATCCAACTTTGCGTTAAATCGGTTGATAAACTTCCATTCGTCTCACCCAAAAAACATGATCACCAATGTAGAAACAAAATAAATCGTATCTTTGATCGGATCCAAGCCATACAACGAAAGATAAAGTGGTTTTGATTTGACCACCTGGATCGGAAAGTGAATCAAATATTTTTGAATTCTAAAAAATGCTATAGAATCATGACCGTCCTTTACAAACAATTTGCAGCTCGTACTGTTTCTAGATTTTTGGTGGGAATAACCCAATATGAGCACAAACGTCAAACGTCAGAATCCTTAGGGGGACAAAGGAAGATGAAATTAAAAAAAAATGTTTAAACGGTCATTCTGATCAAGAACACAGCTGTTTAAATTGAAATTAAAAAACTAATTGATTTCACTGATACCTTATAGTATTTATACTCATACTCATACTTATACTCATACGTCATACCTTATAGTAGGATCAATGATGAATGCGTTTCTAGTTTTCGGATCAAAGGCAACGAAGTCACTGAAGTCCTTCAGTATCAAATGTGTATAATTAGTCAAAACATACTAATCCTTTGCTTCGTAGTATCTCAGCTATTGTATGTTTTTATCACAGAAGCAGCGAAAGTTTCTTCTTTCGTCCCTCAAATCAGGGACGAAAGTAGAAAAATGCATCCCACGGGGCGAAAGTAAAAGAAGGAAGCCAAGAGAACGAAAATATTACAAATGAACAACTTTCGTCCCTCTTTGCGTCAATGAACTACTAAAATTTGTTCACTTGACAGAAAGAAGGTTGTCATCACAGAAGTGGTTTTGATTTTGAGCGCTACATATTAACCAGCGGTTGTTTCTGGTTTAATAATATTAGAGCATTTATAATCATTTCCTAACAAATTTTTTCTGATTTACTTAACACGACGTCGTAAAGGGAATCAATGTTAACCATGAAATATGGCGTCAAAGTAAGTTTGTTGTTATTTTGTAAAGTTATTGTTTGCTGTGTTTTCATTGACGGATTCATATATTTTATTGGCTGTTAAGCAAATATTTTTTTATATTATAATGGAAACAATGATGGGAATAATGTTGTGTTGTGTTGACTTAATTCAAATAATTCAAGTCCTTGCCAAGTGACAACAGTGTTATTCAGTGATGTTGTTCGTAAATGGGAATATTGCATTTTTATGAGTTCAACCCCAATCATTTTCGTGAAAAATACTATATTCAGAATGCATCAGTGTTTTTTCGTGGCTAAAGTACAAACCTTCCGCTGTCTCTGTGATAAAAAATAGTATGGATAACTCGGGACAAAAGTAAGAAAATTCAAACCGTGATTGCCGATCTCACCTTCGGTTCGGGCTGCAAACTTCACACGGGTTTGAATTTTCTTACTTTCATCCCTTGTCATCCAAATTACTATTCAATGTATGAAAACGATAACAAATGTATCCTTTACCTCCTCACTCCAGCCTCGACGCCTCCAGCCTTGTACGGGTCCAATTACCGAGTTTTTTTTTTTGATAATTTGCTGTGATTTTTAGAAATGTTCTTCAAGTTTCCGAAAATAATCACTGCTCTAAGTTGCCAGTACTTGATTATCTCTTTAAAAAAAAGGCCAGTAATTTTCTCGAATTTTCGGGAATTTTTAGAAACTTTCGTGAATCTATTGGGAATTTTTAAGGATTTTCGGTAACTCGAATTCCCGAAAATAGACCCTGGTGCAATCTTTCAAAAGTTATCTGGCTGTCAACGTTTCGTTGCTGTTGCCAGAGAAGAGTTGAAGATATTTTCTTTTACCAATATAAAATTACAACAAAGAATCATGAATTCGTGAGAGAACGAGGTTGTGAAGTTACTCGAGTAGATTAAGAACTTTCATTTGGACTTTTTCTATTGTTGATTGATTTTTCGTTTGCTTATTTTACGTTTAATTTTGGAAGCGAGTTTTTGTTTTGTTTCAATTTGGGTAATATTACGTATAATTTTACGAAATATAACACGGAAATTATCGACAACAAAACAATAAAATGAAGCTTTATAGTTTTAAAATGTTATTGTTACACGCTCTATTAAATGAATATGAAAATGAAAACAAATTGCACTTACCATTGCTTGCTCGATCTTGTTATCAATGGCAACTGCACTATTCCCAGACGCACTAAAAATGAAAAAAAAAAATTTACAATTTTTGTTTTTGCTGTGAAAGGACATAAGTAGAGAATTTATTCAGTGGAAGTGTCTTTAGCTTCTCGAAAGTTTCGATAGAAGCTTTAAACGTGTCATAAAAGTCTGGTAATAAATTGGCAGGTTCATAATAATCTGAATGAAACTCATCCATGTCTATGTCTGAAATTATGTGTGAGCCACAAGTATCAAGATAGCATCCTAATGTCGATGGCGAAATTTTTACCAATGGCTTTAATGCCTTATAAAAAGTGCTGCCCAATCCAATTCTCACTTTTAGATGCTTAATAAAGTGACTGAATTTCGGATTTTGTCATTAAACGAAAACGGCCGACGATGTCTAGTTTTCAATGTTTCTTTTCGTAATTCAAATCCGTAAAAGTACGTCTTTCGATCATTAGTTGTTTTCAAGGAACTGCCGCTCCCAACCACAATCGGCACAGTTTTGTTTGCAAAGTTCTAATTTTTCAAATAGTGCTTCAGATAATGGCAACAGGTCCAAAATTGCTAATGAATCTGGCTCAGATTTTTGAAAAGTTTTGAATATATATAGAACATCCCTTATAAATGAGAGAAAATGCAGCCGAGCAAAACATAGCCACGGCTTTAAAAGGTTTGTCAGCTTTTCTGACTGTAAGTACGAAACGCAGGCTCGCCAGTTTCGTAGTGTAACACTGAACAAAGAATAAACAAATTCGGACCATCTGACTTCGAAGTACTTCGGATATCGCAATGGAAGTGATAAACTGTTTGATTGAGCGATCTCGATTTAAGTGTACGATAACCCGATCCGTGAAAATGTTTCGATAGACTCTTACATTAGGCAATTGTACTAGCAATCGGATTTGGCTTTGACGTAGACTTAAACGCTAAGTTAAATCGATGTGCAATGCACCATACACACAGAAACGGCAAGTTACTAAGCATTGACTCAACCCTTTCATGTTGCAAGCGAACTCCTAATCCTGAAATTTAAATTTAAACTCTCTCAACTGGTCAACGAAAACAGCTATTCCCATTGAATTATTGCGTTAGGCACGGTTTTTATGCATTGAAGGTAATGCAGTCCATTACCATTCTTGGGTGTACCGAAACCAAGAAATACTGGTGAAAGTGTGGCATCTTTGTTTACGACTTGTGCCATAATGTAAATATTGTGCTCTTGCATTGAATCAGTAGAGCCGTCCAGTCGTAGTCAATCCCACCCTCCAAATCGCTGGCGTTCTCTGCCAACAGGATTAAGTTATCCGCATAGGCAAGGATCTTCATAATTACCTTACCCACTTCAACATTTCCCTGCAAGTTGGCTTGCTTGATGATTTTGGGTCATTCCATGTCAAATCACGCAAAATTAAATTCTATCATCTCACATTTCGATGAATTGGTAGGAAATCCTTTCCTCTAAGTCTAAATATGACGATTCATAAGTTTCTGTGTTCGAAAATGAGTTCATAGAAAAATGACCAACCGTGGGGATTGAAAAAAAAGTAAAATGAAATTATTTTAGTATCGCTATATGAAGGTCATCTGACGATCTCGAAGAAAGTATCTCCCGATTTTGTTAAAAATCCGTCTGTGGCTTCATTTTTATGGCATATTGAAGAGCTACAAGTTTCATCTTGGGGAAACGATTTTTAATTTTTGCGTGATTTGATGTGGAATGACTCTTTTATATATGAAAATTATGAACAGGAGCGGAGAGAGACAACAACCTTGACGAACACCCTCTTTATCCCCGAATGACTCGCTAATTTCGCCATCTATCCTGACCGCAGCCCTGCTCCCTGAGTAAACGCTTTTAATCGCTCCTAGTAAAGTATCATTGGCGCCGTATTCGCTAAACCTCAAACAGTTTTTGCCTCGGTACCCGATCGAATGCATTCTCTAAGTCGATGAAGCGTAAATACAATTCCCTATTCTTCTCATAAAGCTTCTCGATTGCCTGCCTTAGACATAATATCTGATCCTGACATCCTCGTAAAGGTCTAAAGCCACCCTGAACCTCGTCCAGAACCCCCTCAACTCTATCCCTCACCCGATCCGCAAAATTGAAATACCCCTTTAGTCACCACAAACCTTACGGTTGCATTTCTTGTAAATCGGAGCTGTAACAGCAAAGCTCCAGTCCAAAGGAACGGTCGAAGACTTTTTAGCTAAGTTGAAATTCCTGCAAAGCCATTGGATCCCAACGAACCCGCTATTCTTAATAAACTCTGTCCTGATCTCATCCAATCCCGCGGATTTTCCTACCTTCAATCTGCTAACCTTTCGAGACACCTCCTCCAGTGTAATTTCCTCCTCAAGCTCCGAAGAAGGACATGTTTCCTCAACAAGTCCTACCACCCCATTGACAGAGGCAAACAGATCCTGGAAGTAATCCCGCCAAGTCCCCAGTACTTCCTCCTTATCTGTCACTAACTGGCCGTCCTTATCTAAAATGCCACCACAGCCCTCCTTCTCATCACCGTGTCTAATGTTCCTAATCGTCGACCGAAATTTCTTACCCTTTTCCTGACCTGCATCTTCCAGTTCCTCCCCGAACTTCTTCCATGCCCGATCTTTCGCCTCCTTGACCTTCTGCCTGCAAACCCTATAAGCCCATTTCTTCTCATCCGTCTTATCCTGTAACCAGACTAAATACAATTTCCTTTTCTCTAATACAGCCTCTTTGATATCGGCGTTCCACCAGCTCGTCTTCCTGTTTCCACCACCGCTAGCTACACTACCCAGACATTCTTCAGCCGCGCCCAAGACAAATTTCCTAAAGGCATCATTTAAATGTTCCAATAAAAACTCAAATGTTCCAAAATAAAATGTTTTTGTTACGTTATTTATTGATTTTGTTCCAAAAAATAATCTTTTTGTTCTAATCTTGAACACCGGATTTTCCAATGAATAATACAAATGTTCCAAAAGAAATTGATTTTGTTCCACAAAAAAATGGTTTTGTTCCAAAATTCGTAAAAGGGTGAAATTCCAATTTTTTGTGGAACAAAATCAATTTCTTTTGGAACATTTGTATTATTTGTTGGAATATTTCTATTATTGATTGGAACATTCAGTGATCAACATTGGAACAAAAAAGTTTTTTTTTGTAACGAAAGTTTTATTTTTTGTAACCAAAAAATATATTCCATTTCCTAAAATTCGCCCACTCAGTTTCAACATAACCGCAGTCAGTGGGTTAACTGACTCGTCCCTAAATTTTCCTACACGAAACTTGCGGCTCACTACCTTCTTCCTTTTATTCTGACAGAGTTTGTTAACTGACAGACTTGCGCCCACAAAATTGTGGTCCGAGCCGAAATTGAAACCCCTGTATACACGCGTGTCCATGACTTCCTGCCTTCGGTCTTGTTCTATAATCACGTAATCAATTATTGACTTATGACCCAAACTACCACTGACTACGTATACCGATGGATCCATTTGTGTTTAAAGAAACTCTTGGTTACCGCCAACTCATTGAAATCGCAGAAATCTAACAACCGCTTACCATTTGAGATCAAAGTATCTTCCTCGAACAAATTCCAAAAATATTTTTCAATTACCTTTTAAGGAAAAAAAGTTTTTGAAAATCGGTTGGGTTTTACTCAAGTTATCGCAGTGACGGACGGACGGACATTTTTTTTATTGTTGATTCGTCATCTAAGGACCATGATCGTTGCTACCCCCCTATTCCCGGGTTGAAATTCGACTGGTTCCAAACGTCGTGGTAAACGCAATTTTCGAAGAACTTCGTTGACATCTTTCAAAGGCGTTTCAATAACGCCTTGCAAAAGTTGATCCCCGTGAATTCTCAAAATTATGTAATTAAAGTAATTCTAAATATTTAGGCCTGGATTCGTTTATTTAACGAAATAAAGCATGAAAAAGCTTTGATAATATTTTAATATTTTAACAGCTTGTGAAAACAGTCGTTCTCGGAAATGTTGCTTTTGTCCAAAATACTGAAAAAATCAGTTTCGCATAACCTCAATCTGAGCTAAGGTTTACATTTTTGAAATAACAAGAATAAGCAGTTTCTTAAATATTCTCTACATAAAACTTCCAAATAAAAACAAAAGAATCAATAAATTACTCCAACGGATTTCAAATACTTCTGCTTTCGAAAAGCAACAAAATAATTAAAAAGAACGTAATAGCACATTCAGCTAGAAAAAAACAGCGACAATTCACTTACATTCAAAAAATACCACCGCTCGCATAATATTCATTTTTACATACGACGACGTACGATGCAGAAAAGAAACTCGAAAAACGTAAACGCAAACGTAACGACAAGTGTACGCAAAAATCTCATGGTATTCAATAGAAATTTTATAGAAATAATCAATAAACAGTAACATATACTTAGAACAGAGGTAGAATATTTGAGATATAAACATGATTCAAGTTTGTTGCAATCGACGCTAAAGATTAAGAAATGTCTTCAACCAAATTAAATACAAAAATGAAGAAAACATTTATTTAAAAAAATAAAGATACTGCCCTCGTAACGAAGGTTGCTTACAAACACAGTGTATCTATCTATCAATTAGGACATTCGTCATACTAACTATAAGCTGAATTTCAGTAGTTTACTTTTATTTATTTTTCGTTAACTATATATATAATATATAATATATAGTACATAATATTATAATACAATAAGTATCTTTTCCCGCAGCTTCCAATTGAAAACACAATAAATACAATCCGCTTTGGCAATACTGCTTTACGCAAACACATTTGGGATTCGCGTGCATTTGGTAGTTGTTAAATCATGAAACTCGAATAGTCGGTGCAGAAGGTGGAAAAATAGTGTTTTTTGAACGATAAAAAAACTTAAGTAGTAATAGAATTTTGACCAGTTCTTTTTCTGTGTTTGATTGTTCGATTAAAAGTCTTTTTAATAGAATTGGTGTAACCCAGCAAAAATTCGCAAATTTTGGCCAAGAAAAAAGGGATTTTTTATTTTGTAGTTCCGCTATCATTATTTCACTTCCTTGGTCAAAATTCAAGTCAGAATATAACAATTATATTATAAGTATAGGCAGACATTAGGCAGTGGTTGCTTTTAGAACTGTATTTATATTAGGTCTTGTAAGTTAGTATGTACTTTTTTAAAGAAATCTAGAGAAAGGAAAACATATGAGAATGAACAGCCACACGCAATCCGTAGGTGGCAAAAAGCACGCGTAAGTTCCTGGAACAAAAATACGAGTACTTTGGCAACAGATACATATGTGTTAGTACAGAAACGGAATCGTAAGATTGTGCAATATTTCATTCCACTAGTAAAATTTACTACTGAAATAAAAAGTTGCACTATCGTATGATTCCCTTACTGCAACGGTTTGAAATAAGATCTGAAATGTAAATGTCCACGGTAGCTCAATTGGTTAGAGCAGCACCCGGCAAGGTAAAAATTCTAGGTTCGGGTCCCAGTCGTGGCATAAAATTTTCTATCAGAATTAATTTCAGAAATATCAATTTTCTCATCATTTCGCTTCAAAATAAATAAACTAGACATAAATTAAATGTAAATATAACATGTTAAAAAAAATTAAAAAATATAATAAAATCTAATTTAATTTGTGATCTGCTTTTTTTGTATACATTTGTGTTCCACATACATACAGAACGTACAAATGTGTTTGTGTAAAATAAATTCGATTTTATAAATAAGTTCTTTACTCGAACTTCATGAAATTTTAACACTTTGCTTTTAAGAGTTTAGCAATTACAATAAAAAAAAATTTCTTGTCAATACTCTGCAAAGAAGCGGTGGAAGAAGGTTGAAATAAAAAATTCAGAATCACTTTTTACTAGCCCGAAATCTGCGAATTTTTGCTGGATTACACCTGGATTACACCTGGTCCAACTAGCCAATTGTATTACTTTTGAAATTTTTTGTACCGCTCGCACTGCCGATTCGGAATTTCCAGATTCAACAAGGAATATTCACGAAAAACCACCAAATGTAGTGTAGACTCGTGTAGCGTGAGTTGGATTCACACTAAGGACCCTAATTCCCGAATCACTCAACAGATTTTCACTAATTGCTTTTTCGTTATTTCCTGGAATCCATTGCTTTCATTCAAAACCTTGAAGAGCGATTTCCGAGGTAATTTCGAAGAGATATAAGTTTCAGCAACTTTTAAAACGTTTGCGACCACTTTTTCAACCGTAACTTGGAAAGTTCTTAAACGTTATTAGCCAAATTCAATTCTGTATTCAGTTTTTTTATTACCTTTCAGAAAATAAAGGATTTTGAAAATCGGTCAAGCTGTACTCGAGTTACCGTGTTGACAGACGGAAGGACGGACAACATTTTTTGCATATTTCTCTTATTTAGACCGTTTAGACCCTAAAACGGCAACCCATCTATATCCAGGTCCCAAAAATCGTGATAAAAGCGAGGGGTGAACCACTTTTTTTCAAAAATATTTTTTGGTGATTATTTGGATTCTTTGGTGATTATTTGGATTATTTGGTGATTATTTTGATTATCTGAGGATTATTTGAGGATTATTTAAGGATTATCTGAGGATTATTTGTGGATTATCTAAGGATTATTTGAGGATTATCTGATGCGGGGGGGGGGGCAATTACTTCATAATAATCCCAAATAATTCAAATAGTCGTAAATAATCCGAATAATCCCAAATAGTACAATATACAATGAGAGACTTGATATCTGAGGAGTATTTGATGATTATTTGACACATCACAAAAAACATGTTAACAATTGGAACAAATACTTTTTGAGGGAGGTAGCCTAAAGAAACGAATTTTTTAAAAAAAGAAAACCTAATCGTCACTTGACTAAAAAAATTCAGGATAGTGTCAGAGTTATGTGAGTAGAAGTTAGTTGGATCTGGAAAAAAACGTGAGACGATTGGAATTCATGTGCCAATTTAAGAGTATGAAGAGGATGTGAGGGGGGTTTGACAGAAGTTTGAATGCCGATTCAAAAACCTTTTTGGAAGGGGATATAGACGAGGTCTTCAAACTTAAATGGACGTGGGATTCGAACGGGTTTCGATTACTGTTTTTTTTTTTTTTGGGGAGATTTGGAAAGCGATATGGACGAGACAGTAGTCGGGAGTTCGAACTTGGAGAGTGATATGGACGAAAACAGCTGGCTCATGAGAAAGGCGCCGCAGGCTCATAAAAAGAGGGGATTCTGGATTGATTCGCAAAAATGCCGGGTAGTTGTAATTAGTGTGTGAAGTAGTTGATCCCGTACGTTCCTAGGGACTGTGTAAAAACAAATTGAGAGTGGCCAAGAGGGCTCTCAGAATCTGACATCTAAAGCTGGCAGGATTCCTCGCGAGCTACTCCGAGAACGTACATTTATCGAATATTTTTTTATATCTGCACTAGTCGAAACCCCGCCCCTAGGTGCTACGCTGGCTTTATCATTTTCGCTTGTTGTCTATTCAGAGAGCCAAAGCAAATAGTTTTTCGTTTTATATAATGATGCGTAATGTTGAAGGTCGTTATATCACTTCGTTGATATTACCGCTAATAATACTAAAATCAAAATGGGCGAGAAAGGCACTATAAATCAAAACACTATCTTTGCCGCAAAATAACTCCACTTCCCCCGTATGCCATGTCCCCCGTATTCCAGTTCCCCCGTATTCCACGTTCACCGTATGCAACTTTCCCCGTATTAAACTTTTCCCGGATTCCAAGTTCCCCGTATTCTACGTTCCCCATATTACACTTTCCCCGTATTCCAAGTTCCCCCGTATTCAACATTCCCCCTATTCCACGTTCACCGTATGCAACGTTCACCGTATTCAACGTTGACCGTATTAAGCGTTGCACGTATTCTACACCTTACACGCCCCGAACTTCTAAAACCGTCAAAATTGACCACATGTTCAACTGTCCGACATTTTCGAAGAAGCCAACGCCGTATCTCCCATACATACGAAAATACGTTTAAAAACTGATTTGACACAAATTTTTCCAATTTTTGCCATTTGTCACCGATTCTACTAACAGAACTCTGACACTTTGTCGAAGAAACCAACGCCGTATCTCCCATACATACAAAGTCACATTTGAAAACTGATTTGACCCAAATTTCATTCTAACACAACATCTTGACTCAATTATGGTCGATTTTCAATTTTGACCCGTTTTTTACCCATAACTCCCTTATTTCAGAACGATATCCCACCTTGGAACATGTTTTCTCGACATTTTGCACCATCCCCGACAACATACGCTTAAACGTTTTTATTTTGTTACACAATTGATTTTGTCTGACAAACCTAAATTTTAGGTCCCACAAGTTATATTTTGTATAGTAAAGTTTCGAATTTTAACGCGTGGTTCGGAACTTTTGTATGCAGAATATAACTTGTGGGACCTGAAAATTGGAATTGTCTGAAGGAATGAAATTGTGTAACAAAATAAAAACGTTTAATTGTATCAAAAATTTTTTTCCTCCTCAGTTTAAACGCAAAAATAACGGGATCGTTACACACAGACTAATAAAAAAAAAATAGACAAACAGACGGACATTAGGCGTTTATAATTAGTAATGCAGCGCTTTTTGTATAAGCACTCTCTTTTCGTCCAAGTCCTCATCATAACTCCCATCCAAATCTCCGTCCGAACCCAATTCTTCTTCCGAACGTCTGTCCAAGCTCCCGCCAAAACCTTCATCCAAGTCCCCTTCCGAGTTTTCGTCTAATCCTCCTTCCATTTCTCCGTCCGTAACCCCGTTAAATACTAAACCCCAAATTGACACACGAATTCCAACTGCCTAACATTATATTAGTATATTAGCTTGATGTACGTTCTCGAAGGTACTCGCAAGTTGCAAGCTCCCAGGGACGACAGGGATCCAATTAGTAACTATTAACATAATGAGTCTTTTTTATTTGGATTATGTGATGATTTTGATTATTTGGATTATCTAGTGATTATTTGGATTATTTGGTGATTATTTTGATTATTTGGTGATTATTTTGTTTATCTGAAAGTGGTTCACCCCTCGGATAAAAGCAACAAAATCTACAGAAGCACTTCATTCTTCATATGGGTCTAGATTTGTGTGTTCTGTGATTGTCATTTTGATTAATTGGAAAAAGTGGTTTTAGTTCAGTTTTATATTTTTATTTTCTCCGAGCTTTCGAAAACCATCAGTTCTCTTCTTCAGGGATAAAATTGTTCTGTGAGTTGTTTGAGATCTACTACCCCCACACTGAATACAATCAATTTCTGTGTTGCCTCTTTTGGTTTTTGCCAAATGTGGTCGATATGCAATTTCACTTAGTTCGTTAATGGGCTAGGACTATGACTTTTTTTATATTTTTGTGTGATTCTATCTGTTACGTAAATCACAAATCCGCAATCAAAATAAAAAAATATCATTCATTTTTTTTTTTCAATCCACTTTAAAATTTTGAAAATCCAACTGACAACATGCCGATGGGCATGTTGGGAGTTTTACTATATAATGAAATGTATTTTACTTTGTGTTGTTGGTAACCGTGACGCTGTAATGCTGTCTTTCTACACGCGTATTTTGTTTGACATTTTTCACATTACATAAATATAGCCGGTCATGAAAATTCTGTCCTGTTTTTTTTTAATTCATCGATGAGGTAAAGCTTGCGTCTTTCAGATGTATAAATGTTTGGTTAGTGTAACATAAACACCTGTCTTCGGAATAGTGTCAAGGTGAAACGATCTCACACGGAATCATCCTGAATTCTGGATACAAAGCTAAGCTAACATAACCTTACATCTGGATTTAAACAACATCCGTTTTGGGAGAAAACTACACGTCGTAATTTAGCTGCTTGCGACTGGGTGATAATAGCCACATATGCCAGGTCTAATAAGTTCAAACTCCTCGTCCGCTTCTGCTTCCACTTCTTATTCTCGTATTTGAAAATGTTACAAGCGTCATCAAACAAATTTAAACTTGTTTATGTTTACAAACGTATGACAGTTCAATGATGACAGGTGGTGTGAAAGGTCTTTTTTGTTGGTACACCTGATAGTAAAGAAATGATGCTGTGAAATATTTTCGGTGGAAAATATTTGAACACGAAATTACAATTTCCATTAAAAAAAAATAAACATTTTTGATGAGTGTCGTGTTTAACACAACTGTTTAATTGAATAAAAATATAAAAACATGAATAAAAATTTTAGTCTTAACCCATTTGTAAAATCGAAACGTTTCTCATTTAAACTTTTTGCACATTTACGACTCTGTTGTTAACAAATTTCGGAATAGATCGACGTTTGTTTCTTCGCATTATTTTTTATTTAATTTTGGATTTACAAATCGCTTCAAATATGTGAATTTTTTTGTTTAATTTCGTAAATTTTCTGAAAACTTAATTTTTCCATAAAATTCGATCATTTCGGCGATTCGTATATCTTATAAAACTCAATTTTTCTTAGAAAGTCAAATTTTATTTGAAAATTTTTTTTTTTCTGAAAATTTAAACTGTTTTGAAATTTGAAATTTTTCTAGAAAATATTTTCTTGAATAAAGAATTGGCATTCTTCAAAAATATAGATTTTTTGGATAATTTTAAATTTTCACGAAAATTTTAAATTTCTTGAAAATGTATAGCTTTTTAGAAACTTTCAATTTTGTAATTAATTTGTTGTTGAAAAGATCGTTTTTTACTGGTTGCGACATTGTCGCTATTGTGAGCAGTCTTTTTTCGCTTCTTTTTAGAAACTTTCAATTTTGTAATTAATTTGTTGTTGAAAAGATCGTTTTTTACTGGTTGCGACATTGTCGCTATTGTGAGCAGTCTTTTTTCGCTTTAATAAATAAACCACATTTCTGAGAACTCAATAACCGTATCTTGATTTTCATCATCTCTATCGACATTTATCATTCATTGTTTTCCCCAAGAACTACAAGAACTCTTGACATTGGCTTAATATTTTTCGATTGGGCGAAATTCTGGCGTATTCGGGGGGCTGAACTCATACGATACTACTTGTATGTCATTCTCTTGGTGCCTACCGAGAGTCTTTGCAGAGTAGTGGCAACCGGCAAGATCTGGCCAGAAGTTTATGTGACCTTTACTATTTTTGATAAAAGGTAGAAGTCGCTTTTGGAGGCACTCTTCTTTGTAAAGTTTACTGTCGTAAGAATGAGTCCAAAAAAATTTGTTTGGCCTTATAAGATGTTTCTTGGAAAATTTTTTACGCTTACATTACTTGTACTTTTCTCTGGTTTTTAACTGCTTTTCGTTCCGGTTTGGAACTTCAATGGCACGATATGATTGTTTTCCTGTGTCGTCTCTTTGTAAAAGACCAGGTCTCTGCTTCGATGACCGTATTTCTATCTGGATCAAATTTTTGTTTCCACGAACAAGTCTCAGACAGATATGTTTAGCTCGATTAAATCTTAACACGCTGGAGATTTTTGCTATAGTTTAAATTTTGAATAAAAATGTGAAAATTATTTTCTTCTTCAACTTCCATCTTAAAGTTTTCAGATTGCGAAAGCAACAATGAACTTCGCAATGAATTAAATTGAACATCTTTTCAACTATAACGTGCCAAGTAACCATTTCTGAAAATATGAGCGGCGTTGAATAGTATCTTGGCTGTACTTTTAAAGTCCTCCGGATTTAAAAGATTTATATCTTAACTATAAAACTAGTTAACATTGATGGCTGATTATGTTAGCTATCACATGCATAGCTAACTATCACATACATAGCTAACTATCGCATGGAGAGCTAACTATATGCATGCATATAGCTGTGACATGTCACAAACTCTAACTGTCATACGTGTAGCTAACTATCACAAGGACAACTCGACACTCTTACGCTATAAGGTTACAACCACATTTTTAAATTTGACATTTGTGCGAAAAAACGTGACAGCAAATTATGTGGCATGTAGTAAGCCAGCGTATGTGTGCTCAACTAACTATCTCACGTATAGTTAACTATCATATGTAAATACATCATGTATAGCTATCTCATGTATTTTTTTTTTTTTTTTGTTTTTTTGTAATAGGGATGGTCGGGAAATGATTTAAAAAACTAGCTTTCAGTTTGTATTTTCAGTATTTTCGTATTTTTTTCTAATTTGCAAGTTATAATATTAACTCGCTTAACAGTGACTTCAAAAAGTTGCATTTGTCGTTTTGTTTTATCGTTTCATCCAAAAAAGCAAAACCATTTGATCGAAAATCCTTAAAATTGAGCCAAACTACGACAAGTTGCATAAATATTAGAAGGAATAAATTGAACCATAATTTTAATTGCTTATTATTCCCTTTAATTTTACAGAGTTGTACTGACATTTTTAAAATAAGCAATACACAAAACGTGCCTACTAAATACAACAGATTTACATGCACTTCAAGATATTTTCTTTATAATCAAAAATTTTTTTGATTCAAAATCCATCCTCCATAATTATTAATTCCAACATAACTTTTTATATAGAAGATTAAGCAACTGTATGGAAATTTGTTTACCCTCGAGGAGGAAGCTTGTATCCTAAGCTGAAGAGGAGAGACATAGTCCCCCGATTGGATAAAAAAGAACTTCCAAGCGTATTCCATTTATTCTACTTTATATGTAAATATAGCGTTTTTTTTTAATTTTAAGCGCTGTTTTGTGAGTATTTTCTTCTTTATGAATTTCAATCGTCTCAAATTTTATTCAGTTTGATAGTTCTTGAGGAGACTTTTTCAAAAAACTATAATTTGATGAAATTGGACCAATACTAAATTAATTTTGAGGATATTCATTGCTATTCTCACATTTTTCAGTGATCTTTTGGCTTTTCTGTTTTTCGTTGACGTCAAATTTCATTTAGTTTTATAGACTTTGACAAAACTTTTCTTAAGAGCCTCCATTTGGTGAGATTTTACTACGTTTCGTTGGTATTTTACAATCATTGTATCATTGATATAAAGTTTCCTTAAATTTCATCCTATTTCCTAGTGTTTTTTTAGATCTTTCCAACGAACCTCGTCAATGAAATTGGACCACTTTTATATATAAAATATATATATATGATATTTGAGGAAATTTTCGGTAAAATTCTCCTTTTCTTGTAGCGCTTCTGGTAGCGGTATTTTCTAGAGTTTGATGAGATATTTCTAACGAGCACGCGACCAATTTATATCAAAATTCATCCTTTTTCCAAGGCTGCCGCGCTATAGCGAAATAGCGCAAAAATGCGCAATCGCTGTCGCTGTTCGCTATAGCGGTAGCGCTGCGCTATTTTTTTTCAAATAGCGACAGCGATAGCGCAACTTTTTCAAAATTCTGCGCTATCGCTGCGCTATTTTATTTGATATCATATTTTAAGATTCATCTCACTACTACTACTATTCTACATAGGGTGTTAAATACTTTCGGTTCCCTGAAGAGTGCCGAAAATAAGTGTAACCATCTACCAGAGGTCTATGTCTTAAATTCTTCTAATATAGACTAATTGCCGTTGTTATTGACGTAAGGAATAAATGATTGTATTCCTCAATAAATTCAATGTTCAATAGCATCTCAAACACTACCCGGGCAAAGCCCGGGACACGGCGCTAGTCGTAATATAAACTCAACCCACAGTTATCTTTTTCATTTAAAATCCAGCTAATTCACACATACACATACAGTATAATTCTATTGCTTTTGTGTAAAATTGGTAGCCTATTCTTTGCATTTCGTTCTGGCTTCTTCTGTATGTTGTGACAGTTTCAATTTAAAATTTAAAGTGCAAACTGAAAGTGAGAGTCGAGTAATCGAGTGAATATTTTTTTTGAAAATGAATAATTTTAATGATAATGTTGATGATGAGGATAGTGAAAAAATCATAATCGATAATAGCGATGACGCACCCATACCATCCACAACCAGTATTAGTTGTAAAATTGTTGATCTGTGGCCTGGATTCAGCAAGTATTTC
This sequence comes from Pseudolycoriella hygida, assembly GCA_029228625.1. NCBI lineage: Eukaryota > Metazoa > Arthropoda > Insecta > Diptera > Sciaridae > Pseudolycoriella > Pseudolycoriella hygida. The sequence goes on from CM055403.1 coordinate 92,271,200, forward strand.
AAATTAGTAGACCAAAACAACACTCATTTCTTTGTAAAATGTTTAATGTGTAAAGATTCGTCAAAAAGATTAACAACGACGAAGCGATCTTCCTTCAATATTAAAAACCATATCAAGGTGAATTAGAGGTTGTCCATTTGTTTCATCGAGCATCGTCATTAAACAATTTTTTTATTGTCTTCTAGACGGTACATAAAAATGTATTCGAATCGTTCACAATCGATATCGACGAAGCAAAACAGTTGCAATCTAAAAAACGATCTGCCAGTGAAAATGTGTCTGTTGTTGCAAAGACTAAACAACCAAAATTGATAGATGTTTTGGAAAACCGAAAGCCGATGACGAAAGATCGGTTTGAGAATTTTGTCGTGGACGCTATTCTTGATGCTCATTTACCTGCGCAATTCGTTGAAAACAACTCCGTCAAGGCGTTATTGAACGCCGGTTTTCCTGGGTACGAAATTCATAGAACGACTGTAACTGATAGAATTAGTAAACGGTACAACTCAATGATAGAATCAACTGTTCGAATGTTTCAAGAAATTCAATGTGTTTGCCTCACAGCGGATTGCTGGACATCTTTCAGACGATAATAAAAAGAAACATGCAGTCTATTATTACAATTTTTTAAGACTTTTCATAAAACTCTTAGATCGTTTCTGGGAATGACAGCTCACTGGATCGATATAAATAATTTCACCAGACAATCTTGCACCTTAGCATGTAGACGAATCAAAGGCTCCCACAAAGCTGAAGTTCTTGCTGCAAACTTAGACGAAGTCATAACTAGTTTTAAACTATCACAGAAAGTTGTGAAAGTGGTCACTGATAACGGGTCAAATTTTTTAAAAGCTTTCAAATTGACTCACTCACTTTCCAAAGAAGACAATCAAGTCATTGATGATGATGATATCGAATTTTTCGAAGTGACAGAAATGTTAGATAATGCTTCCGCGTTGGGTTTTGTTTTACCACCACATAAAAGATGTGCTGCACATAGTGCAAATTTGTCGATGAGCTCAGACATGAAAAAACAGATTAATAATGCAGAATTTAAAAATATGGAAGAACTTAGTTTGGCTAAATGTGCCGAAGTGTTCAAAAAACAGAGTAGGAGTAGTTTGGCAGCTGATCTTATAAAAGAAAGGCTTGGTAGATATTTTGTGACTCCTTCTAAAACTCGATGGAATTACATCGTTGATGCTGTAAGACTGCTATTGAAAATGATCGATGAAAAGCCTTTGCAAGTAAATTCCATCTTCGATGACTTCAAATTATCTAAACTGACCCCAAACGAAATAGCCTTTTTAAAGGAATATGTCATGGTAATATTCAAGGCCTATTTTATAGAAATAAATTTCTTTAATTTCTTAAAATTTCTTTAATTTCTCTTGAATTTTTTATTTAAAGAAAAATTCAAGATATTTAAGAAATTAAAGAAATTCAAGAAACTAATTTCTATAAAATAGGCCCTGGTAATTTTTCAATTGTGTGAGCGTGAATGTGAAATTTATTTTTTGCATTTCATGCATTGTTAGGTTTTGGGCATAGTCGCAGACGCACTCGATATTCTCCAAGGCGAAAGTTACATGTACATGGGTCTCTACTCGCCGACAATAATCCGATTGCTTCAAAGACTCAGTGAACTGAAAAATCTAAAATATTGTGAATGTCTGGCAAAAGAATTGCGAGTCTCAATAAATGAGAGGTACGTTTCCGTGACATTATGAATGTGTCAGAAATTTTCCTCAATTTTTCTTCTACTTTTTTCAGATTTTCAGACATACACGATCATGATAATGTAAAAGCTGCGTTATTGCATCCTTTTTTCAATAATTTTCCATTCCATTCTGGAAAACAAGCTAATTCTAGGCTTCGAAACGATCTAATTGATCAACTTTCAGATGAATTGCAAGAAAGCGACGCATACAAGAAGTATGTATCGGACTGCAATATTTCAAAGTTCACCACAGCCGCTGCAGCGGATAATAATAAAATCTTGAGTGATTTTTTTTTAAAGACAAAGGCAATGAATTGCCTGCATCAAAATCAAGTTCAGAATGTAAGGCGATTTTACCTCCTAAGCAAATAATTACTTCTTATTTAATGTCAAATGACGTTACAGTGGATAGCTTAAAATCATACCCTTTAATACAAAAGTTATTTATAAAATACAATACTGCTATTCCATCTAGTGCTCCTTGTGAGCGGTTATTCAGTATTGCTAAACATATCTTAACGCCTTATACATGTTCCTTAACCGATTCGAATTTCGAAAGTCGATTGTTGTTGAAAACTAATTGCTTTAAAATGAACAAATAAAGATGTTTTGGCAGTGTAAATGTAATCGTTTTTGATCCTCTTTTCAAATAGCGAATAGCGCGAAAAATAGCGGCGCTATGCGCTATTGGGTTGATAGCGATAGCGATAGCGTCGCTATTCATTTTAGATAGCGCATAGCGATAGCGACGCTATTTTTTTCAATAGCGCGGCAGCCTTGCCTTTTTCCTAGTTTTCAAAGAGTAATAGGTAATATGACGAAATTTGGTGAGGTGCAGGTAACAAATTAATTTTCTACAGTGTCATAGTATTTCACTGAAGCATTTTTAATAAAAATGAATTAAATTCATCAGATCGAAAATGATCAAAATGTTTAAATAGCTGTTTAACTGACATAATTTTAGTGGCTTCATCATCACAATTTCTAATATCTGCATCAACCTTTCTGAAAAACCATAATAAGTCAAAAAGGGACAAGGTTTTGGTAGTATCCTCAGTTTTAGAAATCAGCAAAACCCATTTCCGAATGTTTTAGGAATAAAGCCTCATTTCGCTATATTTAGTAAAACTGGATAGATCTTCACTTGGAATACCCAATTACATAAAAGTTTGTATCATTTTGTTAGATTTGATTCCAGTTTATAGTGATTTTAAGAACAATTTTCTATTATTTTCGCGAAGCCTAAATTCCACAAAATATGTTTGAAATTCGATCAAATTTCCTAGGAAGCATCTTAAAATAATCAATTTTCATCATACATTGACTTACAATAACAATTTGATCAAAATAAACTACTTCCAAAAATACTTATTATTACTTATTGCAAAGAAAAACATGGAGCTGAATAAGACGGTTGTCAATCGTAAGGTGTACAATGTGTTGAGGAATAAAGTCAACCAAATGATTGTAAATGTTAAAGAGGCCTTTCTCAAACCTAAACTGAACGTCAACGTTGGTATGAAAACGCTATGGAAAAATGCAAAGTCTCTGGGTCTAGCTAAATCGAGTTCGTATTCCCAGACTCCATCGTTTACGGCTGATGAATTTAATGCCTACACTGCAGATTCTGCTCCTAAAAATTACAAGATTTCGAAAAAACAGTCACCACTGAAACAGTCGTTAAGTTCGCTAGTCAATCCTTCAACTTCAATGGGTATTGCATTAAATATACCCTGTTCTACTCTTAGGTGTGTAAATGGTAACGAAATATATAAAGCGCTAATGTCGATTAAGTCGAATGCAATTGGACTGGATGATATTCCGCTTCTATTCGTAAAGTTGATCTTTCCGGTGGTTTTTCCGCACGTCATGCATATCATCAACTTCTCTATTATCAGTTCAAGATTCCCAACCGTCTGGAAAAAATTCAGAACACCGGTCCAGTCCAGTTTTCGAAGTGCCCATAGCATAGACGGCTTTGTTGGAAATTATGTATGACGTCAAACGGGCTTTGGATAAAAAGTTGGTAGCAGTTCTACTCCGTTGATCATCAGGTTCTTTGCATGAAATTGCACACTCAATTTTTCTTTGATGAAACTGCAACTGCGCTTATTTTCAGCTGCCTATCGAGTCGTAGTCAAGCAGTAGAAATTGATGGCACACTATCGGACTTTTTACCGTTGACAAGAGGAGTCCCAGAGGTATATATCCTAGGACCGATGCTCTTTTGCATATTTATCAATGATTTACCTGACTCAGTAAAATACGTGTTTTTATATTTGTATGCAGATGACACTCGATGGTTGATGTGAATGCTTCTATTCAAAAAGTTAATTTAGACATGCAAGCAGAATGTGAGTGGGCAGATGTAAATAAACTTGAACTCAATGCGGGAAAATTTAAGGCAAAATTATTATTGGAGAAAATGACGTAAGCAATTTGCCGGTGATTAAAATGCTAGGAGTGGAGGTAGCCTATTCGAGTTCGGTTAAAAATTTGGGACTGGTGATAAACAGCCGGTCAACGTGGTGTTATCATGTCGCCAAAATATCACAAAAAATTTTTATTGCGCTTCGAAGCTAATAGCCATTGTCAAAATCAACTCCGCTGCGAACGCGCCTTATTCTGGCGAAGACTCTTCTTATACCGCATCTTGATTATTGCAGTGTAGTATTTTATTATGGATTGGATGGTGAGTCGTGGAAGGTGTTGAAGAGTTCTATTAGGGCAAAAATACGGTATGTGTCGTTATAATAGCGCTGAACGGTATGTGATCCGTTTCCTTGGCTGTTCGCTGGATACGTTCCTCAAAGTTCGAGCCCTGACGTTTATGTATAATTCGGACCGTTCAGGACAGCCAACGTATTTGAAAGATCTGGTTTCGCGAGGCCTGTCAGATAGAGCGAGGCAATTCGTTGTACCCCGGTCCAAACGTCTGGTTGGCAAGGAAACACTTTTTGTACAAGGACTGGTTGATTGGAATTCTATTCCGGCGAGGGCGAGGACAATGAATTCATTAAATTTATTTCGGAAAGAATGTACCGACCTGTTTAACCGGTGAAGTATTCCCACAATTTATGAGTGATGTCTGTGATTTCGTTGACTTTAAATTATTTTGGACCTTGTGTGAACTGATATTTAGTGTGTGTATAATACTGGAGTAATGCTGGTGGAATTTTCCTTTCTTCTCTTGTAAATGTAAGTTGCTTTGTTCATCATAGAGTTCTTTACTTGAAATTTTTATGTACTACAAATCTGTGATATTTTAGTCAGTTTGGCTTAGTGCAGTTTTTAGTTTTAGTTTAGTTTAGTTTTCAATTTTTAATATTTAGCTTTATTTTTAAATTTAAAGTTAGCGACCTGTTGCTTCTTTTGTTGTTAATCAACGAAATTATGCGCAAATTTTTTTTTGTATAAGGGTTACCCTTGCATAATAGGATCAATAAATTGAATTGAAATAGAATTCGCACAGTTCTTCATAAAGGGGTCTTATGCGTTTACCACGACGTTTGTAACCACCCTAATTTCAACCCAGGAATAAGGGGGGAGCATCGATCATGGTCCTTACGTAAAACTCAAGATTTCTTTAAGTTTCGTTAACTGATATGTATAGCTACTGTACTGAGAATTCTTACCTCCTCCTTATTCAACACTTAGAAATGTTTCAAATTGCATTACTATACAATATCAAATTCAATGAAAGTAAGTAAGTGTTAGTGTAAGATCCTGTTTTAAGTAGATCTGTAGTAGATCCTGTGGCGTACATAGCCCATCTTCGAACAGTTCAGGAACTTAATTTCTCGTCGATTAAAAAAACCATTGAAATCGGTTCAGAATTACTCAAGTTATCTTGCTCGAAAGGAAAAAATGAGGTACAGACATTGGACGTTTTTCGTACCATTTCAATATAATATCAATTCACATCACAATACCAATACACATCACTTACCATATAAAATATAAGGGTACAGCATCTGATTTTATAAGACCCTGACTTTCAGTCAAGGGAATTGAAAATTGGGCATTGAAAATAATCTTCTTGAGGACATTTATTGTCATTTGACAAATTCAAAGATTATTACAGACGAGAAGCACAACATTTCAGCATTATTAGGTATAAAACTCTTCAAGAAAAATGGCCACCACATAAATGAAATGACATAGGAAATATGGAGGAGATAAGTGAAAATTCACTTCACAATGTTTATTTTTCAAAAACAATTTTACGTGATAAAAAACAGTGAAACGCAAAGTAAACTATATTGTGAGATCGTTACAATTTTTGGTCTTATGCAATTAAATTGTAATTTTAGTCAAAAGAAAATACAATTTCAAATTTTAAACGAGACTTACTTCGGATAGAAATGGTCTATGTATTTGATAACCACTTCTCGTAGGATATCTTGCTTTCCGGAGAAAACCGGATATTGATGCATTGCCATCATCTCAGTTTTCATTTATGAAAGCTCGGCTAAAATGTATTATAATTTCAAATTATTGACTAAAGATTACACAGCTGAAATGTAATATTATATCACCGCAATTGCACAATTAATTATTTTTTATGAATTTATTCAATTTCTTTCTCATTTTCCCTGAAAAAATTATTGTACTCAAGATGAACTTTTTTTCACAGTGTTACACGATATGGCGGCCTCGGCAAAGTGAATGTTCCACTTGAATGTTCGCTGTATTGAATATTGAAATGAATATGTCTGAGTGCGCTACGTGGTCAATATATTCAAGACTATTTTCAGAACGTCACTATTCAGTTCATGAAGCAATCACATTAAATATCTGATGAGCTGTTAAATATTTCATTAAGGTATTTTTATTCTTCATTTTAAAGCAGTTCATATACGAAGTTCGTAATTAGTATTACTGTCTTAATCAAAGCGATTACATTATATTATATCACATAGCACATAAACACATCACATAGAAAATTTGTTCACGTTCAGATCATTTTCCTTATCGAATAATAAATTAATTAAATCAATCAAAATTTTTCTTCACTCCAGACACTTTTTAACCAGTACATTGATTATTGGCAAAACGATTAAGTACCCCCGATGCTCTTTATGTAAAGTCTATTTCTCAACTGCTGAGAATTAAGTTATCGAAACTGCTGTGAACTCAGCTGTTGAGAGAAGTTTTGTCACAGAGATATTTTTCCGTACTTTAGAGAACGAAAATATCAAAAAGAGAATATTCAAACATTTTTTTAATACGAAACTCAAGTTTATTTTGAAACTAACTATATAATACAAGTAGGGATACAAGAGATTTTTATATACACTCATTTTTATTCTACATGGAAAAAAATGGCTGAAATTATAATTTCAATTTCAGGTTGTTTTTTTCATTCAAAATTAATGGTGTCACTATAAAAATTCTATTCTGTGCCACCGATTTTTTTGTATGATTTTCTTTTTTGTTATATTTTTAATTTTTAAAAGGTGATTGTCATATTGCTGGAAAAGAATTGAAGATGTTCCGAACGAATTTATTATATTGCGATGAATTAATTTCTTTGGATGAATTGTACTTATGAATTATGACAGTCCAACTACAGGTTGAACTATGGGTGTGACAGTTCTCAATAGTGATGCAGTTTTTCCCGTTGGGTTATATATTTTTTTACTCTATTGTTATGAAATTTCCAAAACGTACGACCTCCTTAAAATTGTGTTAGTGTATGTGTTTTAAATTACAATAATATTTCTTAATACAATGCAGAGTGTCATATGATCAAGACAAGTGGACGATCTCAGGTTTTTACATTAGTTTGAAGCGTTTGAAGCTGGTTGTGGTTGATAACTTTTTTCGTTCGTTCGATATATATTACGTAGTGACTTTTGTCGTATTTTCGTTCGGAATCCGCAATACGCATGCATTTCGTGTCATATAGAGAGAAACTTTGCGAATTCATTATACAGACCTAATTTTTGGTACATGTCGCTGGCACCACCACCATTTCGAACTGTATCGAATTAAAGCTATTTCAATTGGGCTAGTTTTGGGCTGGCGAATGTACACAGCCATAAGTTTTGGGCTGCCATAGAACTCCGCCCCAAAATGATTTTAGTGGTCGAATATGTCGTTTTGAGGTTTTCGTAGGAAATCAATGCCTTCTTTGCTCGGTATATAGCTCAAAATTTTGGGCTAGTTTTGGGCTGACGATTGAAAGCAGCCTCGAGTTTTGGGCTGATGTCCAACCGAAGTTATTCAACTTTTAAGCAAAAAAACCATGTTGTCTTAGCTGTTTTCGTAACTAAATCAACATTTTCCGATCCTAAACTTATTGCATAATTTTGGGCTGGTTTTGAGCTGACGATTGGAACCAGCCTCGAGTTTTGAGCTGATGTCAAACCGAGTTATTCAACTTTTAAGCTATAAACCAAGTCGTTTTAGCTGTTTTCGTGGCTAGATCAAGTTTTTGGCTACTCTCAAACCAAAGTACCGAAGTGATACAACTTTTAAACAAAAAACCACGTCGTTTTCACTATTTCAACATTGATACCGGCCCCAACTTTTGAACTAATTTCGTGGTGTTGACCATATGACTCGTATAAAGTTAAAAATCATTTCATGTACAATTTTTTTTTCACAGAAAATGGAATCATGCCCGGAGCGGTAACAGAGGGCGTGACGCAGACCCCAAACTCCAAGAAAAATGTCCACAAACCCAAAAAAATCCATATAAAAACCTTTGGGACAAGGAGCCATATATAGGCGAACTTTTGAGTTTTTTCCCCTCGCGATTCTCCCCTCCAAATTATTAAAAAAAACTACGTCGCAGCAGCTTTCCAACGAGCCCAGACTCATCAAAATCGGTTGAAAATTGGCTAAGATAACGAGGTTTGAAAATGAAATTTTTCTATGGGATTTCGATTTTTCTGTTATTCTCATCATTATGAAAACTTTTTTCTGATCTGTCGGTTTCTTTCTATCTACCTATGTTCTATCTATCTATATTCTATCTATTAATAATTTTCGATCTCGAAAACTAGATAGCCGATCTTCCTGAAATTTTCAGGGAACGTCAGTCTCGGCCACAAATGAAAAATTTCATAGGCCGCTTTTCCGGGAAAATTATGGAAAAGCCGTGGCATGTGGAAAAGTGGTCAATTTTGAGGGTTTTTTAGGTAATGCTCGGAGTTTTCGAATTTTAGCTTCGGAGTGACAATAGCTGGAGAAATGGTTTCTTTGGGAAAGTTATACACGCAAAGAAAAGATACAATTGCGGCATTTTTAATGTTTTTATTTATACTTGAGCGTAACGTACTTATCTTTGCTGGGAATGCAAAATCATAAGTAAGGGTCATCAATTATAATTACAATTGCAGTAAATCTGACTTCCATATTATATTCATAGTGATTAGGTTATACTCGTAGCAATTATAATGCGGAATTTTATATAAGAGTGAAAATTGTATTGGTAAGAAACAAGCATATTCCTCACTTATTCACCACTAACATAAAAAAGAGAACTATGTTCACGGTGATCACAATTATAATTCCACCCAATATAGATTATAATTTCAGTCAATATGCCAGACGTTACAATTCTATATTGACAGCGAATATAATTTTTAATTTTACATTTCATGCGATTACAAATTGTATTGGAGTGTCGTTATAAATGCCGCAATCATAACTTTTCTTTGCGTGTACAGTTTGGTCAGGAGAATTTTTTGGGATCTTAAGAAAATGGCTGCCAGCAGTCAAACTGGCGCC
>CM055403.1:92281159-92312004 GCA_029228625.1 Pseudolycoriella hygida
TCCGTCCTAATTTCACCCACCCCTGCGGATTTTCCTTCCCTTAATCTGCCGACCTTTCGGGACACCTCATCCAGTGTAATTTCCTCCTCCACCTCCGAGCTAGGACCTGCCTCCCTCCCATTTTCTTCTACCTGATTGACAGATGTAAATAAATCCTTAAAGTAATGCCGCCAAGTCTCCAAGACTTCACCCCTATCTGCAATTAACTCGCCGCCTTTATCTAAAATACTACTACATCCCTCTTTCACGCCACCGCGCCTAATGTCCTTAACCATCGACCAAAATTTCTTACCCCTGCCTTGACCTGCCCTTGCCAAATCCTCCCCAAACTTTTTCCCCTCCCGGTCCTTCGCTTCCCTGACTAGATCCTTAACCAGTTGCCTACAAGCCTTATAAGCCTCCCACTTCGCCACCGTCCTGTCCTGTAACCAAATCAAGTATAGTTTCCTTTTCTCCAATACAGCCCCCCTGATATCGGCGTTCCACCACCCCGTCTTTTTGTTTCGACCCCCGCTAGCGACACTGCCCAGACATTCCTCAGCCAGATCCAAGACAAATTTCTTAAAATTCGCCCACTCAGCCTCAATGTCCCCGCAGTCAGCTGGAAGCCCCTCAAATCCTTCGGCGAATTTTGCCATAAAACGAGACCTAATTGCCTCTTCCCTAAATTTGCCCACACGAAATTTGCGACTTACCACCTTCTTCCTTTTAGCCTGACAGAGTTTACCAACCGACAGATGGGTACCCAAAAAGTAGTGGTCAGAACCGAAAGTGAAACCCCTGAAAACACGTGTGTCCCTGACTACCTGTCTCCTGTCCTGCTCTATAATCATGTAATCAATAATGGATTTGTGACCCAAACCCTCATTGACGTACGTATACCGATGGATGTGCCTATAGAAAGAGTTGGTTATTGCTAACCCATTGAAATCACAAAAATCCAACAACCGTTTACCATTTGAATTCAGTGTTTCTTCCCCAAATCTACCCACTACCTTCCCATACCCTGAGTTGCTTTTAAAGTTTCCTATTCTTGCATTGAAATCCCCCAGCAACATCAATGATTCATTTCCCTTTTTGCTAACTACGTCCCCTAGTTGTTCGTAAAAAGTGTCCAAGTCAGTAGCATCACTACCATTGCAAGGGCTATATACGCTAACCAAGCGATAAATTCCACCCGCTAACTTTACAGAGACCCACATCAGCCTTTCATTTACGAAACGAACATTTAGGACAAATTTGATCAATTCCTCCCTGATAGCGATTCCAACCCCCCAGTTTGCCCTACCAGACTGAACTCCGGACAAAAACACCTTATACCCGCCCACGTGTTCTTCCGTCTGTCCCTTCGTCCTAACGTCACTCAACGCCAATATGTCTATACCGTAGCCCTTAGCCAGATCAACTAATTCCTCTCTGCGATCCCGAAAGCCCCCATTAACGTTTAGACTTCCAATAAACAAACCATCAACCATTTTGCATTGCCTGATCGTCAACGATGGGGTACCTAGCAAGTCGAGCGTTGGTCGTACCCCGTATCCAACACCCGTCCGAGGCTGTGTTGAATTGTTTTTTACCGAGAATGAATACAGTGGGACGGCCTGGTAAGCCGAACCGCACCGGAAGTACAAGTTTTAATGGGTACCAAGAACGACCGTTTGGAATGCAATGTGTTCGTTTGTTTATATTTTTTACCAAACGGATTGCTATACCTATAGCGAAGCCATCAACCGAAATCATGATCATAAACATTTTACTAGAAGTAGGATGCCGAGACAAATAAAGTACACAGGTTTGATTAGATTGTTTAGCAAAACGTTGATCCGAAAAACATCACAAGATTGAGGTTATGTTAACGAGACGTCATGTCATTCGGAAATTAAAATGTAAATGTAATTGAAATTCCAAAAACAACAAAATTGATATTAGAACGCGCATATCGCACAGAAAACAATCCAAAGCTCATTTTGTAAGCAATAGAGAAAGTGAAAAATAAGAGAAATCCAGGAAATACCTGCCACGTTGCATTCGAATCACAATGCAATTGAAACACGCAAAAAGAACAATAAAACCCGCGTTATGATTTGAGTGATCCGGCACCCAACACAAAAACAACTAATAAAAATTAAATTAATTAAAACAAAACCCGGATCGAAACGTAAAATTGTAAAAATAAACAAAACTTACACAGAGCAAACCAAAACACGTCTATCACGGCGGCCATTTTGACTTGACTTTTTCTGAGAAAAATTTTTTTAGGGAAAAATTTTTTTGGAGAAAAATTTTTTCGAAGACAATTTTTTTTCGAAGACAATTTTTCGGAGAAGAAGGGAGAGAAAATTTTTTTAGAAGACCATTTTTTTCGGAGAATTTTTTTTCTAAGAAAATTTTCTTTTCTGAGAAAATTTTTTTCAAAAAATAGAAATTTTTTCAACAACTGAAAACTTCCAAAATGACTGATATAACAACAAAATATGATATCGCTTGAGCGATAGCGTCACGTCAAGCAATATCAATTAATTTGGAAATAGACTTACGGACTGTGTCACATTCTACTTTTAAAGAGGTTATTGTTGTGATATTGTTACTCTTAGTTTCGGTATTTCCACGATTAAAAAATGAAAATCAAAAAAATTGGATGCAAATTTAAGCATCGATTCAAAATATATTTCGTATTACTTCACTAAGGTGGTTCTGAAGACAGGTGGTCTAGGCAACACATGAAGTTGGATTAGAAAAGCTGTTGGTAGAGTTCCCCAATTATTGCGGCACAACAGCGTCAACTCACAGGAGTGAATGTGAAAGCGTAGTTTTGAATGGAAAATATATTTCAGTGAATGCTTGTACATTCACAGAAATGGATTGTGCATTTGAAATAAAGCTTGCAAATTCACTGAGGCGGAATGTGCATTGAAAATAACGCTTGCACATTCACTGAAACTAATTGCTCATTCAAAGCAAGGCTTGCACATCAACTGAAATGGGATGCGCATTCTAAATAAAGCTTACACATTCACTGAGACGGAATGTGCATTCAAAATAACGCTTGCACATTCACTGAAACTAATTGTTCATTCAAAGCAAAGCTTGAAGTTGTTTTGGCTTCAATCGAGCACCTAGTTTGCCTGCAACCCTTGCACATGCAATTTTTGATACTACTCTACGAAACGTACTTCCTACGACAATTGGACGAATTAAAAGATCTTTTTTATTGAGAGCACATAAGGAAGCGCCGTACAGTATGGGAACAATGAAGTCTGGAGCTCCACCGCACAAAACCAAATCACTGAGAGTGCTCAATCGCGACAACATCAAAGTTCCATGATCGCCGATTTCCACACCCAACATATCTTTCAAGCAGAGCCTATTTTCGAGAAAATGTTTTCTCGAATTTCGTGAATTTTCTCGATTTTCTTGAAATTTTTTCGATTTTCTTGAAATTTTCTCGATTTTCTTGAAAAATTTTCTCGAAGACAGACCATGATTTCAAGTGTTGCGGACGAAGTCCATCTAGGCCACCAGCACTGCCATTTTCGAATCTAAAAACCGCTGCCTTCACTTCCGGCTCACACTAAGGACCTTAACCAATCAACAGATTTTGACTAATTTATTTTTCGCGGTTTTCTGATGTCTCTATTTTAAATCCGACGGACATTTTTTTATTGTTGATTCGTAATCTATGGACCATGATCGAAGCTTCCCCCTACTACCGGGTCGAAATTGGGGTGGTTACAGACGTCGCGGTTAACGCATATGACTCCCAACAAATAAATTTTAGTCAATTTTAACGTTAAAAATGTAATGCTTTGTGATTATTAAATCGGTATCAGATTTGACATAATGCTACTCGAATAAAAAACAAATTAGCGCCGAGGACCGATTCGATAACAGTTCCCGAAACTCCCAGCATTGCTCAGCCAAACAAAACATTCAATACAGCCCATTCTTTCGTTACATTACTTTACATGGGACATCTAAATTTGAGAAATAAAGAAATTCTTATAGAAATTTTTGGCGCGCACAAAGACCTATAAGAAAATTCAGGCGGGCGGTAAAAAAACTCGGACGGGCACACATTTTTTTTAAATTCGGGCGGGCATAAAAATAATATCGGACACGGACCGGGCGGACACGAAAATTAGGTCCGCCCGCTCACCTCCGTCGTAAACAAAAAATATCGCGCTTCGAATCTAACTGTCAAATCAGTACCTTCTTATCTTGTCAAGTTATCGTACTTGAACTATGTGAATGCTCGTGTAAATGTGTGCGTGTAGGAAAAACAAGTTTTCAGTTAAAACTCTAATAAAACCAAAAATGTGGCCTCGGCTCCTATTTGTTTTTTTTTTTTTGTTACAATAAAAACTTGAAAAGAGCATACATGTTCATAATGGGACATGGCAAAAGTGTAAATGTATTGAATTTGTGGTTTTACAAATAAAAATAAAATCGCATCGCAACTAATAAAACGATGATGGAAAGCTTTTTTTTTAAAAACAGACGTCTACTTAGGGCCAACACCCTTCCTTTCCCTGTCATGTTCCGTCAGACCCTCCTAAAAGTAGACCTTTTTCTTAATTCGACCAAGATATCTTTCGCTCTTAAATCACTCTTGAGGGGAAAACAATGATAGTTACTTTTATGAATTAAATTAAGTTCGCTATTAACGATTTGATATTGAACTTAATAAAGTAAGGATCGACAACAACATTGATATTAATATTGGTATTAAAATGAGAGCAAAAGTAAAAACCTAAATACAACAGTTTATACAATAGTTGTAACAGCTTAACAAAGTAGAAAAAGTAAGTGTTTGTGGCTAACTCACACAAAGATTTTTCTTAATTAAATATTATTTTAAGAACAAAGCGAGTTCAAGGTGTGGTGTTACGTGTGAATGAATGAGAGAAGGCACATTTTACAAGCGAATTGTATTTCGATTTGAACAAGAAATTCTGAATTATTTAAGTAACAATAAATTCATCCAAATTTTGGGCATTTGTATAAAACCTAATTGATATCAAGATTTATTTCATTGAATTTCTTAACTGAATCTTTCAAGCATCAAAATTTTAAAAATTTGATTTTTCTGCCCTTTAATCACTTTCCTTATTTCATGGTCCTACTGCTCTTGGATAAATGAATGAATGAATGAATGAATAAAAAACACCCACTTTGAGTTGTCTGCATCTGATAGTTTTTCAATCAAATCAGGAAAGTTTCGTGAATGAACACGATATTTTCCGAAAGTCTAAAAAAGTTGCAATAATAAAGGATGAATTTAAGTTCCAGAATAGATAAAATTTTTCTTTAATTTGGAGAGGCTACAACTATGAAGCTTGTAGTATCGATACAATAAAGATGTGCTATTGTGCTGCAAAGGAGATCCCAAATCTTTTATGATTTTTCAGTGTCAATTTTCTATTTAGAGAAACCTTGCTGTTGACCGAAGAGCGAAGATTTTTTTCATCCTTTTTTTCAATCTTCTCAGGTAGGTTTATTTCAACATTTTTCAGATATACCAAGTGTTTAACACCCACGCGTCTTTGGATAGCTCTTTGACTATAGATAGACAAACAGCGGAGGAGGAGGGATAGGATGTGGGGGGCCACATAGTGAGCCTAAACTTGTGTCATAACAGTGATCGTAAGATGAGAGGTGGGGTTGGAGAGGGAATTATAATCGGAGTGCTATAGAGTGGACAAAAGAGAGGCGTCCGTCGTTGGGGGAGTGGAAGAGAAGGAGAAGGAGGGGGAGTCGTAAGGGGTTTGTAGGTGTAGGGGAAGGTATCAAATGTCGAAAGCCCCAGAGACTTGTGGAATGTTCTGGAAAGTTCTGTAGTGTTCTGGAAATTTCTGAAAAGTTCTGGAAATTTCTCGATAATTCTAAAATGTTCTCGAAATTTTTCAAAAGTTATTCACAGAAATTTCTTGAATTTTGCAGAACTTTTTAGAAATTTCTACAGCTTTCTGGAACTCTCTAGATTTTTCTAGAAGTTTCTGGAACATTCTAGAACTTTTTAGTACTTTGTGGAACTTTCTTGAACCTTCCAGAAATTTCCGAAACTTTCCAGAACTTCCTATAGCTTTCGAAAAATGTTTAGAACTTTATGGAACGTTCTGGTACTTTTTAGAACTTTTGTTAACTTTCTGGAACTCTCTACAGCTTTCCAAAACTTTCTACAACTTTCTAGAACTAAATATTTTTAGAATTTTCTTGAGCGTTCTACCACTTTACATCACTCCCTGATCCACATCCCCAGCTAAAAGCAACTGAGGAAAATTCTATCATACGCTTCGTTATATAAAAATTTTCAAGAATTTTCGAGACACTTAACTTCGACTAGAGATGAGCGGGTCGACCATTTTTCGAAACCCGACCTGGACCGAACCAGACCCGATAAAATTTTTCGAAACCCGAAACCCGAATTGTTTCTAAACCCGACCCGGACCGAGCCCGACCCGATTAAAATTTTCGAAACCTGAAACCCGAACTGTTTCAAAACCCGACCCGGACCGAACCCGACCCGATAAAATTTTTCGAAACCCGAAACCCGACCCGGACCGAACCAGACAAACCAGAAACAGAAATTATATATACAAAATTATGACGAGTTTTGTAAAATATAAGAAGTCAATAAAGGATCGGGACCCGAATAAAATTATACAACAACCCGACCCGGACCGACCCCGACCCGATAAAATTTTTCGAAACCCGAAACCCAAACTGTTTCCAAACCCGGCCCGGACCGAACCTGACCCGATTAAAATTTTCGAAACCCGAAACCCATTAACCCGAAAAAAACAATTCGGGTTCGGGTCGGGTTTTTCGAAGTTTCGGGCAACTTCGACCACTTTTAGCTATATAAGCAAACGTGTGATGCGATTTTCTTCAGTTGCTTTTGGCAACTCTTGCGGGCAGGTTCTGCGTCAGGTATCGAGAGTCACACTCTGAAAAGTTTAAGAAACTTAAAGAAAGTTCTAGAACAATCTCAAAAGTTTTAGAAATTACTGATTATTTACACACGCCCACATGGGATACGCTGAACTACCCAGTCAACTGCAAATAGTGTCTATATTCACTGTACTATACTCTGCTGAAACTAGTAAGGCAATTCACTTCAAACAAATATGCAAAAATATGCGGAGTATATTCCGTATAAACCGCAAATTTCGTATATTTCGCACATAATATATTTTTATAAATTTGACAGAACTGTCAAATCGATAAATCTTCTATTTTTTTCACGATTTTTGATCGAAAAATGACGCCGGATGAAGAAATTTTTAATGAAATCCAAAGATCTGATGCTTCCGAAGCGAAAGACAGTTCGCTGGAAAAAATTGTTTTTGTTATTCATCAAGTTTAATCGTTTCATCAGAAAACTCGTCATGTCACACAATTTTGTGGATGTTCCGAACCCTATTAGTAGATTACAAGTGAGGTCATGTAAACAGTCGATAATATAAGGGCGAAGTTTACAAAATCGAGCCGAAGGTGAGATAGTGTAATCACCCTTGTAGTAGCACTGAACATTAAACATTTTTAAACAAAAAAAACTTCTCAAATACAGTGTACACTACTTGAGTTCTTAGAGTAGGCTAGTTATCGAACAAACTATCGTAGAACAATGTGCTTTGTTTCATTTTGTTATTTCATTTGTCGATGTCATAACAACGCAAGGCTTGAACGGTCTATGTAGCTCAGTGAGCAATGCTGCGGTGTTATAAACTCATTTTTTCCAGAATTTTCGGTTCAAATCCTAGTGGCCGCAAGTTTTTTTTTTTAATTTTTTTTGTGTTGCGTGCATTCCATCAAATATGTCTATTAGTTTTTCATACAAAATTTTATGAAAAACATATGCAAAGGACCCGTGAGCATCAGAATAGATGTTGGCAAACAGAAAAGATGTTACAAAAAGACTCGAGCGTATCCAAGTAAATATTGCCTTAACCCTTAAGTATATACAATTACATCCACATTAAATTGGACTGGAAATTGCCGAAAGAGCTATATTGGAAAACCCGTACGAAGCAACGACGCTAAAAACCTCTCCAAACCCTTAAAATAAGCCCAGAATTTAGAACCGACCTAGAGCACTTAGGAGAGGCATGGACAAAAAAGTTTGGCTCTTTTTTTAATTATAACACTGCACAAAAACCTTATTATTAAGGGAGCTTATTATGTAGCGTCGCGCGCGTGAATTTGGCCACACATTTAATTTAGCGTAGTAATAGCGTTGTAATTTTGAAAAACCTGTAAAACTAATTGAAGATGCTTGTTAATTTCAAAAAGTTCTACGAAATTCCAAAAAATCCGGAAAATTCGTAAATTTAAAACGAATTTACAGCTTGTGGTACTGTTTATTTGTTTTCCGAGGGTGGAAGCTTCATATTCTGAAATCTGAAATCATTTCGAATTCTAATCGACGAAGAATTTCATAAAGGTGTGAATACGGTCAAGTCGTTGACTGGTGAATTGATATCAAAAGACTATGGCGTTAACAAAGATCTTCTCTGCTCGGAATGTTGCCTCCAATATTGCCCAATAATCTGCAATAACAAACGGAAATGTTTCAACAGAGCATCAATTCTTTCATAGACGAAGCGAATTCACTATAGGTGAGTGGTGTTTCTTTAACATCGATCAACAAACTGGTTGCTGCCCTTATACTTGGTTTCAGGTATTTAGCTGGCAAGAGTATACGTGAGACTAAATATTCAAAGCAAAACGTCCTCATAAATGTTCCTGTAGTTACAACACCAGAGTTCTTGGGTCGTGGCATAAATTCAAGAAAACTTGAACCGATCCCAATCAACTGCAATTTGATGACATCAAGCATCCATTTAAAAGCTTTCGTGTCATTGCCATTTTGTTTGATTTGTTTACAAACCTAACAATCGGAGCAAATCCGTTTGCGGTTGAGTTTCGAACCAACGCACTGGCAACTCGATCTCATAGTAGCAAGCAGACGTGTTAACCATTACGTTCGTTGTAGTGGATGCCAATAGTCTCTTTAGTATACAATGGCTAATGGCACCGAGAGTTATTTGTTTGTAATTGTTATTGTCGAAGCGTTGGCTATTGAAAAATATGACTGTTTTGCAATAATATGTTTCACCCGGAAAGTCGTATACGTATAAATATCTTTTTGTCGGAATGTGCTAATTGTTCAACAGTAGATACAACAACAAAAATACTGTTTTACAGTTATAGTTACAATGTTTTACAACGAATTTTATTGTCGTCTTTACTGTTCATGTGTTCATTCCGTGATAAACTGTGTACACAGTCGACTGAAGTTTTTTTTAATGTTAATTAATACTAGGTCCCACCTTTTGGGTGGGTCAGGTCCCTTGACTGATTTTCTGGAAATTGTATCTTTCCTAATGGCCGAGTAAATCGAAGGTGCGTTTTTGTAATTTTGTAATGTTACAAACTAATCTCATTACATTTTTTGTAATAAGATTACACTATGTGTACGCCGGAATTCTAAAGTTATTGTTGATGCAGAAACTTTCCGGTGTGGTTATATCGAAAGAGCATGAAAAAGTTCACCAAAGTTCACCAAAGAGCCCAAAAAAAAGTTAGTCCTAGTCTTTAGGATCTCTCACTGAATCTTGTCAAATTCATGAGACCGTGAAAAAACGTGAATGTTTTGCAAGGGAACGCAAGGACTCGGATCTACTTTTCGTCGTTTCAATAGCTTAACGTAGATCAATTTTTCAAACTTTTTCAAAGTACACAAATTTCAAAGCATTGACATTCCAAATCGCCTCAGAAATAGAAGGTTTGTCTTCATCAGAAAGGGCTTTCGTGACCATTTTTTGGTACTTTATTTTAATTTAAATTTATTAATTTTCTTGTCAACAATGAGTGGTAGTAATCTTTAATTTTTAATTTTGTTAAATTTTGGCAGCATTCTTGCTGATGTGTTGTATTTATGGTTTAAAACGTTTACTCGGCGTGGATCGGCTTTTTAGTCGATGTGAAATTTTCGAGTGTGTACATGATAAATTTAAATTTAAAAACCTTTTTAACTGGAAAATAGAAATTTTTCCTTAATTATGAATAATTTTAGAGACTATTGTGTCTCAAAAGTATGTACAAAAGAATCAAATTTTTGTTGTTAAATCATTTTTATTGCGATTTCCCGCATCTTCCATTTGGTAACACTGGTAATTTTTTTATAAATTATCGGTGCGAAGCTAATCATTAGCGTCGCTAAGTTAGAATACAAATAGCTCGCTAAATTGGGTTCATCCTCTAACCCAGCCACATTTTTTGGGCACCCACTTTCGGATAAAACTTTGTTCAAGCTGTGTCTTTTGCGTATATCATTGTCTCGCAGCTTCAATTTTTTTTTGTACAATTTGTTTTAATACAAAAAATATGGTGTTGTACACAAAATAGTAAGTTCACGTATTAAACGAAAATATTGGTTGAACAATAAAAGGAATATAGTTTTCCGTGTTAATTATTTAAAAAAAAAAACGTACCTACGCCTTGAACCGCCGACCACCGCATCTAAAGTTCTGAATGTTCCACCTGAGCAACGAAACTTATGTTGTTGAATGTTGAATTGTCAATATAAATTAGCGACTTCAGGACTGGAGACGCGGTGCTCGGCGGTTCAAGACTTATTTTTTTTTTAACAATTATTGTCAGTACATGAATTGTGTTCTTTGTACTATTCACCAATAAAAATTATATCATAGTCATAGAAATGTGTCAAGAATTACGCAAGTTAGTATGTCATTAAAATAACAGAATAATTCTTTTGGAAATATCTCCAAGATTATTGGACCGATACAGCTCATATATGAACTCAACCTCAGGATTTGTATTCTTCGTCGAACAAAATAAACCTTGTCGAAATCCGTTAATATTTACTCAAGTTATCGTGTTATCAAATAAAAAACATTACAAACATTTTCATGCATTTAACGTTTTCGTGAACATTTCAATCAATTTCAATCACTTTTTATTACATACATTTTTGAGTGATTTTTTGGCGTTAGACCCTGACTTTCAGTCAAGGGAATTAATTAATTAATTAATGTTAATTGTTAATAGAACATATACATAAATTTAACAAATATAATTTGCGAACGTAAACAACAATCCTACTACTTTACGTTTCGATGGACTCATTTCAAAGTGTAGCGTATGAAAGTAAAAAAGGTAAAAAGAAATAAAATTGAGTTGAAAATGATCTTTATGAGATTAGAAAAAAATTGGCTTGAAAAGAAAAACTAGCGCTTTAGAGATATTAGGAAAAACACAGCATTCCTAATACACAAATCACTGATTTATACTATACTGTAAATTGAATGATTTTTTCAGTTAACGGCCACTGAATGAATTTTAGAATCTAAATTTGATCACATTCACATAGAAATAACATATTGAAACCCAATCTGAAATGAACAATTTGCCACTGTCTACAAAAAGTGGAGTACCCTCGGGAGTACCGCGTTGGCTTCTGTTTAAAATGAGTAGTTGGTCATCGGCTAGCAAAGTGTTGTTTGACCGCCATTTGGACCAAAACGAAACCGGGAGGTATTTGCAATCTGCAAGGTGGGTAAAACGAGCAATGCCATTTATCGCGGTATCTTCGTTCTCATCGCAGTCATCGATGAATTTTAAAGCTTTGTCAGCGATAAAATGACGGTATTGCGGTATTCGCTTTCCTGTATAAAGAAGTGTTGTTGATGTACATGAAATTACTTCAATCACGTTTGGTGTTTGTTGTCGATCTGAGAATTATTCTTTCCGTGACTCAGATTCCAAGGCAACCTATGACAGTGTTAGAAGAAGTAAGCTATGAGGAGTAATAGAGGAATTTGGAATCTCCAACAAACTGATCTCGCTAACCAAGTTAACACTGAACGGAGCTAATAGCCGAGTAAGGATCCGTAACGAACTTTCAGAGATTTTCGACATAGAGGAGGGCCTCCGTCAGGGAGATCCTCTCGCGACGCTGCTTTAGCCTGAACCTGAAAGTAGATGTGCGGCACCATTTTCACCAAGTCCAGTCTGTTGCTAGGTTTCGCAGACCACCTGGACATACTTGAACGAAATATGGATGTTGTTAAAGACAAGTTTATGGCCTTGCAGAGGAGAGGTACCGACCTTGGGTTGAAAGTTAATGACGAAAAAACGGAATATATGATCATCCCGCTTTCCCGCCAGGAGGAAACCGTAACGATCGACACACACATTCAAAATGGTCAACAAATTCGTATACCTTGCATCGGAGCTGAACACTAATGTGCAATTACGTAACAAACGTATGCTTACGTATACACAACCACGCATGCTCAGAGATAGGACGGTTGAAGCTAACGTCTGTGGTCATAAGACTAATCTCTGGGTAGCTAAAGGTTGTCCACAAGGTGGAATCTTATCACCTGTGCTTTGGTGCATGGTGGTGGACTCCCACATCAGGAAGTTGAATGTTAATTTCAAAATACACTGGGCGACCTAGTCAGTAATGCACTGAGAGTAGTCGAGAAATGGTGTCACGAAAGGGGCTTGACAGTCAATACCACTAAGACAGAGCTTGTGCTGTTCAGTAGAAGGAACACAGGATCAGACCTGGTGAGGAAAATCAGGCTCTTCAACGTGGACCTAGTACTGGCTCCAGGAGTAAAGTACCTAGGGGTAACGCTTGATAGCAAGCTGAACTGGATTGACCATGTCACGGACAAAGCAAGGAAGGCTTTGACGGCTTTTTGGATCTGCAGGAACTCTTTCGGGAGAAACTGAGGTCTACCGTCTAAGACTATATTATGGTTGTACGAGGTTGTGATCAGGCCAATGATGAGCCATGGCTCTGTGGTATGGTGGCCAAGGCTCAACGTTGAGAGTGCGAGAAAGGAGTTGAGTGAGATTCAGAGGCTGGTATGCCTTTGCATCACTGGAGCTATAAAGACCACGGTTGGCTGTACCACCTCTGGACTTGGTTATCAAGGCTAGAGCTTTTGCTAAAGCGGACAGGTTGGTACAGAATGGTATGTGGTGTAACCCCGGTTTAGCATAAGGATTGTAACACATAACACTAGACGTAAGTTAGATTTTGAATTAACCGGTGATTTAACTTTGGAGACTTCATGGTGATGGCATTTGACAACGAGGTCGCCGGAATCGGTTGGTAGTAGATTGTCAAATCAAGCGACGAGGTGTTTGCACGTCGTAGATACGTTCATTTCGTTTCGAGATTTCACGGAGTTTACTTGTGATTATTGTGCGTGGGAAGGATCCCTAACAATCAAGTTTATTTTATATTGTGTTGAGAAAAGCTCGTGGGTAGCGAGGTAAGTCTTTTGGATTGGAACCCATACAAGTTTATAATCCGTGGGATAACAGCTTTTAGGTACACCGTCAATTTATCGAAATTGAGGTTTATGGATTAAAACATTAGAATAGTCGGGTTGGCATGTTTTAATATCTCCTGCAAAGCACATGTGCAATGGAACTTCTGGTGCTGAATGGCGTTTCATACCTCAGAACATAGATAAATGCTTAAGTCTCATCACCCAACGTAAGGTCAGGTTAGTTAAGTTAGTAATTGTAAGGGGAGCGCTATTAATTATAAGTTATATAATATTTCTTGAATTCAAATTGTGGAAATAAATAAGTGTAGATGCAATTTAATTTGGTTGTGAAATCATTGTATAAAGAGTGACCTAGTTACATAATTGCTTCACTTTTGGGTATTTGCCAAACCCGGAGATAAGTGTTGTTATATTTGGGGGCTCAACCGGGATAACATTCGTTTTCCAATATAGCTCAGGCTGATTGGAAATATTTTTTTTTTTTTTTAGAAGTGCCAAAGTAGTGAGTTGCGTTTTTAATAGTGTTTTTTGCTTATAAATTTGATAGTTTTTTGATTACCATATTTGGTCGTTTGATTAGTGACATTGAGGTTAGGGCTTAACAGTCTGAAATTTTTGTTTTACATTTTGAATTCGGTTAAAATCTCAGTGGTAAATTGTGAAGGCATTCATTGATCTTCGTTCGCCACAGGTGCAATTTGATTTAGACGATATTTAGATTTGACTCTTTTGACCTTCATATAGGCTAAGCATCGGTTAACCTCACTTTTTATTGACCTTGTACGATTTCAAGGTGGGTTTTTTTTTTCTTTTGTTCTTGCGCCTCGTGTGGTTTTTAGTGCATAATTTATTTTTAGGACAAAGGGCAATTGAAACTATTGTTTAATTGTTCTGTGACTCTTTTGCTTTTTATTGTATTTTGTCTTTAATTTATTAACGATGGCACACAATTCTGTTAGGAATCTTCCGGACACCTACGTACAATTCGAGTTGATTTGTCGGCATGTGCCAACTCAAGAATTGTCAGCCAGGGATCGAAAGAAATTATTAGCTGAGATTTTATTTAAGGAACGTGTTAAACCGAATAATAAGATTAACTCTTACTTGTCACCGCAGATAGATTGTGCGGAAATACAGCGGTTGTTTAAAAAATTGAAAGGTGACTCAGAGTTCCCAAGCAATTCAGGTAGTGAAGTCATTCTTGATTGTTTAAATTTTTTACGTATTCGGGTTAACCGCGTTAATTCAACAGACCCTTTGTTGCAAGTTTTATTGACCGACATGAAGAGTCAAATTGATGCATTGGAACAACAACTGGGAGATACTGTGGTTCATCTGGGTCATAACGTTTCCGAACTTTCGTTTTCTGTAGATTTAGATAGTTCGAGTGGTCCACTTTTAACGAATAAGACATTAACTAGCCTCCCATTAATTCCTTCCTCGTTGACGGCAGGTGCATTGCCAGGTGATATGGCATGAAAAGATAGGTTAAAGGTACCAGTTCATAAGTGGGGAATAAAATTTTCGGGTGGTAAGAGTGGACTGAAGCCAATGGACTTTGTGAACCGTGTTATGGAGAATCAACTTAGTAAACATGTCTCTGATGCGGAATTGTTCACATCCTTCTCCGATTTATTAGAAGGACACGCTTATACCTGGTATAGATCGCTTCGAAATATGGGTAAGAATGCTCCCCAGACATGGGCGGAATTGCGCAATTGCTTACTTCAAGATTTTGAGAAGAATATGCCCGAGTATATGAATGAGTTAGAACATTCTATTCGAGAATGTTATCAAAGGGATTTCGGATCTGTAATTGAGTTTTTTGCTTCAATAGAGGAGAAATTTGTTCAGTTGGGCACGTTTAAAGTAATACCGCAGGAAGAACAGGTCGGTATAATTAGGCGTAATTTGCGTCCAGAATACAAGTCTGCATTAACTTTTGAAGTGTTTAATGCGGTAGGCAATTTGAAGCAGGCCTGTAAAAGGATAGAGGAAGTTCAGAGTCAAAATTTAATGGCTGGAGTAGTCGAAGCCCCTCTCACGGCGCGGAATGGAGCTCCCACAGGTTTGCAGTTTCAGTCTCCCAAACTCTCGTCGAGTTTGGATCATTTTGTTCCGCAGGAAGTGAAAGCGAGTGGTTCAGTGGGGCAATTTGGTTACGGCAGTAAGCGTACAACCCCCAATCCTTTTTCGAGACAAGTATTAGCCGTTAACAGGCGTAGTCAAGATGCTTCAGAGTATGGGGTAACCACTGATAGACTTAAACATGTTGTTTGTTTCGGATGCGGTAAAGTGGGTCATTATAGAAATAAGTGTTCCGAGTCGGGAAACGACAGTGGGAGTTCGCTAGTAGGATCCTCGGAAACTCCCGTAGGACTCACGGATCCACAGTAGGGAAGATTTTGATTACTCAATTTTCGCCAGGTAACTATGATGATGACCGACCGTTTTGTGACATAGAGATTTTTGGTAAGAGCTTCCATTGTTTATTAGATAGTGGCGCCAATTTGTGTATCGCTGGGGATGCAGGAGTAGCAATCCTGAAATCATTCGGTCTGGAAATGGATAAGAATTTCGGTTTCGCGTGCATTAAAACGGCAGACAACGCTAAGCATAAGATAGCGGGCATTTATTATGTCCCCATACTGTTTAACGGTATTGAAAAATTGGTTGAAGTGATTTCGGTTCCTTCCTTGCCGCATACACTAGTGCTTGGTGTTAACTTTTGGGATAAATTTGAGTTGACAGTCCATAGGAATAGTAAGGGGTGGACGGTAATTCATGAGCCTTACCGACTCGATTTGTTTTTCGATCAGATTTCGTTACAATCTAGTGGGGCTCTGGTACCTCGTGAGTCCTTAACACAGGATCAAGACGACAAGCTTGCGCGGGTAATTCAAAAGTTCCAGAATCTTAGTCCTACAGGTAAGATTGGAGAGGCGCTTGGATACGTTCATCATATAGATACGGGTGATTCCTTACCCATAAAACAAGCGGGTTACGCTGTTTCGCCTGCGATTCAACGCAGAATGGCCATTCAATTGGATAGATTTTTGGCTTTGGGCGTAGTGGAACCGTCTAAGAGCCCGTGGTGCACCAACGTCGCGTTGTCAGTGAAACCGAATGGTAGCGACCGGATGTGTCTTGATAGCCGCAAATTGAATTCAGTTTCGAAGAAAGATAGTTATCCTTTGCCTAGGATTGATTCTATTCTAGCACGTCTAGGGAAGGCAAAGTTTATGTCATCAATCGACTTGAATGATTTTTTTTTACAGATACGTCTTTCTGATTCGTCTAAGGAAAAGACAGCATTCAGGGTCCCGGGTAGGGGTCTGTTTCAATTTAAACGATTGCCGTTTGGTCTTCACAATAGTGCTCAAGCTGCTCAACGCTTGATGGACTCAATTTTCGACCATGACGAACTTGAGTCGGGCCGGTTATTTGTCTATTTGGATGATTTGATTTTAGTTTCGGAAGACTTTGACCAGCACCTCCATTTATTGGAGCTGGTTTACGATAAGCTTAGGGCAGCGGGCCTCACGATCAACTTTGACAAGTGCAAGTTTTGCCGTTCAGAGCTTAAGTATTTGGGTTATCTGGTCGACGCTCATGGTCTACGGACAGATCCAGGTAAAGTCGAAATAATTGTTAATTACCCTAAACCTAAAACGTATACTGAAATGAAGAGGTTTGTGGGAATGGCCTCATGGTATCGTAGATTTGTGGAGAATTTTGCTGTAATAACTGCTCCTCTCCATGATCTTCTCAAGGGTGTGAGAAAGGGTGGTAAGCTCAAATGGAACGACGAAGCGGATGCGTCATTTTTAGAGATTAAGAATGCCTTGGTGACGGCTCCAGTACTCGCGACTCCGGATTTTACGAAGAGGTTTAGGATTCATTGTGATGCATCGAAGTATGGGATCGGAGTTGTTTTGACGCAGGGTGAGGGAGATGATGAACACCCAATCGCCTTCGATGGGCGTAAATTTAGGGGTCCAGAGGTGAACTACAGTACTCCTGAGCAAGAATGCCTCGCGGTGGTGTTCGGCATTCAGAAGTTCAGGCCGTTTTTTGAGGGCGCTGCGGTCGATATTATCACGGACCATCATAGCTTGATTTGGCTCCTACACCAACCTAACCCTGCCGGAAGACTCGCTAGGTGGGTTCTGCAATTACAGCAGTTTGACTTTGTTATACATCATCGTAAGGGCAAGCTCAATGTAGTTCCTGATGCTTTGTCCAGGATATACCCGGCTGTCGAGTTGATCTCTTTCGTTACACAACCTTCCGATCTGTGGTATGCTGACATGAAGAATAAAGTGCTCAATGCCCCCTATAGGTTCCGAGATTGGAAGATCGAAGGCGACCTGTTGTTTGTTAAATTTGTCGACACTAAGGTTAAACATTCCACGGATGTATGGAGATTGGCGGTTCCAGAATCCGCGAGATTGAGCGCCATTAGAGAGTGCCACGATGAGCCTACCTCAGGTCATTTGGGTGTGGCTAAGACGAAACACAAGGTGATGCAACGCTATTATTGGCCAGGTCTCTTTCGGGATGTTGCTAAATTTGTTTCGTCTTGTGGCATTTGTAAACGGGTTAAGGCTAAGAACTCCCTGAAGCATGGAGGCATGGGTAATTTTAAAGTAGCGGGTAACCCGTGGCAAATGATTTCGGTTGATTTGATGGGCCCCTATCCTCGCTCTAAGATGCAGAATACGGCTATCTTAGTTGTAGTTGATTGGTTTACGAAGTTCCCAATCATAGTGCCCCTCAGAAACGCTACTTCCAAGAAGGTTCTTGAAGTTATGGAGAAGCAGGTTTTTCAGGTTTTTAACGTTCCCGAAATAGTAATCGCCGACAATGGTAAACAGTTTACGTCACATGAGTTTAAAAATTTCATCCTTAAGTACGGTATACAGAAGCTCTGGTTTAACGCTTTCTACCACCCCCAAAATAACCCTACGGAGAGGGTTAATAAGTCTATTGGTAATATGTTGAGGGCATACGTAGACGAACATCACCGTGAATGGGACAAGTACCTGGGAGAGATAGCGCTAGCCTTGCGTACTTCGGTGCACGACGCCACTGGTTTTACTCCGTTCTTTCTGAATTTTGGCCGTGAGTATTGTTTTGACTCTTCCGACCATAAGCTTCTTTCTCCAACATCAACAGGTCCTATAGCGGCAGTTCATGAGCGGTCGAAGTTTTTGACACAATTTGGGAAAATTTATGAGGAAGTGGCTTCGAGGATTCGTAACGCGTACGATAGGAATAAGCGGTACTATGATAAGAAACGGATGAACGTCGTTTTCGGCGTCGGCGAGAGAGTTTTTAAGAAGACTTATTTCAAATCGGATGCGTCGAAACACTTCGCCGCGAAGTTGGCACCGAAGTATGTTCCTTGCATAGTCAAAGAAAAAGTGTCGGATGTGATCTACAAGCTAGTCGACGAGGAAGGAGTTGACTTGGGGTCTTGGCATGTCAAAGATATTTACAAATGACGTTTGTGTGTGGCGGACCGAGACATTGACAGTCCTGTTTCAGGGTCTTCGGTATTATATGGGTATGGTGTAATGGTTGCTTTAAACACAGGTTCAAACGGGCAATCGAATTCCAGGTTAGGCCATACTTCCATGTTACTACTTTACTTAACTCGACGATTCACCGCAGATTTACGGTATAGAAAACCACATGTATTGACGCAACAGAAACTAATTACGGCAGAGATAGTTTTGTTTTAGAAAGTTAGACGATGGCTTCTGAAGCTATGATTTTTTTTTAGGTTGGGTTGTTCTGGCAAACGAATTCGATCCCGGGACATTGCTCTTGTGACGGAAAAAATACCAACTTTACTTGGTTTTTTTCCTATGTGAGGTCGGGGAGCAATGTAACCCCGGTTTAGCATAAGGATTGTAACACATAACACTAGACGTAAGTTAGATTTTGAATTAACCGGTGATTTAACTTTGGAGACTCCATGGTGATGGCATTTGACAACGAGGTCGCCGGAATCGGTTGGTAGTAGATTGTCAAGTCAAGCGACGAGGTGTTTGCACGTCGTAGATACGTTCATTTCGTTTCGAGATTTCACGGAGTTTACTTGTGATTATTGTGCGTGGGAAGGATCCCTAACAATCAAGTTTATTTTATATTGTGTTGAGAAAAGCTCGTGGGTAGCGAGGTAAGTCTTTTGGATTGGAACCCATACAAGTTTATAATCCGTGGGATAACAGCTTTTAGGTACACCGTCAATTTATCGAAATTGAGGTTTATGGATTAAAACATTAGAATTATCGGGTTGGCATGTTTTAATATTTCCTGCAAAGCACATGTGCAATGGAATTTCTGGTGCTGAATGGCGTTTCATACCTCAGAACATAGTTAAATGCTTAAGTCTCATCACCCAACGTAAGGTCAGGTTAGTTAAGTTAGTAATTGTAAGGGGAGCGCTATTAATTATAAGTTATATAATATTTCTTGAATTCAAATTGTGGAAATAAATAAGTGTAGATACAATTTAATTTGGTCGTGAAGTCATTGTAAAAAGAGTGACCTAGCTACATAATTACTTCACTTTTGGGTATTTGCCAAACCCAGAGATAAGTGTTGTTATAGTGGGCTGCCCGTTTCGGGGTTGGACATGGAAAAATCGGTGAGATGATTCCGGACCCAGTTTTTAGCATGCCTAGGGACCGAATGACGCCGGTGATTGACTTTACAAGGTGGTTCGAAACGGTATTTCCAAGCAGAAAGAAGTGGCTGGACAGATGGCCGGCCTATCTGAGTAGAAGGGCAAAAGTTAGATTCACAGACGGTTCCGAGGCAGTCGAAGGGGCAGGGGCTGGAACATACGATCCGAATGCTGTGCAGAGTAACTGGTTCCACTTAGGGGGAACCACTCGTGTTCTCCAGGGAGAAGCTTTCGCGCTTCTAATGGGCGCTCGAGAAGCACTGACAACATGGACGCAGGGAGAGGACGTCCTCATCCTTTCGGATAGTAAGGAAGTGATCAGGGCACTCGTACCGCCCGTGGCGACCTCTAGGCTGATCAAAGAGTGCAAGGAGTATCTGAACGATGTGGGATCGAGCAATCGGATCACGCTGGTTTGGGTACCTGGGCACTCTGGTGTGGAGGGGAACGAAAGGGCGGATGAACTTGCAAGAATGGGGTCCACGACTCAATGGGAGCCGAACCCTACCTGCCAATACCCAAGTCGTTGTGTGTACAAGCGCTAAATAACTGGGTGCGGCGAGGACACGTGGAGCGATGGGAGGAATATGACGGAGGTGCTCACACGAAGCGCTTCTTTCCGAGGCCTGACGAAAAATGGGCTAATGACTTGCTAGTGATGGACCGGTGTCGCATTAGGAGGGTTGTGGGAGCGATCACTGGACATTGCGGGTTGAATCAGCACATGTACAAGTTGAGGCTTTAGGGGACCACCGAATGCTCTTGTGGATTGGGGGAGGAAACGGGCATACACTTAATTTGTGAATGCCCCAAGTACCTTCAGCTGAGGCATTAGATCTTCGGGGAATTTTTCGTGGGACCATCCCAAATCGCTAATCTGGGACCTGCCACACTTGACAGATTTTTGGTGGCGACAGGAAGGCTTGCGTGAAGATTTAAATGATAACCGGGAAGGAAACAAAGGATCCTAGGATCTGTGTTTCAAGATCGCCTAAGCGATCGTCCCAAACTGATAAATCCAAAAAATACACAACCACGCATCCGTTAAGGATACGAAAGTATTTAAAAATGTACTGCCGCTATACAAACGTATTCAAACATATGATTCACCCACTGATTGAGAATTACGGATATGAATATATTGTATACTTTTCAATACTTATTTTTGAGCGGAATAAATTTCTCTAATCCGCCCAACAAAGTGTCGTAAAACACGTTGACTATGTCATCAACGTCAGAAACGTTTGAAAACAGTTGATTCCAGTCAATAGAATGTAAATGGTTAATAAGACCCTTATAGTCGCCTTTTTTGAAGTTAAGTTCACTTTGAGATTCCTCACTTTCAATATTTTCAATGCTTTCAAGAAAGTCTGCTGAAATAATTATTTCGATAGGATAGTGATACAAATCGATTCGACTCATAGGAGCATCAGATTTAATGACTTTGATGTTATTTGGATTGCTGTAAAACACGAGGTCTAGGTATTTTTCATAATGGTTGTGTACGTTGTTAACTTGGTGGAGATTGTCACTTATCACAAGATAGATGATGTTTGTAATTTCGACCCGGGAGTGGTTTTTGGCCTTTTTTACATAACTCGAGTGAATCTTTTACGATTTTCACAAATTTTTTTTGTTTGAAAGATTTGGACATGGCCGACAATTCATGGATGAAACTTTTTTGGATTTGAGTTCTTGGACTTAGCTAGGGCTAGGGCACTAGAAACGAATGTCTGCTAGGGCCCTACGTGTTTTTTATACAGAACTCGAGTAAATCATTTCCGATTTTCATAATTTTTTTTTTGTTTGAAAGATCTGAGCACGGCTGACAATTTATGAAAGAATTTTTTTTTAATTTGAGACTTTGAACTTAGCAAACGCACTAAAAACGAGTCTCTGCTAGGACCCTACGTGTTTTTTGTACAAAACTCGAGCAAATCTTTTCTGATTTTCATATTTTTTTTTTTTTTTTGTTTGAAATATCGGAGCATGCCTGACATTTTATGGAAGTAATTTTTTTCATTGAGCTTTTGCACTCAGCTAGGGTTCCAAAACTGAATCTCTGCTATTGTCCAACGTGTTTTTTCTACATAAATCGGGTAAAACTTATCCGGTTTTCAAAAACTTTTTTCCCTGAAAGATAATCAGAAAAATTATTACGCGATTGGGCAAAATCGGTCAAAATTTTTCGAAGTCGAAAAAGTGGTGAAAAACGTGGTTTTTTGAAGGTTGGTGGAACTTTTTCACTTATATCACTGCGAAATTAGTACGAAAATCACTCTTCAAGGTTTTGAAGGAAAGATATGGACATCAGCTAATCATGAAAATTAAATTAGTGAAAATCTGTTGAGTGGTCGGGCTATAGAGTCCTTAGTGTGGGCCCAGCTCACGCTACAGAGACCCAACACGATGTTTGTTTTTTTTTTCGTGAATATTCCTTTGATAATAAGGTTTTTTTTGCAGTGTTGAAGAGAAAAAAGAGGCGAACTTTTTTGTCCTTGGAGGTATGGGTCAGAGGTCTCTGCTAAGTGCTCTAGATCGGTTCCCAATTCTGGGGTTATTTTAAGGGCTTGGAGAGGTTTTTTGCGCTCGTGTTTCGGGCGAGTTTTTCAAAATTTCCCTTTCGGCAATCTCCAATCCAATTTAATGAGGACGTATTGCACATGTGTAAGAGTTAAGGCAATATTTACAATATTTACTTCGAGCCTTTTGGTTCCATTCTGTTTGCCTCATCTATTCTGATATGTACGAGTCCCTTGCATATGTTTTGGGATTATTATGAAGTAATTTCCTCTTGACAAGAAGTATTACATCAAACCATGATGAAATAACCAAACCTGTGATAAAGGCGTTCTGGTCTATCATTTTTGCAAATAATTAGAATGTAGCCCTTGGTTTGCACTTAAAAAAACTACTCCGTTTTGAAAAAATCAGTAAAAATAAGTAAATCAGAGACAACGTTGATTAAACGTCATCTTCACACGTATTTGAGTTGAGAAAGTAAGGTTATTCACACCGCACACATTAAAATACATTTTTGATACGATTTTATGGATCGAAGTTGAGATCTCAAAGAATATATTCAGCAGTTATGTGCACTTTGCCTGCACAAAAAAAGAATCGAAGGAGATATTTAACATTTTTAATTTTGTCCAAGTTTTTCAATGCAAATAAAACGATGGCGAATATTTCAAAATGAACGATTTATTAAAAAATTAAAGCAAATGTTTCAGTTTTTCGCATTAAAACCTGAAATGAAAAGAATAAACTCTTGATTTTAACGTACTTGAAGCCAGGTTATGTAAACCAGTTTCCGATTTAGGTATATTCTTTCCATCATTTCATTTCCCTTGGGTTACTCTAACCTTGACCCGTTTGCTTAATGTGAACATACAAAAATCACATTCATGTTTGGTGCAAAGAGGTTGATGAAAGAGTATGAATATAATACGTTTTTGGATGATTTTAGTTTTTGTTGAATTTTCAAGAGATGCATTGAAAGGATCTCTCTTCTCTATATTTAAAAGTATAAGATTATTCTCACGTCTACTAAAAATACAAATGTTGAGGGACAAAAAGTCGATTCTCTCATTTTACTTTGACGCTACAACTTTGAAAGAGATTCTATCGATTTCGCTTACATTAATTTTGATTCTCATTTTATATTTGCTCTGCATTCGAAGAGATGATTATATTCACAGGGCATAAGAAAATAATATCTGAAAATTTTCCTCACAAATGCATTACAAAATGAGTCATTAAATGTTCATCAAATGGAACACAAAAGATTTTCCAGTTTTCCGGGAAGAAAGTTGTAGTTACTATTACAAGGGCATTTATTTTTCGTATAAAATGGCCGACAATATGTACAAGTTTAAGATCGAAAACAAAACGAAGGAAAATAAATATTTCGTACATTCAAATTAGATTTCTCGCGCTTTATTGCTTTTTATTTTTCCTTGATTTTGCATTTAGAATTTTGAAGTGCCAACAATTCTAGCTTTCAATAAAGTCTACAATCTACATACAAATGTTCCAAAGTCAAGCTTCTTTTACAAATATTTTTAGAAGAAAATATAATTTATTTACCATTTAAATCAAACTTTAATAGTCGTCATGGGTAAATTGGCAGGAAAAGAAAATTGTGTCGTGTGAATAAAAGGGAACTTTTATGTTTCGACTAATTTCTACAACTCCGTAGTGAAACCGAATTTTATAAACATTTTACAGTTTTTCACAGAATTAAAAAATGATAGCCACAGTATGTAAAGTAGATAATTTAGTAATAATAATTATAAAATGAAAATGCACGTAAGGATTTATTTTATAAAAAAACACACACAAGTCAATGCATAAAATTTCCTTCTCAAAAGTTTGCACTTTTTTACTATACATATATCCACTCATTTAACGAGCACAATAATAGTCAAAAAGGAGGAATTCTCGTTTATATTGATCGAAAATGAAAATTGCTTTTTTGGCGTTCCAGCGCATGCGATTTTCCGCCTTTTCTTAATTTTATTATAAACATCTTTGCGAATGAAGAGTACGCTGTGGACAACGCAACGGAAATTGTATAATCCGTGCAAACGATACGAATTTAGAGAGCGAGAGAGAAAGAGATAATGAATGAGATTGTTTTGCTTTCATTCAGGAATCACAGAATGACGTTTAAACGAGAATTTCGTTGGGTTGAAGGAAATGATAAAATACGGACACATATTTTATAACTGCGCAAATAAAAATAAAAGTGCAAGTTAGCTGAATTCATGTTAAATTCAATCCAATTGCGTATGAAACGTTTAATTTAATGGTAAGTACTCTGTCTACTGGTAGGTGAGGGAAATTTTTCATATAATTACTAGTAATTACCCGCTTAACGTTACATGATTAAGTGTACTGTGCAACGATGACAAAGTTTCATTTTCTATTCATTTTGCTCTGTCTTCAATCATAATTGCACGTACTGGTAATTTTCTAATATTTCTGTTCTTTAAAACTAAATTTTTTCATTAGATAATCTCTCGTTTCTTTTTGATTTTCGGTGGATTTGAAGCGCTTTTATCGCAATTTTGACCAAAACTTCAGCTATTTTATGTACATTTTCGTTCATATAGTTTTATGGGTCTTGACCTTGAAGGGATCTTCCCAACAAGCCCTCATATGTTGAAATCGGACCACTTTTTTATGAAACTTGAGGAAATTTTCGATTAATCTTCATACAGCTCAAATTACAAATTTCATTGCAGAAAGCAGAAAACAACTGAAAAATTCCAAAACGACTGATATCACAACAAAAACCTCTTAAAAGGTAGAGTGTGACGCTGTCCGTAATTCCGCTTCCAAAATTAATGATATCGCCTGAGGTGACGCTGTCGCTGATAATACGCAGAAGTTAGTTTGAATGGAATCTTATGCTCAAAGTTTTAATTTCCTGAAAAATTACAGCGCTCTTTTTGAAAACAAAATTACGCTGTGTGACAAAATTTGCGTCACAAATGCTGGATCCACCAGCGGAATATTTTTTCAATACTTTCAGTTTTTACACGCAAAAATTTAAATTTACTTTAAACAATCTACGCAATAAAAAATAAGTCAAATTTTTGCAGCGCAAAAACTGAAAGTACAGAAAAATTATTTCGTAGTCGGGTCCGGCATTTGTGACGCAATTTTTTAACACAACGTTTTAACACAGCGCTGTAACTTTTTCAGGAAATTAAAACTTTGAACACAAGATTCCATTCAAACAAACTTCTGCGTATTATCAGCGATAGCGTCACCTCAAGCGATATCATTGATTTTGGAAGTTTTTTTTTTGTTTACAAAGTTTCTTTTTATTTATATAATTGGTTTTGTAATGAGTACAAAAGAAAAATAAAAAAAAGTACTGTCAACTTAACGCCAAAAAAAAAAGGAAATACAATTTGATTTTGGAAAAACGCCGCGAAAAACGTTTAAAACTTGCTATAAAAAAATACGGGTCCAATATTTTCCTCTTCCGTACACTGTAGACCCATAATTAACGGAATTCCCGACCTTACCCCCCAAAAAAACTACCCTAGTGTATCACCCATCTGGACATCTGGAAATTCGAACTTAATTCTACCGAATGACATAAGAGTATTAGTAGACTGACAACCTGAAACACTAAAATCGAAATGTTTAGTAGTGTGCGTGCGTCCCCATAATTTATGTGGATTACGTATTGTCTACGAAATGTTTCGAATATGAGCGCGAACTCAATACAAGATTTCTTAGTTAAAGGAAATATTCTGAATTTTATGTTTTGAGTTTAATTCGAGAA
This sequence comes from Pseudolycoriella hygida, assembly GCA_029228625.1. NCBI lineage: Eukaryota > Metazoa > Arthropoda > Insecta > Diptera > Sciaridae > Pseudolycoriella > Pseudolycoriella hygida. The sequence goes on from CM055403.1 coordinate 92,307,498, forward strand.
AAACTGAACATTAGTTCAACAAATTTGTTAGTATATATTAGAAAAGTGTCGTATTATTGGAGGAAGCCGGAAAACAGGAGATAACAGTAGTTATTTCAAGGTGTAGTTTTAATGTAAAAATATCGTAGAATGTCAACAGAATGTATAATATTCGGAAAAGTGTTTGGAAAGTTGTAAATAGTATGGGACGTATGGATATGACAAAATAGAAGACTTTTAAAGAAATTAAGGCAACGGCATTTAAAATTTCAGACCAAGAGTTACAAAAGTCTTTGTGTTTATATTCGATGGTTACAGCCAGGAAAGCCTAAATGGGGTACTCAACAGCATATAGTGCTTTTTATCAGTATCTCTGTGGTGGAAACAAGTGGTCAATTTCAATAATCGGGTCTGCATAGCTTTCTGGCTTTCGACGGCCGAGTGTAACAAATGATCATCTGCTAGTAGAAACAAAAACAAAATTTAAACGGTAACAAATTATTTATTGAGATAATCAAACAAATTTTTGTTTAGCTACTGTCCAAGAAAGTGAACTACAGTAAGAGAATCACAAGTTTGTGCATCTTTCTTATTTCTCTTTTATCTCTTTTTTCACGTATTCGCTTGCATTTTTTGCATGTAAAACTCGGTTTTTCGGTGGAACGAGTTAAAACGAAACGTTGCACAATCTTAGGATTCTTCTCCTGTAATTTTGTATTTTTGGCACGAATGAATTGCGTATGTAAATTCATTGTTTCTAGTTTGCCGATATGATATAACTTAACTTTCAGATATTCTGCACAGAATCTACACAGAAGTTTTTACATAAAAAATCTCAAAAAGTGGGGTTATGAAAACTTTTACTTGAAGAAAGCTATTTTATCACATTTTTTGCGTATATTAAATCGGGAATTGCACCCCTCAACGAAGCACCGCTGCACCATATTTCTTTTAATTGAAATTACTAATTAAATTCCATTTTAGTTTTACCGAGCTATTTTTCCTTTTTGAATCGACGAAAGAACTATTATTTAAGAATAAATATGACAAACGTCAAACAATTGTCGATTGTTATGTGTTGGTGCTACACAGATATTACGTATTTTATATTTGCTTCACCGTACATTCTACGTAAATCCAGTCTACTAATACTCTTATGTCATTAATTCTACCGTAAGACCCTGACTTACGTCAAGGGAATAATATAACATATAGCATAAAACATTTTCCAAGCAACTAAGACGATAGCATTTTTCAAACTCTACGAAGTAACGGCTATTTAATAGTATTTTATTCGTATGTGTGGATAAATTAAGAATTACGTAGTATGTATATATTGTATGTAACGAGCGACGAAGTCGCGCGTATATACAATATATACATAAGACGTGACTCGAAATTTTCCACACATACGAATATAAAGTTTTATCGCGTTGTAGTGACTATATCACACATTCAACGTTTCTGTATATAAACGAGAGAGAAGTTAAGAGACAGTTTAATTTTATTGTAATAGCAACGATAACTTGAACACTATGTAAAAGTCCTAATGGCCGAGCGGGTAAGCGCGCCACAGTACTACATGTTTTGAAACGCGTTTTCTCAGATGGGCAACATTTTTTTAGAGCGTATATTTTCAAAAACAATTCGGAAATTCCGGTGCAATAATTCCCTTCGTTCATTATTTCAAATTCGCTTTTTGTACTTTTACTGCTTGCTAATGGATTTAAGTATACTAATAACCGCTGTCCGCTGATGACTTGATGCCAAAGAATTGAAATCGGTGTTCTGGCGTCTTTTTTTTTCAATAAAATACAAAGCCTTATTGTAAAAGGTTAATTGCACATATTTAAATTTCAAATAAAGCCAACCAGCCATGGAACCGCGCATAAAATAACCAGCTGTATCACTTACTTTATCGATATTTCCAAATTGCATTACAAGTGTAGTCAGTTAAAGAAACCCACACACTTTTGAACTGAGCATGTAGTAATTAAGTAGCCTTTGAAAACAATTTAATTGTTAACGCATCAGTCGTAGAGTAATAGTATATTACAGAGGAACACTGTTATGAGTAATATTACAGGTGTTCGATGTTACGAACGAATCAAAGTTGCCGCGTGCCAATTCATTCATGTTTCTATGAAATGACTTTAGTTGTCGGTTACATTTTTGTTTAGTATCGAGATTTAATTCGAGTTTTTCATCTTTATTGAGAACTTATAGGCGGCTATAGGGAACACATGTTTTGCCGAGAATTTAGTAATGTCATAGGCATGACATTCGTTTTCGTAAAATACCACAAATTTAAGAAATTTGAGAATCGAAAACTTTCACTATTTCCAAACAAAAACGTCGCATAAGATTTACCGACTACTCTGACTACACGTACGTTATGCGTCATTTACCTATCGCATCGCACACCGTTTACATCAACTTACCGAGTGGGTACACGTTAAAACATTTTACGTGTTTCAGCAATGTAAATGCGATTTTACATTCGCTTCGCTCATGTAAAATGCGCATTTACATTGCTTCAACACGTGAAAAACCGTACGTAAGTGCTTCCAAATTTTTATTTTGACGAGTGGGAATACCGCCCTCCGGGCCGTAACCTCCCCTCTCGTCAAAATAAAAATTTGGAAGCACGTACGTAATGTACTATTAACCGGTGTGCGATGCGATAGCTAAATGGCTCATAACGTACGTGTAGTCAGAGTAGTCGGTAAATCTTATGCGACGTGTTTGTTTTGATATAGTAAAAGTTTGTGATTCTCAAATTTCTTAAATTTGTGGTATTTTACGGAAACGAATGTCCTGCCTATGACATTACTCGATTCTCGGCAAAACATGTGTTCCCGAAAGCCGCCTATAAGTTCTCAATAAAGATGAAAAACTCAAAATAAATTTCGATACTAAACAAAAATTTAACTGACAACTAAAGTCATTTCAGAGAAACATGAATGAATTGGCACGCGGCAACTTTGATTCGTTCGTAGAGTGAACATAACAAAATTTGAAGCTTGAATTGATTTTTATGAAATAAGATATTTTGTATATTTCAACTTACCCTGTGGGCATTTAAAAGCCACTCACAATTCTCCATCCTACTTCCAATTGTTTAACAAAAATCGAAAAACTAAAAGTGCTGATTTCGTCGTTTACGACTCATCAGTACACCTTGTCTTAAGACCATGTGTATATCAGCAACGATGGCCATAGAATGATACCCAGACTATGCCAACTCGCCTTTTATACAATCCAGATCCTACGATTGGATGCATGTCATTTCGATGAACAATTTGGAAGTAAAAGAATTGTGAGTTTGTTTCGGTTATTTTTTAATTTGGATTATTCTGCTAAGCAGATTACCACAATTCAATGGTCTTAAGACAAGGTGTACTGATGAGTCGTAAACGACGAAATCAGCACTTTTAGTTTTTCGATTTTTGTTAAACAATTGGAAGTAGGATGGAGAATTGTGAGTGGCTTTTAAATGTTGATTCAAGCGGGTGGACTTTAATCTGCCGAAGGTACAGCAGCCATAGTAAAATATTACTTCTATGGGTGCAATTGTACCAAAACGAGAATTTTCTCAATTTTTACCTTTTTTTTACCCTGTTAAAACATAGTACAGAGGAACATTGTTTATGAGTAATATTACAAGTGTGTGTTACGGTAACTCGCCCCTCCGGGGCTCGTAACGAGCACTTGTAATATTGCTCATAACAGTGTTCTTATGTAATATAATATTTCACTAGAAGTTGTAATAAAATTTATCCCTCTAGATATAGACTATAATTTCATAAAGTAACATATGTGTTAGAGTTTATATATAGAAACGTTTAATGTACGATATACTCAGTACGACGTGATAAAATAATTAAAAAACTGTACTTACGTTTTGATTTTTGCTTCTATTTCAAAGTATTCAAGAGTAATATCACATACCTGCAATTGAAGAAATAAAATCTGTATAAGTTTATGACCAAAGAAAAATTTCGAAGACTTGTGAATAGTTGGAAAAACTCGGGGATCTTTCAAGCTCACAAATGCAGCTCCTATACGTTTTTTATGCGAAATATCAATGAATAAATTTTAATGTCGCAGATGATAGTAACACTTCAAACCAAGGCCTGTATTCGCGAAAATATTTTGTCAATTTTCGTTATTTTCAAATTTCATAAATTTTTTCAAATTTTCATAAGTTTTCACAAGTTTTCTCAAATTTTTAAAATAATTTATCAAATTTTCACAATTTTTTCCTTCCAAAATTCCTTAAAGGCAGTTTCAAAGTTACAAAATAAGGAAATCATCAAGCAAATAATTTTTCATAATGAAACGTTCAATTAAAATGAAACAATTTTGACAATGTTACATTTTTTATGTAGGTTCGCCTCAGTCCTTCGAAACGTTCTTGTTGTTTTCGCGTTTGAGTTTCTGATGGCTTTCCGTTTTTCTCAGATATCCAATGGCTAGAGGTCGTTCAATGCCTAGTGTCACGTTGATTTTATAAATCGTAAAAAGG
>CM055403.1:92312504-92364173 GCA_029228625.1 Pseudolycoriella hygida
CCTTCAGAGTTTAACGAGTTGGTTAAATTTAATTTTTCGATAAACTGCTAAATCGCATCAAACGTACTCAGAATTAAATTTAACCGGATAAATGCTGATAAATTTATTGTAGCCTCGGAGCTAGTTTTTTGGTAAGTTTATCGAGATAAACAACGCACGAAGTTTGAAATTTACTTCTCAGTGTGATTTTAGGAAGTTTGTGATATGATAATTTGATGGTTTATTTGTAAATAAAATTGATTTTTTGACTAAAATTTCACGTTTCGCTTTTGTGTAAGTTTGAATATACTGAAGTTAATTCCGTTTTTCTCCCGTCAAATAAGAAAATTAAATTTAATTTTGCTCTCAAATTTAGCTAGACATCAAGTTTATCGGGGAGTTAAATTTATCAGCATCGATAAACTCTGAAAGGAACTCACCTACTAAAATAAACATATACCTTCGGTTTGCGACAGTGCGACCACCATCACCGCCAAAATATGGTTTTTAAGCTGACTTAGGGATCTCATTTTCATCATTAAAACCACACTTCTAATGAAAAAGTCTCGATGTTTGATTCGTTCCTTTTTAAGACGATTACATTTTGAGACATCCTTGACAAAGTGTGCAATGTCTATACGTATACAGCAATTGGGTCTCTCATCTCTGACGTCATTGATAATGTTAAACAGTGTATCCAGATAGCGCGACATTGAAGGCTTTTGTCCATATGATTGAACCGCTGCACTTCACAAAGCAGCGGACATATCACAAACAAATTCATTAGGTATGCTTCCACCAATTCGTACGAATTCATCCAACCAATACTTTATAAAATTCGCATCCTGTTTTTCGCTGAGTGGAGAATGGACTGATATCTGGAAGGTATCGGATATGCATAACGAAAACAGCAAAATTTGTTTTTGTTTCCCACCATTTGTAACCCCGGTTTAGCATAAGGATTGTAACACATAACACTAGACGTAAGTTAGATTTTGAATTAACCGGTGATTTAACTTTGGAGACTCCATGGTGATGGCATTTGACAACGAGGTCGCCGGAATCGGTTGGTAGTAGATTGTCAAGTCAAGCGACGAGGTGTTTGCACGTCGTAGATACGTTCATTTCGTTTCGAGATTTCACGGAGTTTACTTGTGATTATTGTGCGTGGGAAGGATCCCTAACAATCAAGTTTATTTTATATTGTGTTGAGAAAAGCTCGTGGGTAGCGAGGTAAGTCTTTTGGATTGGAACCCATACAAGTTTATAATCCGTGGGATAACAGCTTTTAGGTACACCGTCAATTTATCGAAATTGAGGTTTATGGATTAAAACATTAGAATAGTCGGGTTGGCATGTTTTAATATCTCCTGCAAAGCACATGTGCAATGGAACTTCTGGTGCTGAATGGCGTTTCATACCTCAGAACATAGATAAATGCTTAAGTCTCATCACCCAACGTAAGGTCAGGTTAGTTAAGTTAGTAATTGTAAGGGGAGCGCTATTAATTATAAGTTATATAATATTTCTTGAATTCAAATTGTGGAAATAAATAAGTGTAGATGCAATTTAATTTGGTTGTGAAATCATTGTATAAAGAGTGACCTAGTTACATAATTGCTTCACTTTTGGGTATTTGCCAAACCCGGAGATAAGTGTTGTTATATTTGGGGGCTCAACCGGGATAACATTCGTTTTCCAATATAGCTCAGGCTGATTGGAAATATTTTTTTTTTTTTTTAGAAGTGCCAAAGTAGTGAGTTGCGTTTTTAATAGTGTTTTTTGCTTATAAATTTGATAGTTTTTTGATTACCATATTTGGTCGTTTGATTAGTGACATTGAGGTTAGGGCTTAACAGTCTGAAATTTTTGTTTTACATTTTGAATTCGGTTAAAATCTCAGTGGTAAATTGTGAAGGCATTCATTGATCTTCGTTCGCCACAGGTGCAATTTGATTTAGACGATATTTAGATTTGACTCTTTTGACCTTCATATAGGCTAAGCATCGGTTAACCTCACTTTTTATTGACCTTGTACGATTTCAAGGTGGTTTTTTTTCTTTTGTTCTTGCGCCTCGTGTGGTTTTTAGTGCATAATTTATTTTTAGGACAAAGGACAATTGAAACTATTGTTTAATTGTTCTGTGACTCTTTTGCTTTTTATTGTATTTTGTCTTTAATTTATTAACGATGGCACACAATTCTGTTAGGAATCTTCCGGACACCTACGTACAATTCGAGTTGATTTGTCGGCATGTGCCAACTCAAGAATTGTCGGCCAGGGATCGAAAGAAATTATTAGCTGAGATTTTATTTAAGGAACGTGTTAAACCGAATAATAAGATTAACTCTTACTTGTCACCGCAGGTAGATTGTGCGGAAATACAGCGGTTGTTTAAAAAATTGAAAGGTGACTCAGAGTTCCCAAGCAATTCAGACAATGAAGTCATTCTTGATTGTTTAAATTTTTTACGTATTCGGGTTAACCGCGTTAATTCAACAGACTCTTTGTTGCAAGTTTTATTGACCGACATGAAGCGTCAAATTGATGCATTGGAACAACAACTGGGAGATACTGTGGTTCATCTGGGTCATAACGTTTCCGAACTTTCGTTTTCTGTAGATTTAGATAGTTCGAGTGGTCCACTTTTAACGAATAAGACATTAACTAGCCTCCCATTAATTCCTTCCTCGTTGACGGCAGGTGCATTGCCAGGTGATATGGCACGAAAAGATAGGTTAAAGGTACCAGTTCATAAGTGGGGAATAAAATTTTCGGGTGGTAAGAGTGGACTGAAGCCAATGGACTTTGTGAACCGTGTTATGGAGAATCAACTTAGTAAACATGTCTCTGATGCGGAATTGTTCACATCCTTCTCCGATTTATTAGAAGGACACGCTTATACCTGGTATAGATCGCTTCGAAATATGGGTAAGAATGCTCCCCAGACATGGGCGGAATTGCGCAATTGCTTACTTCAAGATTTTGAGAAGAATATGCCCGAGTATATGAATGAGTTAGAACATTCTATTCGAGAATGTTATCAAAGGGATTTCGGATCTGTAATTGAGTTTTTTGCTTCAATAGAGGAGAAATTTGTTCAGTTGGGCACGTTTAAAGTAATACCGCAGGAAGAACAGGTCGGTATAATTAGGCGTAATTTGCGTCCAGAATACAAGTCTGCATTAACTTTTGAAGTGTTTAATGCGGTAGGCAATTTGAAGCAGGCCTGTAAAAGGATAGAGGAAGTTCAGAGTCAAAATTTAATGGCTGGAGTAGTCGAAGCCCCTCTCACGGCGCGGAATGGAGCTCCCACAGGTTTGCAGTTTCAGTCTCCCAAACTCTCGTCGAGTTTGGATCATTTTGTTCCGCAGGAAGTGAAAGCGAGTGGTTCAGTGGGGCAATTTGGTTACGGCAGTAAGCGTACAACCCCCAATCCTTTTTCGAGACAAGTATTAGCCGTTAACAGGCGTAGTCAAGATGCTTCAGAGTATGGGGTAACCACTGATAGACTTAAACATGTTGTTTGTTTCGGATGCGGTAAAGTGGGTCATTATAGAAATAAGTGTTCCGAGTCGGGAAACGACAGTGGGAGTTCGCTAGTAGGATCCTCGGAAACTCCCGTAGGACTCACGGATCCACAGTAGGGAAGATTTTGATTACTCAATTTTCGCCAGGTAACTATGATGATGACCGACCGTTTTGTGACATAGAGATTTTTGGTAAGAGCTTCCATTGTTTATTAGATAGTGGCGCCAATTTGTGTATCGCTGGGGATGCAGGAGTAGCAATCCTGAAATCATTCGGTCTGGAAATGGATAAGAATTTCGGTTTCGCGTGCATTAAAACGGCAGACAACGCTAAGCATAAGATAGCGGGCATTTATTATGTCCCCATACTGTTTAACGGTATTGAAAAATTGGTTGAAGTGATTTCGGTTCCTTCCTTGCCGCATACACTAGTGCTTGGTGTTAACTTTTGGGATAAATTTGAGTTGACAGTCCATAGGAATAGTAAGGGGTGGACGGTAATTCATGAGCCTTACCGACTCGATTTGTTTTTCGATCAGATTTCGTTACAATCTAGTGGGGCTCTGGTACCTCGTGAGTCCTTAACACAGGATCAAGACGACAAGCTTGCGCGGGTGATTCAAAAGTTCCAGAATCTTAGTCCTACAGGTAAGATTGGAGAGGCGCTTGGATACGTTCATCATATTGATACGGGTGATTCCTTACCCATAAAACAAGCGGGTTACGCTGTTTCGCCTGCGATTCAACGCAGAATGGCCATTCAATTGGATAGATTTTTGGCTTTGGGCGTAGTGGAACCGTCTAAGAGCCCGTGGTGCACCAACGTCGCGTTGTCAGTGAAACCGAATGGTAGCGACCGGATGTGTCTTGATAGCCGCAAATTGAATTCAGTTTCGAAGAAAGATAGTTATCCTTTGCCTAGGATTGATTCTATTCTAGCACGTCTAGGGAAGGCAAAGTTTATGTCATCAATCGACTTGAATGATTTTTTTTTACAGATACGTCTTTCTGATTCGTCTAAGGAAAAGACAGCATTCAGGGTCCCGGGTAGGGGTCTGTTTCAATTTAAACGATTGCCGTTTGGTCTTCACAATAGTGCTCAAGCTGCTCAACGCTTGATGGACTCAATTTTCGACCATGACGAACTTGAGTCGGGCCGGTTATTTGTCTATTTGGATGATTTGATTTTAGTTTCGGAAGACTTTGACCAGCACCTCCATTTATTGGAGCTGGTTTACGATAAGCTTAGGGCAGCGGGCCTCACGATCAACTTTGACAAGTGCAAGTTTTGCCGTTCAGAGCTTAAGTATTTGGGTTATCTGGTCGACGCTCATGGTCTACGGACAGATCCAGGTAAAGTCGAAATAATTGTTAATTACCCTAAACCTAAAACGTATACTGAAATGAAGAGGTTTGTGGGAATGACCTCATGGTATCGTAGATTTGTGGAGAATTTTGCTGTAATAACTGCTCCTCTCCATGATCTTCTCAAGGGTGTGAGAAAGGGTGGTAAGCTCAAATGGAACGACGAAGCGGATGCGTCATTTTTAGAGATTAAGAATGCCTTGGTGACGGCTCCAGTACTCGCGACTCCGGATTTTACGAAGAGGTTTAGGATTCATTGTGATGCATCGAAGTATGGGATCGGAGTTGTTTTGACGCAGGGTGAGGGAGATGATGAACACCCAATCGCCTTCGATGGGCGTAAATTTAGGGGTCCAGAGGTGAACTACAGTACTCCTGAGCAAGAATGCCTCGCGGTGGTGTTCGGCATTCAGAAGTTCAGGCCGTTTTTTGAGGGCGCTGCGGTCGATATTATCACGGACCATCATAGCTTGATTTGGCTCCTACACCAACCTAACCCTGCCGGAAGACTCGCTAGGTGGGTTCTGCAATTACAGCAGTTTGACTTTGTTATACATCATCGTAAGGGCAAGCTCAATGTAGTTCCTGATGCTTTGTCCAGGATATACCCGGCTGTCGAGTTGATCTCTTTCGTTACACAACCTTCCGATCTGTGGTATGCTGACATGAAGAATAAAGTGCTCAATGCCCCCTATAGGTTCCGAGATTGGAAGATCGAAGGCGACCTGTTGTTTGTTAAATTTGTCGACACTAAGGTTAAACATTCCACGGATGTATGGAGATTGGCGGTTCCAGAATCCGCGAGATTGAGCGCCATTAGAGAGTGCCACGATGAGCCTACCTCAGGTCATTTGGGTGTGGCTAAGACGAAACACAAGGTGATGCAACGCTATTATTGGCCAGGTCTCTTTCGGGATGTTGCTAAATTTGTTTCGTCTTGTGGCATTTGTAAACGGGTTAAGGCTAAGAACTCCCTGAAGCATGGAGGCATGGGTAATTTTAAAGTAGCGGGTAACCCGTGGCAAATGATTTCGGTTGATTTGATGGGCCCCTATCCTCGCTCTAAGATGCAGAATACGGCTATCTTAGTTGTAGTTGATTGGTTTACGAAGTTCCCAATCATAGTGCCCCTCAGAAACGCTACTTCCAAGAAGGTTCTTGAAGTTATGGAGAAGCAGGTTTTTCAGGTTTTTAACGTTCCCGAAATAGTAATCGCCGACAATGGTAAACAGTTTACGTCACATGAGTTTAAAAATTTCATCCTTAAGTACGGTATACAGAAGCTCTGGTTCAACGCTCTCTACCACCCCCAAAATAACCCTACGGAGAGAGTTAATAAGTCTATTGGTAATATGTTGAGGGCATACGTAGACGAACATCACCGTGAATGGGACAAGTACTTGGGAGAGATAGCGCTAGCCTTGCGTACTTCGGTGCACGACGCCACTGGTTTTACTCCGTTCTTTCTGAATTTTGGCCGTGAGTATTGTTTTGACTCTTCCGACCATAAGCTTCTTTCTCCAACATCAACAGGTCCTATAGCGGCAGTTCATGAGCGGTCGAAGTTTTTGACACAATTTGGGAAAATTTATGAGGAAGTGGCTTCGAGGATTCGTAACGCGTACGATAGGAATAAGCGGTACTATGATAAGAAACGGATGAACGTCGTTTTCGGCGTCGGCGAGAGAGTTTTTAAGAAGACTTATTTCAAATCGGATGCGTCGAAACACTTCGCCGCGAAGTTGGCACCGAAGTATGTTCCTTGCATAGTCAAAGAAAAAGTGTCGGATGTGATCTACAAGCTAGTCGACGAGGAAGGAGTTGACTTGGGGTCTTGGCATGTCAAAGATATTTACAAATGACGTTTGTGTGTGGCGGACCGAGACATTGACAGTCCTGTTTCAGGGTCTTCGGTATTATATGGGTATGGTGTAATGGTTGCTTTAAACACAGGTTCAAACGGGCAATCGAATTCCAGGTTAGGCCATACTTCCATGTTACTACTTTACTTAACTCGACGATTCACCGCAGATTTACGGTATAGAAAACCACATGTATTGACGCAACAGAAACTAATTACGGCAGAGATAGTTTTGTTTTAGAAAGTTAGACGATGGCTTCTGAAGCTATGATTTTTTTTTAGGTTGGGTTGTTCTGGCAAACGAATTCGATCCCGGGACATTGCTCTTGTGACGGAAAAAATACCAACTTTACTTGGTTTTTTTCCTATGTGAGGTCGGGGAGCAATGTAACCCCGGTTTAGCATAAGGATTGTAACACATAACACTAGACGTAAGTTAGATTTTGAATTAACCGGTGATTTAACTTTGGAGACTCCATGGTGATGGCATTTGACAACGAGGTCGCCGGAATCGGTTGGTAGTAGATTGTCAAGTCAAGCGACGAGGTGTTTGCACGTCGTAGATACGTTCATTTCGTTTCGAGATTTCACGGAGTTTACTTGTGATTATTGTGCGTGGGAAGGATCCCTAACAATCAAGTTTATTTTATATTGTGTTGAGAAAAGCTCGTGGGTAGCGAGGTAAGTCTTTTGGATTGGAACCCATACAAGTTTATAATCCGTGGGATAACAGCTTTTAGGTACACCGTCAATTTATCGAAATTGAGGTTTATGGATTAAAACATTAGAATTATCGGGTTGGCATGTTTTAATATTTCCTGCAAAGCACATGTGCAATGGAATTTCTGGTGCTGAATGGCGTTTCATACCTCAGAACATAGTTAAATGCTTAAGTCTCATCACCCAACGTAAGGTCAGGTTAGTTAAGTTAGTAATTGTAAGGGGAGCGCTATTAATTATAAGTTATATAATATTTCTTGAATTCAAATTGTGGAAATAAATAAGTGTAGATACAATTTAATTTGGTCGTGAAGTCATTGTAAAAAGAGTGACCTAGCTACATAATTACTTCACTTTTGGGTATTTGCCAAACCCAGAGATAAGTGTTGTTATAGTGGGCTGCCCGTTTCGGGGTTGGACATGGAAAAATCGGTGAGATGATTCCGGACCCAGTTTTTAGCATGCCTAGGGACCGAATGACGCCGGTGATTGACTTTACAAGGTGGTTCGAAACGGTATTTCCAAGCAGAAAGAAGTGGCTGGACAGATGGCCGGCCTATCTGAGTAGAAGGGCAAAAGTTAGATTCACAGACGGTTCCGAGGCAGTCGAAGGGGCAGGGGCTGGAACATACGATCCGAATGCTGTGCAGAGTAACTGGTTCCACTTAGGGGGAACCACTCGTGTTCTCCAGGGAGAAGCTTTCGCGCTTCTAATGGGCGCTCGAGAAGCACTGACAACATGGACGCAGGGAGAGGACGTCCTCATCCTTTCGGATAGTAAGGAAGTGATCAGGGCACTCGTACCGCCCGTGGCGACCTCTAGGCTGATCAAAGAGTGCAAGGAGTATCTGAACGATGTGGGATCGAGCAATCGGATCACGCTGGTTTGGGTACCTGGGCACTCTGGTGTGGAGGGGAACGAAAGGGCGGATGAACTTGCAAGAATGGGGTCCACGACTCAATGGGAGCCGAACCCTACCTGCCAATACCCAAGTCGTTGTGTGTACAAGCGCTAAATAACTGGGTGCGGCGAGGACACGTGGAGCGATGGGAGGAATATGACGGAGGTGCTCACACGAAGCGCTTCTTTCCGAGGCCTGACGAAAAATGGGCTAATGACTTGCTAGTGATGGACCGGTGTCGCATTAGGAGGGTTGTGGGAGCGATCACTGGACATTGCGGGTTGAATCAGCACATGTACAAGTTGAGGCTTTAGGGGACCACCGAATGCTCTTGTGGATTGGGGGAGGAAACGGGCATACACTTAATTTGTGAATGCCCCAAGTACCTTCAGCTGAGGCATTAGATCTTCGGGGAATTTTTCGTGGGACCATCCCAAATCGCTAATCTGGGACCTGCCACACTTGACAGATTTTTGGTGGCGACAGGAAGGCTTGCGTGAAGATTTAAATGATAACCGGGAAGGAAACAAAGGATCCTAGGATCTGTGTTTCAAGATCGCCTAAGCGATCGTCCCAAACTGATAAATCCAAAAAATACACAACCACGCATCCGTTAAGGATACGAAAGTATTTAAAAATGTACTGCCGCTATACAAACGTATTCAAACATATGATTCACCCACTGATTGAGAATTACGGATATGAATATATTGTATACTTTTCAATACTTATTTTTGAGCGGAATAAATTTCTCTAATCCGCCCAACAAAGTGTCGTAAAACACGTTGACTATGTCATCAACGTCAGAAACGTTTGAAAACAGTTGATTCCAGTCAATAGAATGTAAATGGTTAATAAGACCCTTATAGTCGCCTTTTTTGAAGTTAAGTTCACTTTGAGATTCCTCACTTTCAATATTTTCAATGCTTTCAAGAAAGTCTGCTGAAATAATTATTTCGATAGGATAGTGATACAAATCGATTCGACTCATAGGAGCATCAGATTTAATGACTTTGATGTTATTTGGATTGCTGTAAAACACGAGGTCTAGGTATTTTTCATAATGGTTGTGTACGTTGTTAACTTGGTGGAGATTGTCACTTATCACAAGATAGATGATGTTTGTAATTTCGACCCGGGAGTGGTTTTTGGCCTTTTTTACATAACTCGAGTGAATCTTTTACGATTTTCACAAATTTTTTTTGTTTGAAAGATTTGGACATGGCCGACAATTCATGGATGAAACTTTTTTGGATTTGAGTTCTTGGACTTAGCTAGGGCTAGGGCACTAGAAACGAATGTCTGCTAGGGCCCTACGTGTTTTTTATACAGAACTCGAGTAAATCATTTCCGATTTTCATAATTTTTTTTTTGTTTGAAAGATCTGAGCACGGCTGACAATTTATGAAAGAATTTTTTTTTAATTTGAGACTTTGAACTTAGCAAACGCACTAAAAACGAGTCTCTGCTAGGACCCTACGTGTTTTTTGTACAAAACTCGAGCAAATCTTTTCTGATTTTCATATTTTTTTTTTTTTTTTGTTTGAAATATCGGAGCATGCCTGACATTTTATGGAAGTAATTTTTTTCATTGAGCTTTTGCACTCAGCTAGGGTTCCAAAACTGAATCTCTGCTATTGTCCAACGTGTTTTTTCTACATAAATCGGGTAAAACTTATCCGGTTTTCAAAAACTTTTTTCCCTGAAAGATAATCAGAAAAATTATTACGCGATTGGGCAAAATCGGTCAAAATTTTTCGAAGTCGAAAAAGTGGTGAAAAACGTGGTTTTTTGAAGGTTGGTGGAACTTTTTCACTTATATCACTGCGAAATTAGTACGAAAATCACTCTTCAAGGTTTTGAAGGAAAGATATGGACATCAGCTAATCATGAAAATTAAATTAGTGAAAATCTGTTGAGTGGTCGGGCTATAGAGTCCTTAGTGTGGGCCCAGCTCACGCTACAGAGACCCAACACGATGTTTGTTTTTTTTTTCGTGAATATTCCTTTGATAATAAGGTTTTTTTTGCAGTGTTGAAGAGAAAAAAGAGGCGAACTTTTTTGTCCTTGGAGGTATGGGTCAGAGGTCTCTGCTAAGTGCTCTAGATCGGTTCCCAATTCTGGGGTTATTTTAAGGGCTTGGAGAGGTTTTTTGCGCTCGTGTTTCGGGCGAGTTTTTCAAAATTTCCCTTTCGGCAATCTCCAATCCAATTTAATGAGGACGTATTGCACATGTGTAAGAGTTAAGGCAATATTTACAATATTTACTTCGAGCCTTTTGGTTCCATTCTGTTTGCCTCATCTATTCTGATATGTACGAGTCCCTTGCATATGTTTTGGGATTATTATGAAGTAATTTCCTCTTGACAAGAAGTATTACATCAAACCATGATGAAATAACCAAACCTGTGATAAAGGCGTTCTGGTCTATCATTTTTGCAAATAATTAGAATGTAGCCCTTGGTTTGCACTTAAAAAAACTACTCCGTTTTGAAAAAATCAGTAAAAATAAGTAAATCAGAGACAACGTTGATTAAACGTCATCTTCACACGTATTTGAGTTGAGAAAGTAAGGTTATTCACACCGCACACATTAAAATACATTTTTGATACGATTTTATGGATCGAAGTTGAGATCTCAAAGAATATATTCAGCAGTTATGTGCACTTTGCCTGCACAAAAAAAGAATCGAAGGAGATATTTAACATTTTTAATTTTGTCCAAGTTTTTCAATGCAAATAAAACGATGGCGAATATTTCAAAATGAACGATTTATTAAAAAATTAAAGCAAATGTTTCAGTTTTTCGCATTAAAACCTGAAATGAAAAGAATAAACTCTTGATTTTAACGTACTTGAAGCCAGGTTATGTAAACCAGTTTCCGATTTAGGTATATTCTTTCCATCATTTCATTTCCCTTGGGTTACTCTAACCTTGACCCGTTTGCTTAATGTGAACATACAAAAATCACATTCATGTTTGGTGCAAAGAGGTTGATGAAAGAGTATGAATATAATACGTTTTTGGATGATTTTAGTTTTTGTTGAATTTTCAAGAGATGCATTGAAAGGATCTCTCTTCTCTATATTTAAAAGTATAAGATTATTCTCACGTCTACTAAAAATACAAATGTTGAGGGACAAAAAGTCGATTCTCTCATTTTACTTTGACGCTACAACTTTGAAAGAGATTCTATCGATTTCGCTTACATTAATTTTGATTCTCATTTTATATTTGCTCTGCATTCGAAGAGATGATTATATTCACAGGGCATAAGAAAATAATATCTGAAAATTTTCCTCACAAATGCATTACAAAATGAGTCATTAAATGTTCATCAAATGGAACACAAAAGATTTTCCAGTTTTCCGGGAAGAAAGTTGTAGTTACTATTACAAGGGCATTTATTTTTCGTATAAAATGGCCGACAATATGTACAAGTTTAAGATCGAAAACAAAACGAAGGAAAATAAATATTTCGTACATTCAAATTAGATTTCTCGCGCTTTATTGCTTTTTATTTTTCCTTGATTTTGCATTTAGAATTTTGAAGTGCCAACAATTCTAGCTTTCAATAAAGTCTACAATCTACATACAAATGTTCCAAAGTCAAGCTTCTTTTACAAATATTTTTAGAAGAAAATATAATTTATTTACCATTTAAATCAAACTTTAATAGTCGTCATGGGTAAATTGGCAGGAAAAGAAAATTGTGTCGTGTGAATAAAAGGGAACTTTTATGTTTCGACTAATTTCTACAACTCCGTAGTGAAACCGAATTTTATAAACATTTTACAGTTTTTCACAGAATTAAAAAATGATAGCCACAGTATGTAAAGTAGATAATTTAGTAATAATAATTATAAAATGAAAATGCACGTAAGGATTTATTTTATAAAAAAACACACACAAGTCAATGCATAAAATTTCCTTCTCAAAAGTTTGCACTTTTTTACTATACATATATCCACTCATTTAACGAGCACAATAATAGTCAAAAAGGAGGAATTCTCGTTTATATTGATCGAAAATGAAAATTGCTTTTTTGGCGTTCCAGCGCATGCGATTTTCCGCCTTTTCTTAATTTTATTATAAACATCTTTGCGAATGAAGAGTACGCTGTGGACAACGCAACGGAAATTGTATAATCCGTGCAAACGATACGAATTTAGAGAGCGAGAGAGAAAGAGATAATGAATGAGATTGTTTTGCTTTCATTCAGGAATCACAGAATGACGTTTAAACGAGAATTTCGTTGGGTTGAAGGAAATGATAAAATACGGACACATATTTTATAACTGCGCAAATAAAAATAAAAGTGCAAGTTAGCTGAATTCATGTTAAATTCAATCCAATTGCGTATGAAACGTTTAATTTAATGGTAAGTACTCTGTCTACTGGTAGGTGAGGGAAATTTTTCATATAATTACTAGTAATTACCCGCTTAACGTTACATGATTAAGTGTACTGTGCAACGATGACAAAGTTTCATTTTCTATTCATTTTGCTCTGTCTTCAATCATAATTGCACGTACTGGTAATTTTCTAATATTTCTGTTCTTTAAAACTAAATTTTTTCATTAGATAATCTCTCGTTTCTTTTTGATTTTCGGTGGATTTGAAGCGCTTTTATCGCAATTTTGACCAAAACTTCAGCTATTTTATGTACATTTTCGTTCATATAGTTTTATGGGTCTTGACCTTGAAGGGATCTTCCCAACAAGCCCTCATATGTTGAAATCGGACCACTTTTTTATGAAACTTGAGGAAATTTTCGATTAATCTTCATACAGCTCAAATTACAAATTTCATTGCAGAAAGCAGAAAACAACTGAAAAATTCCAAAACGACTGATATCACAACAAAAACCTCTTAAAAGGTAGAGTGTGACGCTGTCCGTAATTCCGCTTCCAAAATTAATGATATCGCCTGAGGTGACGCTGTCGCTGATAATACGCAGAAGTTAGTTTGAATGGAATCTTATGCTCAAAGTTTTAATTTCCTGAAAAATTACAGCGCTCTTTTTGAAAACAAAATTACGCTGTGTGACAAAATTTGCGTCA
The DNA here is from genome assembly GCA_029228625.1 of Pseudolycoriella hygida. Classification (NCBI taxonomy): domain Eukaryota; kingdom Metazoa; phylum Arthropoda; class Insecta; order Diptera; family Sciaridae; genus Pseudolycoriella; species Pseudolycoriella hygida. Next base: position 92,325,927 of record CM055403.1, read on the forward strand.
CAAATGCTGGATCCACCAGCGGAATATTTTTTCAATACTTTCAGTTTTTACACGCAAAAATTTAAATTTACTTTAAACAATCTACGCAATAAAAAATAAGTCAAATTTTTGCAGCGCAAAAACTGAAAGTACAGAAAAATTATTTCGTAGTCGGGTCCGGCATTTGTGACGCAATTTTTTAACACAACGTTTTAACACAGCGCTGTAACTTTTTCAGGAAATTAAAACTTTGAACACAAGATTCCATTCAAACAAACTTCTGCGTATTATCAGCGATAGCGTCACCTCAAGCGATATCATTGATTTTGGAAGTTTTTTTTTTGTTTACAAAGTTTCTTTTTATTTATATAATTGGTTTTGTAATGAGTACAAAAGAAAAATAAAAAAAAGTACTGTCAACTTAACGCCAAAAAAAAAAGGAAATACAATTTGATTTTGGAAAAACGCCGCGAAAAACGTTTAAAACTTGCTATAAAAAAATACGGGTCCAATATTTTCCTCTTCCGTACACTGTAGACCCATAATTAACGGAATTCCCGACCTTACCCCCCAAAAAAACTACCCTAGTGTATCACCCATCTGGACATCTGGAAATTCGAACTTAATTCTACCGAATGACATAAGAGTATTAGTAGACTGACAACCTGAAACACTAAAATCGAAATGTTTAGTAGTGTGCGTGCGTCCCCATAATTTATGTGGATTACGTATTGTCTACGAAATGTTTCGAATATGAGCGCGAACTCAATACAAGATTTCTTAGTTAAAGGAAATATTCTGAATTTTATGTTTTGAGTTTAATTCGAGAAAAACTGAACATTAGTTCAACAAATTTGTTAGTATATATTAGAAAAGTGTCGTATTATTGGAGGAAGCCGGAAAACAGGAGATAACAGTAGTTATTTCAAGGTGTAGTTTTAATGTAAAAATATCGTAGAATGTCAACAGAATGTATAATATTCGGAAAAGTGTTTGGAAAGTTGTAAATAGTATGGGACGTATGGATATGACAAAATAGAAGACTTTTAAAGAAATTAAGGCAACGGCATTTAAAATTTCAGACCAAGAGTTACAAAAGTCTTTGTGTTTATATTCGATGGTTACAGCCAGGAAAGCCTAAATGGGGTACTCAACAGCATATAGTGCTTTTTATCAGTATCTCTGTGGTGGAAACAAGTGGTCAATTTCAATAATCGGGTCTGCATAGCTTTCTGGCTTTCGACGGCCGAGTGTAACAAATGATCATCTGCTAGTAGAAACAAAAACAAAATTTAAACGGTAACAAATTATTTATTGAGATAATCAAACAAATTTTTGTTTAGCTACTGTCCAAGAAAGTGAACTACAGTAAGAGAATCACAAGTTTGTGCATCTTTCTTATTTCTCTTTTATCTCTTTTTTCACGTATTCGCTTGCATTTTTTGCATGTAAAACTCGGTTTTTCGGTGGAACGAGTTAAAACGAAACGTTGCACAATCTTAGGATTCTTCTCCTGTAATTTTGTATTTTTGGCACGAATGAATTGCGTATGTAAATTCATTGTTTCTAGTTTGCCGATATGATATAACTTAACTTTCAGATATTCTGCACAGAATCTACACAGAAGTTTTTACATAAAAAATCTCAAAAAGTGGGGTTATGAAAACTTTTACTTGAAGAAAGCTATTTTATCACATTTTTTGCGTATATTAAATCGGGAATTGCACCCCTCAACGAAGCACCGCTGCACCATATTTCTTTTAATTGAAATTACTAATTAAATTCCATTTTAGTTTTACCGAGCTATTTTTCCTTTTTGAATCGACGAAAGAACTATTATTTAAGAATAAATATGACAAACGTCAAACAATTGTCGATTGTTATGTGTTGGTGCTACACAGATATTACGTATTTTATATTTGCTTCACCGTACATTCTACGTAAATCCAGTCTACTAATACTCTTATGTCATTAATTCTACCGTAAGACCCTGACTTACGTCAAGGGAATAATATAACATATAGCATAAAACATTTTCCAAGCAACTAAGACGATAGCATTTTTCAAACTCTACGAAGTAACGGCTATTTAATAGTATTTTATTCGTATGTGTGGATAAATTAAGAATTACGTAGTATGTATATATTGTATGTAACGAGCGACGAAGTCGCGCGTATATACAATATATACATAAGACGTGACTCGAAATTTTCCACACATACGAATATAAAGTTTTATCGCGTTGTAGTGACTATATCACACATTCAACGTTTCTGTATATAAACGAGAGAGAAGTTAAGAGACAGTTTAATTTTATTGTAATAGCAACGATAACTTGAACACTATGTAAAAGTCCTAATGGCCGAGCGGGTAAGCGCGCCACAGTACTACATGTTTTGAAACGCGTTTTCTCAGATGGGCAACATTTTTTTAGAGCGTATATTTTCAAAAACAATTCGGAAATTCCGGTGCAATAATTCCCTTCGTTCATTATTTCAAATTCGCTTTTTGTACTTTTACTGCTTGCTAATGGATTTAAGTATACTAATAACCGCTGTCCGCTGATGACTTGATGCCAAAGAATTGAAATCGGTGTTCTGGCGTCTTTTTTTTTCAATAAAATACAAAGCCTTATTGTAAAAGGTTAATTGCACATATTTAAATTTCAAATAAAGCCAACCAGCCATGGAACCGCGCATAAAATAACCAGCTGTATCACTTACTTTATCGATATTTCCAAATTGCATTACAAGTGTAGTCAGTTAAAGAAACCCACACACTTTTGAACTGAGCATGTAGTAATTAAGTAGCCTTTGAAAACAATTTAATTGTTAACGCATCAGTCGTAGAGTAATAGTATATTACAGAGGAACACTGTTATGAGTAATATTACAGGTGTTCGATGTTACGAACGAATCAAAGTTGCCGCGTGCCAATTCATTCATGTTTCTATGAAATGACTTTAGTTGTCGGTTACATTTTTGTTTAGTATCGAGATTTAATTCGAGTTTTTCATCTTTATTGAGAACTTATAGGCGGCTATAGGGAACACATGTTTTGCCGAGAATTTAGTAATGTCATAGGCATGACATTCGTTTTCGTAAAATACCACAAATTTAAGAAATTTGAGAATCGAAAACTTTCACTATTTCCAAACAAAAACGTCGCATAAGATTTACCGACTACTCTGACTACACGTACGTTATGCGTCATTTACCTATCGCATCGCACACCGTTTACATCAACTTACCGAGTGGGTACACGTTAAAACATTTTACGTGTTTCAGCAATGTAAATGCGATTTTACATTCGCTTCGCTCATGTAAAATGCGCATTTACATTGCTTCAACACGTGAAAAACCGTACGTAAGTGCTTCCAAATTTTTATTTTGACGAGTGGGAATACCGCCCTCCGGGCCGTAACCTCCCCTCTCGTCAAAATAAAAATTTGGAAGCACGTACGTAATGTACTATTAACCGGTGTGCGATGCGATAGCTAAATGGCTCATAACGTACGTGTAGTCAGAGTAGTCGGTAAATCTTATGCGACGTGTTTGTTTTGATATAGTAAAAGTTTGTGATTCTCAAATTTCTTAAATTTGTGGTATTTTACGGAAACGAATGTCCTGCCTATGACATTACTCGATTCTCGGCAAAACATGTGTTCCCGAAAGCCGCCTATAAGTTCTCAATAAAGATGAAAAACTCAAAATAAATTTCGATACTAAACAAAAATTTAACTGACAACTAAAGTCATTTCAGAGAAACATGAATGAATTGGCACGCGGCAACTTTGATTCGTTCGTAGAGTGAACATAACAAAATTTGAAGCTTGAATTGATTTTTATGAAATAAGATATTTTGTATATTTCAACTTACCCTGTGGGCATTTAAAAGCCACTCACAATTCTCCATCCTACTTCCAATTGTTTAACAAAAATCGAAAAACTAAAAGTGCTGATTTCGTCGTTTACGACTCATCAGTACACCTTGTCTTAAGACCATGTGTATATCAGCAACGATGGCCATAGAATGATACCCAGACTATGCCAACTCGCCTTTTATACAATCCAGATCCTACGATTGGATGCATGTCATTTCGATGAACAATTTGGAAGTAAAAGAATTGTGAGTTTGTTTCGGTTATTTTTTAATTTGGATTATTCTGCTAAGCAGATTACCACAATTCAATGGTCTTAAGACAAGGTGTACTGATGAGTCGTAAACGACGAAATCAGCACTTTTAGTTTTTCGATTTTTGTTAAACAATTGGAAGTAGGATGGAGAATTGTGAGTGGCTTTTAAATGTTGATTCAAGCGGGTGGACTTTAATCTGCCGAAGGTACAGCAGCCATAGTAAAATATTACTTCTATGGGTGCAATTGTACCAAAACGAGAATTTTCTCAATTTTTACCTTTTTTTTACCCTGTTAAAACATAGTACAGAGGAACATTGTTTATGAGTAATATTACAAGTGTGTGTTACGGTAACTCGCCCCTCCGGGGCTCGTAACGAGCACTTGTAATATTGCTCATAACAGTGTTCTTATGTAATATAATATTTCACTAGAAGTTGTAATAAAATTTATCCCTCTAGATATAGACTATAATTTCATAAAGTAACATATGTGTTAGAGTTTATATATAGAAACGTTTAATGTACGATATACTCAGTACGACGTGATAAAATAATTAAAAAACTGTACTTACGTTTTGATTTTTGCTTCTATTTCAAAGTATTCAAGAGTAATATCACATACCTGCAATTGAAGAAATAAAATCTGTATAAGTTTATGACCAAAGAAAAATTTCGAAGACTTGTGAATAGTTGGAAAAACTCGGGGATCTTTCAAGCTCACAAATGCAGCTCCTATACGTTTTTTATGCGAAATATCAATGAATAAATTTTAATGTCGCAGATGATAGTAACACTTCAAACCAAGGCCTGTATTCGCGAAAATATTTTGTCAATTTTCGTTATTTTCAAATTTCATAAATTTTTTCAAATTTTCATAAGTTTTCACAAGTTTTCTCAAATTTTTAAAATAATTTATCAAATTTTCACAATTTTTTCCTTCCAAAATTCCTTAAAGGCAGTTTCAAAGTTACAAAATAAGGAAATCATCAAGCAAATAATTTTTCATAATGAAACGTTCAATTAAAATGAAACAATTTTGACAATGTTACATTTTTTATGTAGGTTCGCCTCAGTCCTTCGAAACGTTCTTGTTGTTTTCGCGTTTGAGTTTCTGATGGCTTTCCGTTTTTCTCAGATATCCAATGGCTAGAGGTCGTTCAATGCCTAGTGTCACGTTGATTTTATAAATCGTAAAAAGGAATAAATTTTTCGGTTTTCGGGCTTACCCAACATGACACGCTCATGTTCGTCAATTTTCAGCGTAACGCCTTAATTTAAATGCTGAAAATTTTATTTCTTCGGCTCTAGAAATCTGTGGATTTCTGGTTAACTTTCAAAGCGCACTTTTTGCTCAAAACATGTCGCTTCGCGTGGGAGCACCTACTCCACAAACTTTTTCAACATTTCAAGCAGTGAACTGAAAACACAACATTATGTGCTGACGATAGAACTTTCCCAATAGTTTAGTGCTCAATTTGGACATAAAATTGATATTTGAAAAATTTTTAATTCTTGCGCATGAATGCATGAGAACTATAAGAATTCTGAATATGAAGTTTCGTGAATCACTGCACCTCACTACACCTTGTTGCACCTCACTACACTACACCTTGGTGCACCTCACTACACTACACCTCAGTGCACCTAATTGGAGCAAGCCAAAAGAATGGTGAAAGAGTTGCGCGAATTTATTCAAGATAAGAATAACGTGCATAAGGACATAAAGAGGATGGTGATCAATATTAGGGCCTGCTTAAATGATGTGAAACGGGAAACAGCTGACAAGAAGGAGAAAACAGACGGAGATGCTGAAGTGCTAGCTACCCCACTCTCCTCAAAGAGAAAACAAACGCCGGAGGTTACGCCCACAGCAACAAACGCGGCGAAAAGGAGCAAAAAAGACAAGAAAAATAACGAAAGGACCACAAGGAGACCAGATACACAAACACCGAAGCCTAGTCCTAATAAGTGGAGAGAGGTGAGAAACAAAAAGAAGGAGAAAAAAAAGAGAAGCCGAAGCTTAAAAGACTGAGACCGAAGGCCGATGCTCTGATAGTGGCGGCGGAAGAAGGAACAACGTACGCTGAAATCCTCAAAAAAATAAAGGACGACCAAACTCTCAAGGACCTGGGCGAAAACGTCTCGAGAATAAGACGAACGCAGAAGGGTGAAATGTTGTTTGAACTTAAGAAGGGCCCAGAGATTAAAAGTGCAGATTATAAAGATCTAGTCAAGAGATCACTGGGCGAGTCAGCAAAAGTGAGAGCGGTGTCCCACATGGCCACGATCGAATGTAGATATATGGACGAGATCACGACAAGCGAAGACCTTCGAAAAGCTCTGAAAGAGCAAGGTAATATAAATGACGAGATAGAGTCAATGACGATCCGTATGAGGAAAGCGAGAGACGAACTCCAAACGGCGGAAATAAAACTCCCGGTGGACGCAGCGATAAAGATTTTGAAAATCGGAAAGGTAAAGGTGGGCTGGACCGTATGCCCGATAAGGGTAACCCAGCAGTTAGAAAGGTGCTTCAAGTGCATGAATTTTGGACACCAGGCAAGGAATTGTAGGGGAGAGGATAGATCCAACCTGTGCAGGAGATGTGGGGGAGAGAACCACCTAGCCAAAGATTGCACGAACCCGCCGAAATGTCTGCTGTGTACGTCAGAAAATGACCACGTGACTGGTGGAGCGAGATGTCCAGTCTTTAAACAGGCGCTTAAATCTAAAACAGGACAAGAATGGAAGTGATACAAATAAATCTAAATCATTGTGACATGGCACAACAACTTCTGTGGCAAGCCTCAGCGGAACAAAAATGTGACGTAGCGATTATTTCAGAACCGTACCGTGTATATAGAAACAACGGTAAATGGGCCGCTGACAGAGCCGAGATGGCCGCAATATTGACAACGGGCAAGTACCCCATACAAGAAGTTGTATCAGACGCTCACGAAGGATTCGTGATAGCGAAAATTGATGGAGTGTATATTGCCAGCTGCTATGCACCACCAAGATGGACGATTCTGCAGTTTGAACGAATGTTAGATTTACTCACAGGAGAACTGACGGGACTCAACCCAGTTCATATTGGAGGTGATTTTAACGCATGGGCAGTTGAGTGGGGTAGTAGATTCACAAATGATAGAGGCTTCAGTCTGCAAGAAGCGCTAGCTAGATTAAATGTGGTTCTGGCAAACGTGGGAAATGCAACTACATTCCGCAAGAATGGGCGAGAGTCGATTATTGACGTGACATTCTGCAGTCCAGTACTAGTTCCAATTCTGAACTGGAGAGTCGACGAAACTTACACACACAGCGATCACCAGGCATTGAGGTACACCGTGAAAAAGTGTACAGAGGCAACAAGACAGATGACTCATAGAAGAGAGCGAAGATGGAGAACCGGAAATTTCGATCAAGAAGTTTTTAAGGAATATCTCCAATCAAAAGACGATCACGAAGAGAAATCTGCAGAAGAATTGACGAAAGAAATGGTGAATGCATGTGACGCGGCGATGCCAAGAAGGATGGAACCGAGGAATGGGCGAAAACCGGCATTTTGGTGGAACGACGAAATAAGACTTTTGCGAACAACTTGTTTTAAGACAAGAAGGAGGATGCAAAGGGCCAGAAACGAGAATGTTAGAATAGAGAGGTCCGAAGAACATCGTAATGCAAAACTAGCACTGAAGCGAGCAATCCGGGCGAGTAAGAGGGATTGTTGGAAGAAACTGTGCCAAGAGGCAGACACGAACCCGTGGGGCAAAGTGTTCAGAACAGTAATGACGATGATGAAAGGTACATTGGGGCCAAAAGAAAAGTGCCCGGATAGGCTAGGTGTCATAGTGAGAGAGCTCTTCCCACAGCACGAACAGATCACATGGCCGCAAACTCCTTATGACGATGAAGCGGAAGACAGACTTGAACGGTCGATCACTGTAGAAGAGATCCAGATGGCTGCACAAAAGCCAAAAAATAACAAAGCGCCAGGACCAGATGGAATCCCCAATATAGCTCTGAAGACAGCAGCATGCGCAAAGCCTAACATGCTCAGATTGACAATGCAGAAGTGCCTCGACGACGGATATTTTCCTCAAATATGGAAGAAACAGAAGCTGGTCTTAATACCAAAACCAGGGAAACCGCCAGACAAGCAATCATCATATAGACCTATATGCTTGTTGGACGGGCTGGGAAAAATGCTGGAAACCGCGATCCTGAATAGACTAAGAAAACACACGGAGGGCGAGCACGGACTGTCGGACGAACAATTCGGATTTCGAAAAGGGAGATCGGCGATTGAGGCCATTAAAAAAGTCATAGAGACCACCGACAAGGCGCGGAAGCAAAAAATACGGGGTAACCGCTTCTGTGCTATAACGACGATAGACGTTAGAAATGCCTTTAATAGCGCAAGCTGGATAGAGATAGCCAAGGCGCTACATGTCATGAGAGTCCCCGATTACCTCTGTAGGATACTGAAAAGCATTTCGAGCGACGAGTACTAACGTACGATACTAATGAAGGGAAAAAGACTGTCGACATCACAGCTGGAGTACCACAGGGATCCATATTAGGACCAACGCTGTGGAATGTTATGTATGACACAGCGCTGAGGCTGAAGCTGCCAAGATGTGCTAAGACGATTGCTTTTGCCGACGACTTGATCCTCACGGTATCCGGAACGTCGAAGATGGAGGTGGAGGTGGTTACGATGGAGACGCTAGAAACTGTCGAAGACTGGATGACAACGGCGGGGCTGAGGCTGGCCCACCAAAAAACTGAGATAATGCTAGTAAGTAACTGCAGAAAAACCGAACGAATCATTTTGAACATTGACGGGGAAGAAATCACATCCACTCGCCAATTAAAATACCTTGGAGTTGTGCTGGACGACCGCAGAAATTTTAATAGCCATGTGGACTACACGTGCGAAAAGGCAATGAAAGCCACCGCAGCATTGGCCAGAATAATGCCAAACGGCTTTGGACCGCGCAGCAGCAAAAGGAGGCTCCTTGCAAGTGTCACCCTATCGATATTGCGCTACGGGGCACCAGCGTGGATACAGGCGCTAGATACGAAGAGGAATCGGAGAAGGCTTAATAGAGCCCAGAGGCTGGCAAGCATAAGAGTAGCAAGCGCATATCGAACAATATCCTTAGAAGCGGTATGTGTTATAGCCGGGACGATGCCCATATGCATAACGCTGACAGAAGACAGTGAATGTCATAGAAAGAAGAGAATGGAGGGTCCAACTACCAAAACAGTTAGGAAGAAATTAAGAGCCGAATCACTGAGACAGTGGCAGCAAGAGTGGGACTCCTCGGACAAGGGAAGGTGGACCCATAGACTCATACCAAAAATAACGACATGGGTCCAGAGAAAACATGGAGAGGTTAATTTCCACCTGACACAGTTTCTGTCTGGTCACGGATGCTTCAGGAAGTACCTGCACAGGTTTGGATTCACGGAGTCACCTTTCTGCACGACATGCGATAGGCAGGAAGAGACTGCGGAGCACGTGTTATTCGTCTGCCCCCGCTTCGAACAAGAACGAGGAGAGCTGTTGACTGTGAGTAGGCCAGATGTAAGTGCCGAAAACATAATATCGGAGATGTGCCGCGATGAGGAGGTGTGGATAGTGGCGGATAATGTAGTTGCGAAAATAATGACGAAGCTGCAAATTGCATGGAGAGACGATCAAAGAAGACTGGCAGTTGATCTAAGAGAGTAGGTGCGAAAGCACAGCTCCTCCCCGAAGTAATGCTGTGAGGCGGTTCCGGGGAGAAGAGAGCACGAAGACTAAGGAAGGAGGTTTTAGTTGGTAGGTCACTGAAGAATGGAATCCAACACTACCTTAGTTCAGAAAGACCGGGTGTCTATGAAGATTTCCTCACCCTTATAAAAAAAAAACCTCAGTGCACCTCACTGCACTACACCTCACTACACCTTACTGCACCTCACTGCATTTCACTGTACCTCGCTGCACCTTAATAAACCTCACTACACCTTACTGCACCTTGGCGCACCTTACGTACATTTATGCACCTTGGAGCACCTAACTGCACATTAGTCCACCTTACTGCACCTTACCGCACCTTGGAGCACCTAACTGCACATTAGTCCACCTTACTGCACCTTACCGCACCTTACTGCACCTTGGTTCACCTTACTGCACCTTGGTCCACCTTACTACACCGTGGTCCACCTTACTGCACCTTACTGCACTTTGGTGCACCTTGGAGCACTTTACTGCACTTTTGAGCACCTTACCACACCTTGGTGCACTTTAAAGCACCTTAGAGTCAGTAAGGTGGAGTGAGGTGTAGTTAGGTGCATCAAAGTGCAGTGAGGTACAGTGAAAGGTAGTAAAGATAATGAGGTACAGTGAGGTACACTGCAAAGTACTGAGCTGCAGTGAGGGCCAGTGAAGTGTATTGTTGTCAGATGCACCAAGGTGCAGTGAGGTGTAGTATAGTGAGGTGCACCAAGGTGCAGTAAGCTGTTGTGAGATGCAGATGGATGCATCTATCATATATTGCACCTTAATCTTGCTACAAGTCTGTATATGCTTTATGAAGCATAAGTTCTTGTTGTCGTAATAATTAAAATATTGAAGGGAACATCTTACACTGTCATCCCCCTCTTTAGTTCCGAGGCTGGTTCTAGGGTCGTCCAACTTTAACCAAAAAATTCCTTTCATTATGTTTCAACAGATATTTGAACAGAAATATCTTCAAAAAAGATTATAAAATAAAATTAAACAATCCAAACTTACGACACTCCAAGAAGTCTAAAAAGAAATTCAGAAAACGATGCTTTCTGAAGGTTTATGAAACTTTTTCGCTTACATCTCTACGAAATTAGCACAGAAATCTCTCTTAAAGATTTTGAATGAAATATGTGGAGTTGAGGAAAACAAAAAAAATTGGTGAAAATCGGCTTAGTAGTTCTGGCTGGTAGGGATCATTGTATGGGCCTAACTCGCGCTATATGACTTGGTGGTTTTCAATGAATATTTTTTTAACGGTGAGATTTTTGACTTGTGTTGAAGAAAAAATAGGGGAAAATTTCGTTGTCCCGGATGTATCGGTCCAATGCCTGTCAATGCCTAGCAAATAGGCTGGCCCAAAGGACGACCCTAAAAAATATGTTTTTGCTTTCTTGTTAAGAAAACTCAACGGCGGATCCTTGCCTACATAAGTATAGATGGGTCCAACCTAGAGCTCAGGGCCGGTCTATAGGTCGGCTCTATCACAAAAAATATTTGTAAATAATTATGGGTCGGAACTCAAAATAGGTGACTCTTTTAAGCTATAAGATATAGTTTTGACAAATTTCCAGCAAGCTTAAACCCAGATAACAATTGACCCCACGAAATGTACATAAAGTGCCATCGGAAAATGTGCTGATCCCATTTAACGTGCTCCAGTTGCAGCACATTTAATGTGTATTAAAAAGCGCCCTTACCGTTACATCTTTTCTTTGGAACGTGAAATGCATTTAATGTACATTAAGTTTGAATTACATGTAAATCTAATGTACACTTAAAACACTTTGAATACACAACTAATGTACCTTTAATGTATTTTTAGTGTAAATTACTAGCACATTTCGTGTACATATAATGTTATGTAGGAAAAGAAAGGAAAATTTAATTTAGTTTTCCGACTTTTCTATTTCGGTTCTCCATCTACATTTTTTTATGCCCAGCTCTCATTTTTTGATTAGAAAAATGTCTGCCATTTGCGGGGCTTGAACCCAAGACGCTCGGGATTATGAGTCGACTGCTTTACCAATTGTGCCACCGCATACTTATGTGTTGGTGTGTTAAATTTGTATAAAGTGTTAAATTATAGAAAGTACATTAAATGTACTTTTTTTGTACTGAGAGAAAAAGTTTTGGAAGATATGCTATTTAAATTTATTTAATCGAACACACTGTAGCGGTTGTAAATTTACAAAAGGGTACACGTTGATGCTGCATTCAAATTATTGTATCATCTTCATTGTTTAATTGTTATTTGAAATTTATTTTATGCGAAACAATAAAAAATATATTCCCCGTTAGCTTTTTTCTTTGAACACATTTTTATTTTTTTTTTTCTTTTAAAGTTCGATACTTTTTTTTAATGTTACCCAACCAAAAGCAGCCGTGATATCCATTCACGGACTAAAAATATACATTTTTGAAAAAAAAAGATAAGCATTTTTCGAAGCACATCATCTAAAAATGTACTTGTACTCTAGTGCAATAATTTCGAGCTTTAATGGCACAACAAATGTGCCATTTATTTACATCGAAAATGTACTACATCACAAGCACATTTTTGGTGCATTCAATGTGATAGGAATAGTGTACAACTCATCACGCACAAAAAATGTACTTGTGATCTAGTGCAATAATTTCGAGTTTTAATAGCGCAAAAATGTGCCTTTTATTTACATCGAAAAATGTACTATATCACAAGCGCATTTTTGGTATATTCAATGTGATAGAAATAGTGTACACCTTATCACGCACATAAAATGTGCGAAAAATGTACTTGTGATCTATTGCAATAATTTCGAGTATTAATATCACAAAAAATATGCTTTTTATATACATCGAAATATGTAGTACTTTACAGGCACATTTTTTGAACATTTTATGCACATATTCTCAAGAACATTGAATTTCGCACATTTAATGTACATTCAGTGGGCAGCCACACTAAAAAGTGTGATCTGTGTTATCTGGGTAAGTTTCTGATCAATTCTTGAAATTTGCTCAAAAACTGATTATGTAGCTCGGAATTTAAAACAATAATGGTATAAGTAATCGAAAAATTTTTATTAGTTTTTAAAACCATATCCTGGGCGAAGCCCGGTTGCAATGCTAGTTAATGCATAAAAATATTGGTACTTTTCGCCCCGTTGTCAGACTCTTTCGTGGCATAGGGGAGAGTGTATGCTAAATATTAGATATATTAGCATATCTAGTGTTAAGTAATGTAACATTGTATGTGGGAACGTGTGCTAATCAATACTTTTTCGCCTGGGGGGGTCAGAATTAGGATGGTCAGGGCGAAGTAGCAAGATGCATATATAGCATATAACAGATGTATGCAATGTACATTGTACATACATATGGGTACGTATGTGTAGTATTTACAGTGTGTACGTGTACACATTGTGTACGTATGTGTGCATGTGCATTACGTTTTAGAACACAAAAAAAGATGATAGAAAAAACGTGTCTATGTTTTTAATACAAATGAGTGCCGCCCTATGCTTAGGGATGGCCGTTTTGAGGGGATTGAGTTGGGAGGGATTCTAAATGGTGCGGAAGGCCAAAAAATGGGACCCATATTTTTTTCTAGAATTTAAAAAACAGTTTTAGGACTTGTCCTGAAGACATTCATTCATATGTACAAATTCGTTGGTTAGAGTGATACGGATATGTTTGGTCTTATTCTAACCAACGAATTTGTACATATGAATGAATGTCTTCAGGGCAAGTCCTAAAACTGTTTTTAAATTCTACAAAAAAATATGGGTCCCATTTTTTGGCCTTCCGCACCATTTAGAACCCCTTCCAACTCAATCCCCTCAAAACAGCCATCCCTGTATGCACCCCGCTTCCCTTCCTCCCCCCGTCAGGATGGCCGCCCATAACGATATATGTTACAGTGATTGCTAATTGATGGCACGCCAAGTCGAAACGATTCAAATATAGCTTTTTTTCGGAGACTCCGGACGTTACGCTAAGATTCGCCGTGCGCTCTGTTGTTTGAGGATTTTGTAAAAGGGGAAATTCCTTCGAGAGAAGGTATTTTTTTTAATTATAAATTTCGATGTTTTAGTGCATTGTGGCTTCGAAGTGAAGTCGGTATACGTTCCGAATGAAACTTTATTTTTGATGAAGTTATATGGCTATATGGCTTTGGCTACTTTATGTCAAGAATTGGTCTGTCTGTCCGTTTGGGCACGTTCACCGATGATCCACCTATGATTTATAGAATTTTTGCGTTTGCCACCCCAGTGGTCTGCGCAAATTCCTATATACAGGCTTCAGATTTAAATTTTACTAGCTTTTTTGCTTAGCAGCTGTTTACCCAGCTGACTTTAATGCTTACACAGCAGGATGTGTGTTTATGTAAAATGGTTTCTATTTTAAATATTTTAGACATCAAACCGAGGGGTAGTCACGTCAATTAAATCTCAAATAAAAAATTCACTAAGACCTATAGTGAGTTCCCCTCGTAACGACCTAGGGGTGTGTCTGTAAAACAAATGTAAATAGTGATTGCATGCCATGACTTTCAGTGTTTTCATAATTGCAAGCCAAGTGTTTTTCTAATTATTCAATTAGTAAATAAAGTGTGCGGTAGTCAATTCGATTGTTTTTAATATTCACAATGTCCAAATAATCTAAGTTATAACGAAAGCAAGAACAATAACTTTCTTAGCCTACCCAAATGAAATTAGTTAGCATAGATGTGGTCAATTTGTGTTATTGTGTTATTGTTGCTGTCGTGTATTGTACATAAAGATGTTCATTGAAATACTAAACCAATTTTTTATTAATTAGTTTTACAACGTATTTCAACATTAAAAAAACTAAATATGTTCTACGTGTGTGTGAAAAATTGTTAATTTTTAGACGAAACAAAGCAGCTATATTACACAAAATATAAGTATCAATCCGAACAAATATCAAATTAAATAAAACCAATTGCTCAACTCAAAAACTTAAAGGCACTTCTAATGACTATATGCACATCAACAATTTTTACTAAAATTATTCTATTAAGTCTTGGGGACTGTGCTGAGTTCATTTAGTTAACATACATCCTTGCAACATTTCTTCACGCACTTATCAGACTTAATTTCGCCCAACGACGGAAAATTTGCAGTTTCTTGATCAAATGTTAGTAGGAAAATACACTTGGGTTGCCTTTATCAAAACAACTAAACTCATTGTCATGTATTACTGTTTACATTTATTTTACAGATACATTCATCCACACAAATAACTCTTTGTGAAGTGGTAATTACTAAAAGTGATGTTTGACTTTTTATATGTGATTTAATGGACATGATTACCCCTCGATTTAATCTCAAAAAAACGTAAAAGCGAAACCAGCTGGTAGCTGATAAGCAAAGAACCTAGAATTTAAAAAATTTTCATTGTAATATCGATGATGAAGTTATTCGTGTGAATGGTGGGAGAATTGCAAATTACAAAAAAATTAGGTAAGTGCTTATTTAGAAATTACTTTCTTTTCAATATTTTTTGGAAGTAGGCAAATTACAAAAATTATTGTACTTAATTGAGTTAATGTCGGCTCAGCACCAAAAGGTAGCGAGATTGTGAGTAAAATTGGAGGTGGGTAGCCTCCGCTCCGGCGGTGAAATTGTGAGTGATGTGGTGGTTTGTATAGTTGTAGGTGGGTAGCATCCGGCGATGAGATTGATAGTGATATGGTTGGAGCTGAAACATACACTCTCTCCTATGCCAAGAAAGAGTCTAACAACGGGGCGAAAAGTACTAGTTCTTACTATTTAATGAAATTATTATGTTGATTGGAAATTTTGAAAAGTGATTCATTCTCCCAGTTAAATATGAACATTTAAAGTTATTATTATTGGAATTTGTCAATTATAAAATTTTACGTGAGAAAACGAAAATAGTGTCTCGCAATTGAAATGCTTAGTTGTGAGAACTTAAAATGTATGTCGAAAAAGTAGGGAACGAATTTGTATAAAAGCAGGGTGAATTGAGTGAATAAAGTCAGTATTATTGTTATTGTCGATACAACTCGATAGCGTAATGGTTAACACGTCTGCTTGCTACTACTCAACCGCAGACAGATTTGTACCGATTGTTAGATTTGTAAACAAAACAAAACTGATTGAATCGTTCAAGTCAAGTGAATTTGAGTGTAGCGCCATCGTAAGGCTTACCGGAAAAGGCATTGTTGGGAGAACCAGTATTCTACTCCCACTAGTTTCGCTCCTAGTTACATCTCATAGATGGCACTGGGCTTGTCGCACAGCTTACCACTGGCACAGTAGATCTTTCCGGTAATGAAAGGATCTCAAAAAGTAGAACCACAAACAGCGAGACTAGTAAATAATAATGATCTAGCCTCTAACCCTTCATGGGTTGTAATTATGTTATTATTATTATTGTTATTGTCGAACCGTTTGGAGCTCTATTTTACCAATTGCGACAACTCCAGAGATAGCATCAACACAGGAAAATTCTTCTGCAACTTCTGCACTGAAACATACTCCAGTGGTAAAGGAAACAACCTCAACGAGTATGGACGTCACACCAACCGCTTAGCATGAAACCTTATTTATCAGTCGCTAATTTCTGATTTCTTCCATCATAAATATAAACCAATCGGATGTAACGGTAACATCATGACTCATTCGCAGTCAATAACTTCAGTTAGGACTTGTTTTGATTCCGTTAATCCCATTAAGACTGATCTCTCGGTTTTAAAAAGTGATGTCATATTGCATTATCAGCATGTTCGCGGATTACGAACTAAAACTGATGATTTTTCGAATGACTCCTTGACGTGTGACTTCGATGTTTCACACAGTGCTATAACATTCATGACTTCGATGTTATAGCACTGTGTCAAACATCGCTCAATTCGTCCTTCTTTGACAGTGAACTGTTCAATCTTAAGCAGTTTTCAGTCTATAGAACTGATCGGTCTGAATTAAATAGCGTACATCAGAGATATGGAGGTGTTCTGATCGCTGTCCGGTCATCTTTACCTAGCGAATGTGTTCTGGTGCCCGGCACCGCCAACGTCGAAATGGTTTTAGTTAAGGTACCAGGGCCTATTTTTGAGATTTTTTTTTCAAATTTTCTCCAATTTTCTCGAATTTTATTTTAATGAAAAATGCGTTCAAACAAGTTGAAATTAGTGTAGAATTAATAAGAATCGACGTAAAGTATATTTTGAACCATATTAGAGGTCGTGCAGATGAAAAAACCACAAGAAACTAAGCATGAACGGATGGCTGAAAATTCAGCCCTTAGTACTTATGTTAATAATTCTAGGATGCCCGAAAACACCTAAAATAGCTCGTTTGAAAAATTTTTCGAGTAAAAAACATCAATAACGCTTCAAAATTTTTATCAATTTTCTGTGCTGAGAGTCTGTCATCTACCCTACTTCACATTTTCAACTTATCCCTCGAAACTGGAAAATTTCCTACAAGATGGAAACATCTAATGTCGAAAACTACAGAGGTGTAGCTATTCTACCAACAATAGGAATACTATTTGAAGCCACCGTCACCTCTATTTCATCCACGAAGTTTAATCGAATAATTTCAAAATCGCAACATGGCTTTATGAAACGCAGATCTACAGCGAAAAATTAAGCTAAGTTTGTTAGTTATGCTACTAAAGTTATGGAATCTAGGCATCAGTTAGATGTCATCGATTTCCGTAAAGCATTTGATAGAGTCAAGCATTCGATTCTTTTGCACAAGTTGAACGAAATAGATGTTAGCATGGATTGCTTCTTATCTAAATGGTCGTTCACAATTCGTCAAATTAGGGAATTGTTCATCACAACAAAACCCTTTTTAAAAGGGAAACGTGACGCAAGTCCTCGACCCTTCTTCCAAAACAACTGATATCAATTTAAAAAAATGCGTCACAAATGCCGAACCCCCCAGTGTTATAGTTTTTCTGTTCTTCCAGCTTTTGCAAAAATTTCACTTTATGTACAGCGTATTTTTGTACAGAAAATCAAATTTTTGCGTATGAAAGCTGAAAGCGTAGAAAAATCGTTACATTGGTGGGTCCGGCATTTGTGACGCATTTTTTTAAATAAAAAATGAAAACATCCCAACAGAATTTCTTGCGTTTCAAAGCTTTAAGCGTCACCCCGATTGATATCAGTTGTTTTCGAAGAAGGGACGAGGACTTGCGTCACGTTACCCTTTTAAAAAGCGTTTTTGTTGTGATATCACTAGCTTTGGAAGGAAATAGGAAACAAATTTCGGCGAAAAAAATTTTCGGTGAAAAAAAATTCTATTCGAAATTCTTCTATTCGAATTTTAATCCTCACTCATAAAATTTTTTTTGGCGCCACGGCACCTCGCGCGGTGGCCATACCTGGCGGTGGCGGTCACCACTTACATCTACGAAAATGATCACAGTCACTTCCTCTACAACCGTCATTCATGAAATTTTTTGGCGCCACGGCACCTCGCGCGGCTGCCATAGCTGGCGGTGGCGGCCACCACTTACATTTACGAAAATTATCACAGTCACTTCCTCTACAACCCTCATTCATAACATTTTTTTGGCCGCGCGGCTTCCATAGCTGGTAGAGAAAATGATCACAAACACTTCATCTACCATTCTCATTGATAAAATTTTTTTTGGCGCCACGGCACCTCGCGCAGCTACCATAGCTGGCGGCGGCGGACACCACTTACATTTACGAAAATGATCACAGTCACTTCTCTACAACCCTCATTCATAAACGTTTTTTGGTGCCACGGCACCTCACGCGGCTGCTATAGCTGGCGGTGGCGGCCACCACTGACCGCCGCCACGATTTCACCATCACCGCCTCCTCAGGTCACATTCTAAAAATTTTGCTCATGTTTGAACCATACCTTGAATACACACACAAACACATACAAAATATGCTTTTATATGGGATTTGTATGTGAGCTTCCATGAGCGCTGGCGCTAAAACGAGGCCGGTATTCCCCCTTTTTAAAAATCTCATATGGCGTAGAATGCCCACCCGAAGGTCCCTGCAAAATTTCAAAAAAAGGTATCGAGCCGTTTTCGAGCACGAGCCAAAAAAGTCAGTTTTCATACAAATGGCTCTGGAACTAACTAACCCACTAACTAACTAACGTAGGATGTTTTCATTAACTTTGGCTTCTATGAAATAGCACATTTTGTATGGAAAATGACCATTTTCTAAAGGTCATGTCTTCGGATCTACTGGACCGATTTTAATGAGTAAAATATAGATTTCAATCAAAATTTTACGTAGAATCCGATAAACAACGACGAATTTTCTGTTCGTATGGGGACCTGCGTCACGGGCGCATCCCTACCGCGCGCCTATAATCTCGAATATTTCAGGTGACCTCTGGTCCTCAGGGCAGTCATCTGTGTTCTTATTATTCGTGGACGATGCTACTAAAGTGTTCTCTACGTCAGCTTACCTAATGTATGCTGACGACTTGAAAATGTTCATGAGAATTAAAAATGTTCTTGACGCAAGTGCTCTTCAACGTGACTTAAACAGGTTTCTACAATGGTGCAAAATCAACCAACTTCATTTGAACGTTGAAAAGTGCAAGGTCCAAAGATCCAAAATTGAGTTCAGTTACAATATCGATGATGTTGCGTTGACTTGTGTTAAGGTAATAAAAGACTTGGAAGTCCTCTTGGAAGAAAGACTGACATTCGGTAAACACATTGAACCAGTACCGTATCTAGACCGCTTTTCTAGGGGGGCGTGCGTCCCAAATTTTTTGTGCAATTCAATGAAGTATCAATATATATTATAGTGTTCTAAAAATCATGAAAATTATGAAGAAGCTGGTTTTTAAGAAAAGTCAAAGAAAGTCAAAGAAAAATTTTGTTACTGCGTTGGAAGCTTTTCTTTGAGTCCAGCGCCCCAGACAATTTTTTTTTAAATTGTGGTGTTCAACTGGTGCAAGTTAGGTTGTCATGCAAAGCGCAACAGGCGAAAATTTTGAACCGCCTGTTCTCGTTCTTTAGGTATCGGAGAATCGTTTAATCGCCGCATCGAGAAAAGCGAATTCGAAGAATTGCTCAATAGCCGCATCAGATACGGCTCCGCAGGCGAAAATTTTGGACTGCTCTCTATTGTTCTTTAGGTAAATCGAAGAGCGACTTAATTGCCGCAGGCGAAAGTTTTTGGTTGTAGGACTTATTATAAGTAACAATAGCAATAATTAATTGATTTCGTGTTCGTCTAACGCCGTAGGTGAAAATTTTTAGGCTCTAGACTAGTTTTTACTAAATCAAGGTGTTTGAAATTTTGAAAATTTGGATCCGTTTTTCTTTTCTTCAGTCATACGATGGGTCTCAAAAATGGCCGCCCGGGCCAGATCTGCCTGAAAGATAGTTTCAAAAGTTGCGATTGAAGATGGGCAATATCGTTCGAGAACTTTCGAAGTTACGATCGAATAAGTTGTCAAAACCTTATTTATTGAAGGTCGCAGAAACGTTTTTGCTTATATCTCCGACGAACGGGAATTGCTTTTCAAGTTTTGGAATGAAAGATATGGATCTCAAAAAACTAACTAGAGAAAGTTGATGAAAATTGATTCACTGGTTCAGGCAGTAGGGTCCATAGAGCGCGCCATTCTCATGAATTTCATTAAATATAAAGAAATTTTGCTGTGATTCAGAGGTAGTCGAAGGCTCAAGAGTATTCAAGAAAAAAGTATAGAAGCGTCCTCTTCTTAGGGGCAGATTTTCTTCCGAACACTAATATATATAAGAAAGAAAGGAACAAGCCTCAGGGGGGGGTAGATACGGCGCTGCATTGAACATTGCAAAAGCTTACTCAATGTCGGCCTTGGTCATGAGAACTTGTAAGGAATTTAAGAATATTAGAACTTTGAAAAGTATATACATTGCTTATGTCCGTTCTTACTTAGAATATGTTTCAGTTGTTTGGCATCCTTATAAAGACACATTTGTTGACAGAATTGAATCAATTCAAAAAAAAATTTTGATGTACGCACTGAGGCGGACGTTGAAAAGGGACGAACATTACAAGCTCCCGCCGTATATTGAGAGATGCGAATCAATCAATATTGAAACACTCGCCAGACGCAGAATCAATGTCTGTATCCGATCTGATGAATGGCAATATCAACGCACCTGAAATTAAAAGCAGGGTCATTCTCGTTATCGTTATCGACGAACCGGACAAAATATGGTTTTTATGAGCCACTCAATAACATGTGCATGTCATTTAACCGCTTTTCACTTCTTTGGTTTCAAAACATACCACGAGAATCGTTCAAGATGACTATCAGGAAGTTGAAAATTACATATAAACTGAATGGTAAGAGCGATGTCAATATCATTTTATCCATTCATACTGAACCTTTGGTTCTCACTATAATCAGAAGCTGATTAGTCAACTCGGGTCTCACGACTCTCTAATGAAAATCTAAGTCACGCCGACTTGTGCAAAACTAGCTAGTCTAAACGACTAGTTTCCGCTAATCTTTTTTTGTTTCAGGTAGAACATTGGCTACACGAGACGTGATGGAACTACATGCTATAAATAATGACGATGAGCAGGGGTGAGTATCGGCTCTGACGGGTCGACTGGGTCGGCAGCTGACTTCCGGATCTGCACATAATTTTATGTTTTTATTTATTTATCTTGTTGTTGTTGTTATCAATATTGTTGTAATTGTAGTCAGGGGGCCTCGGCCATTGATGGAAAATAAATAAATAAGTTGTTCTATGAGCTCAGCAGATCCGGTCTCTTCAGTAATGAGAGTCGCGGTAGAGATCAGATGAAAAATTGTTGTAACGTCTAGCTCGGGCGAGTTCGGACATTTAGTGCTGCCCCCTGTCCTAAGCACACAACTAATTTTACTCAAAACATGTCGTTTTGTACCCATCAACTTTTTCAAAATCATGAATAGTAAGCTGAAATAACAACATTATGGGCTGTCGATAGAACCCTTCCCATAGTTTAGTGCTTCCCCCAGTCCTAAGCACAAAACTACTTTTTGACCGAAACCTGTCGCTTCGCATGGGAGCCCCTTATTCCATCAACGTTTTCAAAATTTCGAACAGTGAACTGAAATCACAACATTATATGCTGACGATAGACCTTTTCCAATAGTTTAGTGCTGCTCCTGTCCTAAGCGCAAAACTAATTTTTGATCAAAACATGTCGTTTTTTACGGGAGCCCCCTATTCTATAAATTTTTTCGAAAGTAACTACCTATTATAAAAGCGAGATGTTTGTTTGTTTGTTTGTGAATAACGACGCTTTTTCACCTTTTTTTAAAAACGTGTACTTCGGGGCTTTGTTGCATTTCCTATCAACGAATTCATTTCATTATCAGCATCCATATACGGATGCCGTGCATATCAGAAGTCATATCCACAAAGGATTCATTTCATTATCAATATCCATAAACGGATGCCATGCATATCAGAAATCGATATAGTTTTCCGTTTGACTCACAGGCCAAACAAACAAGAGTTTTTGAAGTAGAATAAGTCAAAAATTACCAAAAGTGAAAAAATTTGGGACGAATTAGTTTTTAAGAATATCTTGGGATGTATGGCAGATACAGCGTTTGAAACGGGATTTGAAACGGGATTTGGAAGAGGATTTGAAACGGAATTTGGAACAGGATTTGAAACGTGATGTGGAACGAATTTTGTAACGGGATTCGTAACGAGAGGCTCCGCAAGCACATAAAGCGCCGCAGGTTTTAGTGTAAGAGTAACACTACTGATCTAGATTACATCCAAACCCTTCATAGTTAAGAAAATATACGCCAAAGATTACACTAAGTTGAACGCATTTAATGATGAGATGAACCAACAGGGCTAACGAGATCGACTAGTTAACATATTATAAAAGCCGAACATTTATTTATTTATCTGTGGGTAACGCTTTTTACCTAAAAAGCAAAAAAAAACTTTTGAAAACGTTGGTGATGGTCTGAAACGTGAAGAAAACAAGGTTCCGATTTTTTTTTCGAATTTTTCATTCAAGAAACTTTATCGAAATAGGTTACATTTTTTGGATCGACTATAGACGAAGCAGTTGGCGAGTTGGAGCTTCGGTCGAAGAAGAAAATCTTAGAGTTTCTGATGGACTACAACTTTGTAGAAGTAAATTTTTTGATCCGACACCGGAGTGAAAACTGCTGAAATTTCGGGGGTTGGTCACTTTGTTCTTAGAGAAGTTTTGCTGTTGTGTGCAATGATGTTATTTTTTCAGTGCCAACAATGGCAGAAAAAATTCCATCCAACAGAGATATAGGCCACTTTTGTGCGATTTAGCCCAGAACGGGAGCACTCCTGTCAAATGAAAGGTATCGATCCCGCGAAGCTAACGGAACCGGGATCGTGGGAATCGGTTTGGCTGTTCGGTGTCCAGGGTCGTTCAAAGGGACCAAAAATTAGCTCCGCTGACGGAAAATGACTGAAAAATTAATTTTTTATATGTTTTCAGGGATGGTCTAACACGTCGAGAGAACTTGTTCGGGGGTGTGCTATTGTTGCTAATGTTACTAAAACCTAGGTGTACAACGAAGCTAGGGACTTTTATCTTTTACGAAACGTCACAAAAACGTAGATTGTTGGAGATTTGGACAGATTTTGACGGGGATGTTGACGGTGATCTCGAATGGAAGCGCCGCAATCAGGGAAAGTGCCACGGGCCAATAATTAGCGGGGTCCAGGGGGCTGCATCCCCCTGTTATAAAAAAAGTAATTCTGTTTATAGCATCACAGCTTTATGTACGTTCTCGCTTATTGCTCCACCGACCCAATGTTATTAAAAAAAGTGAATAGTGGTTATTAGGTATGAAAATCCTAAGCTGTTCTAAACACAAAACAAAAACATACGAAATTATTTTTGCTCTTTATTAACAAAATACTTTTCTCGCACCAAGCATAAGTTGACTTTGATAACATACTCGAATTTGGAGTTTGGGAATTTAAAAAAAATGAATGACAAGATAACGATGATAAGATTGACGATAAGAAAATACCACTCTGAAATTGGTTTACAAAATTAATTCTTTTAAATTATCGACCTAAATAACCAAATAGATATAACTCAGCATTATCATTTGGTGTAGGGGTCTTTATGCTGGGAATGGCTCGTTCATCTATTGAACGTTTCCTAACTTCTAAAATAGATTTAGACCTTTGGTTTACCCCTAAGCCGAACACCAGGAACCTGTGCGTTTAAGATCCTCTTTTGCGGTATGTTATTACCCATGGTATTTGTTTTATCTAACGGGTCACCCTACTTCCCGAAAACATCCTCACAACTTCTTCTACAGCAGAGCGAAATTTTTTTGATTCGTTGCCGCCGCCAAACTATAACTGTCATTGGTTTGAAAGATACCTTATATATCTTTCAGCTTTTTCTCAACCGTTTGATACAAGCATTGGTAGGCTGAAAGTAGCCATTTTTTTCTTTTATCATTGCGATCATTTTTGTAACAGTAACACATTGAGATAATTTAAATGGAATTATTTTGTCATTGTAATGACGCTCAAGTGTAACTCAACTAGAACAGTCGAGTTGAAGAACATATCAGAAGAGCCAACAAACCAACATCTCCGTTTTCATCTCCCGCAGCATCTCAAGTTGAATAACTTGGCTGAAGATTGGAACGGTATTCCGAAATGTTGGCTCTTCTGATATGTTCTTCAACTCGACTGTTCTAGTTGAGTTACATCTGAGCGTAATTACAATGACAAAATAATTCCATTAAAATTATCTCAATGTGTTACTGTTACAAAAATGACTGCTATGAAAAAAGAAAAAGCCTACCAATGCCTAAAACTATAACTGTGACATCTGTTTAATAAACATATGTCAAATTTACATCTGTCACTTTGATCTGTAGCCTTGACAGAGCTGTCCTTTTGACACCTGAACTGGAATTGTTCGTAGAATCGAAAATCCTACACTACAAAAGGTCCGTCGGAAGGAGAGAAAACCAATTTGCGATGTATTATGGTTGCTCAACAGGGCCTAATAAGTAAAATTTTTCGGTGAATTTTTGCGAATTTCGTGAATTCGTGAATTTATGCTTGATTTTAAAAAACTTTAATTTGTTTAGAACTTTAAAATGTTTGTGAATTTGGTAGATTTTTGCTTTTTTTGTTAAACTATATCAAAAAACTAGCAAAATTTTACAGAAATAACGAATTTGGAAGAAATATTTCAGAAGTCAAATTTTTAAGTTTGTCAGATATTTGGTGAATTAGACGAATTTCGGAGAATTTTTGCGAATTTTGGTGAACTTCTGAGAACTAGGCCCTGTTTCTGAGTCTACAAAAAACAAATTTTGGTCGTATGGGAACCTGCGTCAAGACCGCCAGAGCATATTTTTGGGAAATTTGAGAAAATCAAGAAAAACTTGTGAAATTTGAGAAGTTTTAATGAAATTTTGGAAACAACTTTTGAAATCTGACAATTTTCTTTTTCAAAAATAGGCCTTGAAGAACGCATTGCTTCTGCACACCCATGATGCTGCACCTAGGGGAAGTATCCAACAAAAAAGTCAACAAAAAATTTACGTTCTATTGTGAATTACACCAGTTTTTTCTTGCCTGATGGCAATAAATTATTCTTTTAAAGTATTTGTCGCCAACCGGCTACAATATTTTGTTCAAAAAAATTTGTTGCCATTAGGCAACAAAAAACTGGGGAAAGAATTGTTGCCTAATGGCGACAAAATTCTCAAACGAAAATGTTGTCGCCCATTGACATAAAATTTTTATCAAAGAAACATTATTTCCGAAAATTTGTTGCCGCTCTCAGGTATAAAAACCCTTCTGGCACCTCACCTCACTGCTACTTAGAACCGACCTGTAGCCCTTAGTAGTAGAAAAATCAGAGAAAAAATAACTCTTGGAAACAAGGTAGACCCGTGTGCCAGCCGAAAAATGGTCAGAAAAGTGCTTTGCCGCCAGGGTTGAAAAAAATTCATTTTGTGTGGAACATTTCGCAATATTTAGTCGTTGCTGAACTCTTACATAGTCGACAATTTTTTCATTCAAAAAAATTTTTCGCCAGCGGGTAACAAATTTTGGTCAATTTTGTTGCCAATGGACGACAATTTTTCTGCCAAACATTTGACTACAGTCGGTAATATATTTTTCGGAAATATTTTTTTAGCAATTGGCGACAATTTTTGTGTTTAAAAATGGGTCGCCAGTGAGCTACAATTTTTCTGTAAAAACTCTTCTTAAAAATTTGTTGCGAACGGGCGATAAATATTCCGTTTAATAGTAGATTTCATAACTTGGGAAGGAAATAGAAAATTCTGCGACCAGAGCTGAATAAATCGTAACGAGGGTGAATTTCACCCAAGTTGCAATTTATTCGGCGAGGGTCACAAGTTTTACTCAAGTTAAGGAATTTTCAATCCTTCCCCAGTTATGAATTATATTTTTCACAACTGCTCTGAGAAAATAAGTACTTTATCTCCGAAAAAAATCTGTTTCTACAATTAATGAAGAAGTATTTTGTTTCCAAAAAAAGTCGGGACTCGGTTTCCACAATTAATAATTTCAAAAACACTATGATGAAGTGTAAACGTAATTTTCAAAAATGCGTAACCGAAAAACTGTGTTTTAATCGGAAAAAAGTGTAGTGCCAGTGTACAGAAGTGAAAATTATTGTGTACGATGTTGTTTATAAAGTAATTGTCTATTATTTGTTTCATAAATATCGAAAAATGTGTTGAAATAAATGTTCAATAGTAAAAGCGCATATTAAACAATTTCTTTTTCACTCACTTTTCTGTCATTTTGCGGGAGTGAAAAGTATTTCACTCTCGCATTTGTCATTTAAAATGTTCTCTTTGAAATAATAAATTTTCTCCCCCATTTTGAGGAGAGAAAGTACACATTTTCTCAGAGCAGTTGTGAAAAAAATTTGTCGCCAATAGGCAACGACTCCTTTTACAGAAATTGTTGCCAGCGGGCGACAATTTTTTTGTAGGCGACAACATTCTCGTGTGAAAATTTTGTCGCCACTTGAACACTTGAATTTGTTTTTTACGATTTGTAGCACTATTCGAAAATTTTCTCATAAAACAAATTGTTGCCAATTATTGGCGACAATTTTTCTTTTTAAAAAAATAGTAAATATCTAATGATAAAAATAATATTTCTTTTATAAAAATTTGATGCCAATGGGCGGCAACATTTTCGTTTGAGAATTTTTTCGCCATTGGGCAACAATTTTTTCATCAAAAGCTTTCGTCAGCATGTGACTGTTTTATTGCTTAATAAAATTTTTCACCAATCGGCATTAAATTTTCCTTCAAAAATGTTTGTCGCCAACCGGCTACAATATTTTTGTTTAAAAAACTGGGATAATTCGAAATAGAACGTAAATTTTTTGTTGATTTTTGTTGTTGGATACTTCACCTTGGTTGATGCAGCCGAAAATAGCCGAATGATGAACCTCGTCCGAGAGGATGCTAGTTAACTATTAAATTATATCACTAATATTCAGAAGTAAATGTAAGGTAAGTAACAGTCAGTTTATCTGTCTGTCCGTCCGTTAGTTAAAACTTTTCAACCGATCGTCCCAAATTAGAGGCCATCCATAAAGAACGTACGCTCAAAATAGCGACTTTCAGAACCCCTCCCTCCTCGCACAACAAACATTTAAATGAAAATATATGAAGCGTACGCTTTCGTCAAACCCCCCAATGTCCTACGTACTTTATGGACGACCCCTTATTTTCTCCTGACAATATTGCAATCGACAGTTGTAACTACTAATGTTAATGCAAATTTATCCTGTCCATTCCATTCCATTCTTTGATAACAAAGGTGCACTACCGTACCGCAATTCCAATTGTAATTGTTGAACAAATATAATTTCATTTCGGTGTTTATGATTGTTCATTGCTGGAATTTGCATACATTTTAGCATATATTTTAGTATTGAGTTTTACCGGTGAAACACATTAACGGGGCGAACCGGCATTCTAAGCCCTGCTAGTTTCCGCACCTAGAACATCTCTAAGAAGAATCCATATGAGCGAAAGCTCACAAAAAATTGCAGAACTACAGAAACGGAATAATGAAAACTGACAAGTTTCTGATTTGTATGGTAAATTCGTATGATAAATCAGAAACTTGTCGGTTTTCACTTTTCCGCTCCTGTAGTAAAAATAAAATGAAGTAGCCTCTGAGCCGGACGGGTTGTAACTGCGGATTATTAATATTATATTAAATTAGTGATGAGTTTTGGGGGAGCTCCCATACAAGACGACATGTTTTGAGCAAAAAGTAGTTCGTGCTTATGACATGGGGCAGCTCACTGTTCGAAATTTTGAAAAAGTTGATGGAATATGGTGTTCCCGTTAAAAGCGATATGTTTTGAGCAAAAAGTAGTTTTGTGCTTAGGACAGGGGACAGCACTAAACTGTTGGAAGAAGTGGTCTATCATCAACACATAATGTTGTGATTTCACCTTACTATTCATAGGTCGATGGAATGGGGGTCTCCCATACAAAACGACAAATTTTCTACATTTACAGCAATACGTTTGAAGTCATGTTCGATTCACAAAATATTTGATATTAAAATACTTCAATCGATCAGAAATTTATATTCTCACACGTCGTTATCCTTTTAGAATGTGTCACTGTATTAAAAAATGTTCACGCTCGTGTGTTGAAATTAAAACTGCAGTTTGGAGAGTTTGATTTTTACACTGCAAGAATGGAGTACACACTGCACCTTGAACACAAATTTTTTGCTTGCTGAAAGAAAGCGCAAGCTAAAAATTTGTGACTTTTGTATGGATTCTTCACTTCACGACCGAGTGTATACCAGACTTTAAGTTAATTTACAAGTTTTCTTAAATCGTCGAATTTAATGACAACAGAGTTTTTTACCTTTCTAAAGGCACATTCGTACAAGAATGCGAACCAAAGTCTTTAAATAAATATTAGCTAGTTAAAGAAAAATATATTTAGTCAAAGAGAAATAAAATCAAACAAAAAATCAAACAAACAAATAAAAAATACCGAACAAAACTAGAAACCTAACCTGTAATCCCCTATAGCACCCCCAACATTGAATAACGGTTGCGGTGATGCCGCTCTACTAACTTTTCCACTCCCACCGCTACCATACACGTCCAAATGCTGCGACGCTGATGATACTGGCGGTGATCCATACATTAAATAATTCGGACTACATTGGCCAGTTGGTGGACTGTTCATAAAAGAAAGATACTGCTTTGTGTGATCATCGATCTTACTATTATATCGCCTAACTGGTATTGGTCTACCAATTGACTCTTCTTTCTTTAAATTCTGAACACCTTTGTGTAGAACATTTGCACACAAACTAGAACTATCATCTCTTTGTTGTTTATATTCGGCAGAGAGTTGTTTTGGCAAAGTTTGCCGAGGCGTTTTCATTAAAGTTTCCATACAACTTCCTAAAGCCAATTTGGTGTAAACATTGGATTCATCTTCTGCAATTGCCTTGTTGAGTTTTTCGGTTAATACGCTTCTATTTCGTGGAATACGCTGATTTTTTGCATAGTGTGAGAGGGGAGTTTGAAGTACATTGTAGGTACTGTTGCATATCATGACTTTTGTTGAACCCGAAATTCTATACGTAGAGACAAAAAAACGTTTTTTTTAAACAAAATTGATGATAAACTTAATATAAACAAATACGTGAACTAAGGATTCTATAAAGTGTGACATTGAGGTAGTTACTTTAGAGAAGACCGATGAACTCATTCTTACACTTAAATATACTCTGTTATAATCATGCCTGAATGACTCATACAAAAACTTTGGGACAAGGAACCATATAGGCAACTTTTGAAATTTTTCCCCTTCTCTAAAAATAATTTAAGCAAAAACTATGTCAGAAATTTTCAAACGAGCCCAGACTCATCAATATCGGTTGGAAATCGGCTGAGATATGGCATTTATGTGGATTGGATAGTTAGATAGGGTATCGCTTGATTGCATATGAGCGGATTGTGGTAGTCAGTGTCATATGTCAGGCGACTTCATTTTAATTGTTACCAGCTACTAGACAAAGTGCCTGTAAAGTGGTGTCAATGAAAATAGCGAATGTTTAATATGAAAGTTTGTTAGCTCCCCCCAGGCCGAGTCTGCTTGACATTCACGTTAGCCGGCTCAGTCAGTGGAGGCAAATATCTCAGAAGGTTGAGCACTTTCAGAAGCGATGGAAGGCGGAATCTATTCATTTCTATCATATCAAATCTATCACAATTGTAATATCGCCGGAAATGGATGAGACCGTGCAAAAACGTAGAAGTTGGCGATCTGGTGGTAATTAAAGAAGATTATTTGCCACCATCTCAGTGGCTCTTAGGTCGAATAATAGAAACGTTTGAAGATGAGGAAGGGTTCGTAGGGCAAGTAAGGGTGAAAACGGCGAACACTACATTAACGCGGAGCATTCACAAGGTTAGTGTGCTTCCGATAGAGAAACCAATGGTGGATGATGGCATCCAACTCGTTTATCGTAACCAGTGATTTAAATCTAGTCATTTTTTTTAAAGATTTATTATTTTTGATTTACTACTTTTTTTGTGTTCCTCGCAGTATTAATCGTGTTAGAGTCAGTAAGTTTTTCCAGCTCAAACGTTGTTCACGTCTAGTTGTGTTATTTGAAGGATGAATTCATGCAGTTTTAATCCTCATAAGTAGAATTTCCAATCTTCCGATTAAAGTAAAATTTCGATTGAGGCAAAACTTGAACAAATTACTGGTGCCGCTTTTCTTTTTTTTTTCATTGCAGGACCCCAAGAGACTGGCGAGTGGGATGCGCCGAATAAAAAATCCATCGCATCATCGCAGCGGCTCTGACCCCGGTTCGTTTTTCTTTTGGTCCTTGCAGTATTACGTCTACAACGCAACGGTCAACGAATTATTAGGTCTATGTGAAATAATTGCGAATTGTTTTTATAGCAGAAAGTTCTGGTTGCGCTCAATCGCCCTCTCTGGACAACGCAATGAACGTCCAATGAGGGAGATTGAGCGCGGTCACAGCCATTTCAAGTGAGTTCGATTATAGCTGGCAAACAGAGCAGACGCGCAATAAACATTTAAAACGTAAAGGAAATAAAGCCTTTTATTTGTCTGCTCAATCGTGTTGTGGAGTTAATGATCAACTCAATTTTATTCACATATTATTAATGTACACAACTTACAGAATCATATAAAAAATTAAAAAAAAAATCGATAAGTCTCCCCCATTGGCAAACCCATTCGTACATTTGTTGTCAATTCTTTCAGAACTGCTTGTTAGGTCTTTTTAGTTAATCCTCATTTATTGAAATTGGACTGATTCCCAAGTGGCATTTTGAAAACCAATAACTTAGTGGTTAAAATAACGTTGTAAGGACCTTTATGTAACAGTCCCTGCCCAGTCATATAAAGACCGAAGTTATTTAACCGTAAAATGACTGTTATTTAACAGAAAAGTTTTTCAAAGCAAACTTATAGAAAGCTGCGGAGGAGGGCCCTTATTTTGACAAATTTAGTCAAATTTGGTACAATTTTCGATTCAATTAATTGCTTATTTGAAAAATGATATAAACAAAACATGCATTTTCGAATGGTCATATATGAGGAGATTCCTTAGATGGTGCAACAACTTTTTATTTAAGCTTTTATCGTCAGTTGGTCCACAAATACATTGAAAATATGCAACGTAGCAGACAACATTCTTCGCTACGTTAACGTCATCTACCTGAGATTCTAGGCATGAAAATAATTTTTTTTGTCTTGACGTGGCTATTCAACAAAAAATCAAGTCAGCCAATTATCTAATTATTCTTAGACTGCAAAATTTTTCCTTTTTTGTAAAAACACCTTTCTATGTTGCAAGTTTTATATACATTACATTAGTACGCATGTACATGTACAATGTACATGTACATTAGTTATTTGGATTACAAGGGATGAAAGTATGAAAATTCAATCCTGTGCACAGTGTAACATTTCTTTCAAAATTGAGGCGTTTGTTAAAATCGGGCACCACGCCAAATTTACGAAATAAGGCAAAATCGGCATGCCCGATTTTGACAAACGCCGCCCTTTTGAAAAAATTGTACACTGTGCTGTGAGAGAACTGCTGCACACGTCGATGGCAAAGGCTGCAATTGCACAGGTTGAATTTTTATACCTCATCCCTTTAATTCACATAATTTTTCATTACGAGAACAACGAAAAATATAAATCGTGAAAGATTGTTGTTTCGATGAAACGTATCGATCAGAGATAACAGGTGGTGTTGCGTTTACCTATTGTGTATATCCGTCAAATCGGCCTGAAAATTACTTTATTTTAAAATAAAACCGAAAATGAAAACAACAATTTCTTTTCTTTGCGGCTATTTCGAAAATTTGTGTTTTGTTTATGGTGTCAAAAGTAAAGGTGATTGGCACTATTTCGAAGAAGCAGATTCAATTATTGATGAACGTAGCTCGCTTCCATCAGGCCTTAAAAACCTTATGAAAGAATTGCGAAAAGTAGAAACAATTTCTATCTCTTTGGATCTGGCTAGCAAACTATGTGATCAATGATAATTTTTTTTTTTTTTAAGGATAAGAATTGGAAACGTGTAAGCAACTATTTTAGATATGCCTGCGTCTATATTTAATTATATTTTTTACAATTACAGTTTTGCGAATATCGAGAAGACCAAATCCGAAGAAAGGATGGACAATCCTTTTCGATTTGAAATTCATCGATGGTGAATCGAATCCATTAATTTTTTTGAATCGGTTTGAAAAATGCGTCGATGTTAAGACCGACAAAGATAGGCTGTACAAAATTAGAAATTTCGTTATTGAAGAACACAAACCGTAATTTAGTAGGTACTTCTTTAAAGGCGAATGGGAGGCCGCCCGAGAAGCATTCCTAAAGAAATACTCCTACGTTTTCACTGAAAACAAACGAAAAGCCTTGGATTTTCAATTTCAAGCAGACACAAGTCTACGGTCGTTTGTAAACAGAAATATTATTGCTTTGACAACGTACAGAACTCTCAAGCTGGACAATCTATTGGAGGTGATCTTGGCTGAATTGACCAGCTAGATCTCGTGCCTATTCACTAGAATTCTAAAACTCAATGCCACGAAACCCGAAATCTTGGAATTCTGTGATACTGTTCAAGATTTTGTGGATGAACTTGGAAATTCTGAATCTTCGGGCAACACAACTTTAACTTTTCAACAACGTCAAACTGATGTCGTTCAAGATTTGGAGTGGTTTCATTCATCAGACAACCAAAATGAAATTTGCTCATCTGAAACAGAGCGCTCAAGCAGCTCAGTATCAAATCGCAGTCGTAAGCGTCGCAGAGGTCATGAATCGGTCAATCGAGCTCGCTCGTCTAAAATTGTGAGAATTATTGCTGAAGGTACTGAGTCGAGTCAATCATCGACATCTTCAGTTTTCAAAGTTTGAAATATACCAGCAGAAGTTGTTCCTTTATATTCGGGCGAACTTACCAATTACAAAAAAAGGACTCAAGTTAAGGTAAAAACATTTTAATTAAAAAAACTGTAATCGAAATTTTACATCAGAAGCTCGTTTGACCACCTTGCCTTCTGATAACATCTTTCAACCGATTTGTCATCGACAACAAACATTTCTGAATGAAAATGACAGGTATCTCCTTCCAACTTTCTCTGATTAGCTCGAGAAGTTCAGTTCGAGTTGAAATACAAAGATTTCTCATTTTTTTGCTTA
The DNA here is from genome assembly GCA_029228625.1 of Pseudolycoriella hygida. Classification (NCBI taxonomy): domain Eukaryota; kingdom Metazoa; phylum Arthropoda; class Insecta; order Diptera; family Sciaridae; genus Pseudolycoriella; species Pseudolycoriella hygida. The sequence goes on from CM055403.1 coordinate 92,359,582, forward strand.
GAATCTTTTGTAGTATTACCCAAACATGAAAAAAATTGTAACATTTTTCGTTTTCCATTTTATACTTTATATTTCCTTGTTTGTATAATTGATAAAGTAATGAGAGATTTTTGTATAGGCCTAGTTGCCTTAAGTAAAATCAAAATTGAATAAACAAACAAATTTTCAAAAATATAATGAGAAATTTGAAATGTATGGTGTCTTTTTCTCGCTGGGAACAAATTTCCAAAAAATACCAAAAATACTAAGTGGGTCGATAAGTCCGTGGACTGACATAGAGATGGAGCGAAAATCAACAAATTTGTAATATCTCGTTATTCACACGGGGATGTCACTTAATCATCCAATATTCATTCATAATGAATTATTACCGAAGAAGAAACAATCGATTTGTAACTCGATTCGGCCATGCAACGCAAATTTGTCGATGTTGCCGAATCCTATAACAAACTGAAAATTAAAAAACGGAATCTATAAAATGTACACGAAATTCAAAAACTCCAAAAAATTTTGTAAATTCGATGTAGATTTTTATAGTAAGTGACACTCTCGTGGTTATTCATCCATCTTTCATATGATATGTTTCAAAATTTGGCAGCAATTGGACAATTCGTGAGATATAGCGTTTTGAGTTAAGGAAGTTTTTGTTATTGAAAAAAAGATGGAAAAAATGTATTTCGTGTGTTGATAAAGTATTGCTTTTTGAAGGGCGAAAGTACAGTTGAAGCTAAAACTTGGCTTGATAATGAGTTTCCGGACTAAGCACCAGGAAAATCGACCGTCTGCAAGTGGCAAGCTAAGTTAAAACGTGGAGAAATGAGCACTGAAGACGGTGAGCGCAGTGGACGTCCGAAAGAGGCTGTTGTTGACGAAAATATCAAAAAAATCCACAAAATCGTTTTGGCCGACCGTAAAGGCCGAGCAAGATAGAGCGGGACATTGTGAAGATATCAAAAGGCAGTGTTCACGATATTTTACATGAACATTTGGGCATGCGGAAGCTGTGTGCAAAGTGGTTGCCGCGCGTGCTCACAATCGATCAAAAACAACAACGTGTCGATGATTCGAAGCAGTGTTTGAGGCTTATTAACCGCAATAAGTCCGAGTTTTTTCGTCGATATGTGACAATGGATTAAACATGGCTCCATCACTACACACCTGAGTCCAATCGACAATCATCCGAGTGGACTGCAGTCGGCGAACCGAATCCAAAGCGAGGAAAGACGCAACAGTCGGCCGGCAAGGTTATGGCGTCCGTATTTTGGGATGCGCATGGAATAATTTTATTGACTATCTCCAGAAGGGACAGAAGATCAACAGCGACTATTATGTAGCGTTATTGGAGCGTTTGACGGACGAAATCGCGAAAAAACGGCCCCATTTGAAGAGAAAGAAAGTGATGTTTCACCAAGACAATGCACCGTGTCACAGGTCGCTGAAAACGATGGGGAAATTGCACGAATTGGTCTTCGAATTGCTCCCCATTCACCGTATTCTCCAAATCTGACCGCAAGCGACTATTTTCTGTTCGCAGACCTGAAGATAATGCTCGCTGGAAAGAAATTAAAGGCCAATGAGGAAGTAATTGTCGAAACAGAAGCATATTTTGAGGAGAAACCGAAATCGTACTAAAAAAGCGGTATAGAAAAATTGCAAGATCGCTATAATCGGAGTATCACCCTCGAAGGAAACTATGTTGAATAAGAAAATCGAATTTAGGCAAAATAATTTATTTTTCTATGGTAGTCCACGGACTTATTGACCCACCTGGTATTATCGAAAATACATCAAAACTACGTTTGCGTTGCAAATTAATTTCGAAAATATAAGATTTATGCTTAAGCGAACCAAAAACGTCACATTTCCTCACCAGATGCAGAACCAGAAAGTCAATATTTTTGCCTACTTTTTTTCCCACTTATTTGTCCCTACACTGTCATTTATTGTGTGAATTTGAATGCGATACAATGTTAACATCATTATTTTGACCCTCCACTTAAATTATTTGAAATATTATTTTTACATATTGTGCCTTCTTTTTTATTATTATTTTCAAATAAAAATTAAATTGTTCCGACCAAGATTTTAAATACTACACCGACCTGCCGCATATTAGTCCAGTGCTTTAACAATTCGTCTGTTTATTCATACAATGATTTGCATCGAAGTTTGAAGCGTAGATCCATTTGATTTTTTTCTTGTTGCGTATAGTAAATGTATGTTTTTGACCGATTAATTTGTTGTAAAGAACACAATTTGCAACTGATTGAAAAATAAAAATGTGAGCAGTACGCTATGGTCAGTACACCAATTCTAAATTCAAGTTTGATGTTGTGGTTTGTTTGGGATGTGACTTTTTGCTCCGCTTGAACATAAAAATACATATATTACTCGGACCAAAAAGATATGATTTTGATTGAAAACGTCATCGGACTCCGCTTCGCTTCGCTTCGCTCCGCTCTATCCTTGGACGTTTTCAAAACCGTATATAATTTCCGTATACAGCTAAGTTTCGACTTCCCCCCCCTTGCGACGTATCACCCGGAAAATATTTTTCCTGTATTCTACGGAAAATTCTAAGGTGAAGTGTCTTTTCACTCATTAAAATCGGTTCGGTGGATCCGAAGATACGATCATTTCCTATACAAAAAGTGCTATTTCGTAGAAGCCAAAGTTAATGCAAACATCCTACGTTAGTTAGTTAGTTACAGACGCATCAAAGTTAGACTGAACACTAAATGAATTATCAGACTTTTAATTGTCAACAACACGAGATATGTTCACGTTAACATTTTCTTTTGTTGGATTCTGCTTTAACATAAATCGAACGCACGCGTGTTCTATGTGAATTCAAATAATTTCGAATAGCGGCCGTTTGGTGAACACATCCCATTCCCTTTGACTTTTAAAAGTCATAAATTTCATAATAGTGTTCAACGTAACTTTGAAGCGGCTGTAGTTCCAGGGCCATTTGTATGAAAACCGACTTTTTTGACTCGTGCTCGAAAACGGCTCGATAACTTTTCTTGAAATTTTGCAGGGACCTTCGGGTGGGCACTCTGCGCCATATGAGATTTAAAAAAAAAGGGGGTGGGGGGGGGGGTGGTGTGTGTGGGTACCGGCCTCATTTGAGCGCCAGGGCTCTAAGAAGGCGCCATATAAAGCCTATATGTATGTGTTTTTGTGTGTAATGTGTATGGTAGCACATTTTGTATGAGACAAGGTTGGGTGTTCGAGATAGAGGTTTGGTGTCAATGGGAAAATTGTTGGGTTGGGGTGTAGCGTATCAGGGTGACCGCCAAAATGACGGAAAATAGTCAGGGGCTCAAAAAAAACTTTTGATATGTTGTAGAGGAAGTTGAGGGAATCATTTTCAGAACTACTTGGCCGATTTTGCTCATCTTCGAACTTGAATCATAAGAGGCATGTACCTTTCAGGGAAAAAAAGTTTAGGCTGATCGGTTGAGTCGTTTGGAAAAAAAGTGGAGACGGACGAACAGACAGGCGGACATTTTTTATTGATGATTCGTCATCTCTAGACGATAATAGATGCATCCCCCCTCCCACCTCGATCTACCCCATGTTACAATAAAATTGTTTGTAGTAAACGTATAGGACCTTTGTACTTCGTACGGGTCCAATTATTAATAAATATCGACCACAAGCCGCGATCGATGACATTTCTCAAACAGCGATTGGTACCCGTCTCCTCTGGACGTCTCTTTTTGAAAAACCAATAACTGCTATCTTTGTTTTCATAAATCTAGTACTATTGAAACATTTTTGACAAAAGTTTTTCAATGTTTCTTTTTAACATGAAAATTGTTTCACTTCGATTAATTAAGAAAAGCTCTTTGAGAGGAATATTGATCTGTACTTATGCATCATCGACTTGGAAAAGGCATTTGATCGGGTACCGAGGCAAAAGCTGTTCGAGGTGCTTAGCGAATACGGGATTAATGGAGGTTTATTGGGCGCCATTAAAAGCATCTACTCAGGGAGCAAGGCTGCGGTAAGGATAGATGGTGAAATTAGTGAGGCTTTCGAGGTTAATGAGGGCGTTCGTCAGGGTTGTTGTCTCTCTCCTCTTCTGTTCATAATTTTCATGGACAAAATCATCAAGCAGGCCAATTTGCAGGGGAATGTGGAAATTGGGGATGTAATTATGAAAATCCTGGCCTATGCGGATGATTTAACCCTATTAGCAGATAATGCCGATGATTTGCAGAGGGGGATTGACTGCCTGAATGTAGCATGTGAGGAGTACGGGATGAAGATAAGCGTCGGCAAAACAAAGGTTATGCATGTTGGCAAATTTAGGAAAGACGTAGTGTGCAGTTTAAATGGGGAGCAGTTGGAACAGGTTTCTGAGTTTAAATATTTAGGAGCCATGTTTTCAGAGGAGGGCAAGTTAGTTAGGGAATTTGAGGAAAGGAGGAGAATGGGAAATGCGGTGGCCAGTCAGTTGAGGTCTCATGTGTTTAACAGGAAGGAATTAAGTAGTGGCACAAAGTTAGCTATTCACAGATCAATCTTCAGGCAAACAATTTTATATGGTAGTGAAAGTTGGGTGGACTGCGGATACCTTGTGC
>CM055403.1:92364525-92380013 GCA_029228625.1 Pseudolycoriella hygida
GAAGTTAGGGGGCTTTCACTGGGCGAGCAAACCATCTCCTTGGCAGAGGATAGAAGGGTATGGAGGGGGGTGGTCAATGACCACCGGGTTGCAGCTTAAAGACCCCACACCGGAAGGTATAAACGGTCTATAAAGTTTGATGATGATGATGATGATCGATTAATAAATTAATTTCGATTAATAATTTAAATTAATTTATTTTGGGGGACTCTGCAACACGGCTCGTGCTATTCATACCTGGCTACGATTAGCCAAGCAACATGGCTCGTGCAATTCGTACCTGGGTACGATTAGTGAAGCAAAATTACGCGCGCAAAATTAAGTTCTGGTTTGAAAATTTTGGTACGACTAGCATCGGCTGTCTTGCTTGCCGAATCATGCTATTACTGTTGAAAAAGTGAGTGATTACGGGTCTTGAAATACAGCGATACTATCGATTGAGTTGTTTCTAATTACGAACGGCATATTTGTATCTCAATGAAAATATTCATAATTGTGGAGTTTATTAATTTTACTTTTTTTTTTTTTTTATTTAATTAAGGTAAGATTAGATTTCTATAAAATGCTATTAAAAAATTCTTAAAGAGAATGTCAACTGTCCCTTAAACAATTATTTTTTGCTCTGTTGTGAATGACCTGATATGATCTTTAACAAGTTCAACTAATGAGACGGCTCCAGTCCAGTCTGTTCCTATGGATTTTCCTCTCGATCTTAGTCGTATGAGTTCGACCAATGAGCTGTCGATTTCAATCAATAATATCGAGTTCAACAAGAATTGGAATTTCAGAGCAACTTCGCGCACCCAACAGTAAGCTAAATGTTGTTTTTGCAATTCATCGTCAAAAACTCGCTTTTTCGTGCGTCATTTCGGTGTCGCATGAAGTAATTTTGCCGCACTAGTGCGATGACGATTTTTTTGCGCACTAGCGCGATGAAGGTTTTTTACGCACTACTAATAGTGCGATGAAGGTTTTTTTAAGCACTAACTACTTGAATAAATTGTTATATAAAAAAAATCTCGTTTTTGACGTTGAATTGCAAAAAACTTTGTTTGATTCACGTTACGTATGCTAGTAGTTTAACATCAGACCCAAACCCAATAGACAGCAGTATAATAAATTTGCCGTCCAGGACGGACAATAATAGGTACAAAAAGGAAAAACATTAAAACGGAAGGTTCATTGGTAACAGTTTCATCGGATCGAATTACGAGATCAAAAACCAAGAAAAGCGTTCCTAAAGAGCAAAATATAAATAAAAATACAGGAGGAGAATCATAAGATTGTGCAACGTTTCGTTTTAATTCTTTCCACCGAAAAACCGGTTTTGCATGAAAAAAATATTAGCGAAACACGTGAAAAGAGCGACAAAAGCACAAGCTTATGATTCCCTTCCTGTAAGAACAAATTAAAAGTTAAAATCCGAGAAAATTTTGCCGAAAAATGATAAATTTGAATTTTGTTTTGAAGTGGAAATGTTTTACTATTAAATGTCTATTCTAAAAAAACCAAGTGTATTGGTAGAAAAAAGGTTGTATGAAAGGTTATATGAAATGCTGTTTTTCTTGTTGTGCTGGTACGAATAGCATCGACTGTGTTGTGTGGCTATTCGTTCCTGGGTACGAATAGCATTCACCGTGTTGTGTGGCTATTCGTACCCGGGTATGAATAGTCACAGCTTTAATTTATTTAACGTAAATTATTATATTTAATGGACATTAAATATACAATTTGGTCATTTATTTTAAATATTGGATATTTAATATATTTAACGCCAATTAATTACAAAAATTGGCTATTTAATATATTTAACGGCATTTAATTTATTTATTGGATATTAATTTTTTTTAATGCAAAACAGACTATTAGACATTAAATTTAATTATTGGAGCCAAAATAACAATCCATTTTTTTCTCACATTTACATATCGAAACACAAGTTGTGTATTGTTAGTCAAAATCTGTTGAGTGGTTCGGTCTGTAGAGTCCTCAGTGTGGGCCCAACTCACGCTACGCGATCCTACACGATATTTGGGTTTTTTAGGTTTTTTTGCAATGTTGCAGACAAAAAAGAGGCGAACTTTTTTGTTCATGGAAATATGGATCGGGCCTAGTGCAATTTTTTTTTTTCAAATATTTTCCATTTTTCTTTTAATTTCGGGCTTTTTTAAGGATTGGAGATGTTTTTTGCGCCGTTTCTTCGGACGGGTATTTCAATATGGCCCTTTCGGCAATTTCCGATCCAATTTAATGTCGACGTAATTTCATACACTTAAGAGTAGAGGCAACATTTACTTTGAATACGTTCGAATTTTTCTGCAACATCTATTCTATTTGCCACGTGTCCCGTGCATATGTTTTATTACCCCGTGAGGACGGATTTCTCATATTGGAATGCGATTTTATGAAAATAAAATTTAATTAAAATCTCGACATTCTTTGCAACGCATTGCCATTCGTACGGGTCCGCATAGCATTTTTTGATTTGATTATGGCAAAATTATTTTTCAAAATTTTCTTTTAGATATTTTTCAAAATATCAAACAACGCTGAAGAATTCCTCAATATTTGATTCAATTGGATTGATTGCAATGTTCAAAGCATGCATTAAGTGTAAAAAGAAACGGAAACAAAAGTTTTCATTAAAGTTAATCTTCAAAACGTTCACCGTTAGGTTCATATCACATCCTAGAAATATTTCTTTTCTCACTTCACTGTTTTATAGAAATTAAGAGGAATTATAAATCCTTCATTGAAATATTGTTGTTATTATTAATTTAAGGGAAGAACAAATTTAAAAAACCCTAGTTAATGTTTACATTCATAGTTGACACATATTAGATCGATATAAAGGGGTAATCACTACATGCGATGTGCGACTTTTCATATGAAATTAAATCAACGTGACTACCCCCTCGTTTGATGTTTTAAGTAATTATTTTATAAGCACCAAACCGAAAACATTTTTTTATTGCCTTGGAATTCGAATTCGAATATTCGGATATCCAACACATAAACAACGTCATTAGTGTAACGCTCAAACCAGCTGGTCCGAGTCACATCATAAAAATAAAACATGATGAGTGTATTAATTCAGCAAAATTGTTTCTCGTTGTCTGATTGATGTCAGGGTGACCAAAAAATTGGCTGAATTTGGCTATGGTGGCGCCACCATCGCTTTTTCAGTGAAAATTTGTTGAAAAGTTGTTTGTTGTTGTCTAGTGGATGAGGTGATGCCCATAAACGCGGTCCCTATTGTCTGTTGTGGCATCACCAGCACTGCGAATATTTCTTCATGGAAGATGACTGTTAGCTTCCCAGATTGAACCAGGTAAAAGTGTCCGTTTCTGAAGCTTAAACTCCATCCCCTCTCTCTTCTATGGTTTCCGAGCCATATGTAAATCTTACAAGGTTGTTCTTACTGGCTAGCCATCTAACTAGTCTAGCCTACTTGCGAGAATCGCCTCAAAGCATCTGATGAAATCCGGCTTCGAAGTTATCCAATCTCAAGGGATAGGCGATTTTCTCGAGTCACTCGCAAAATATCCAGGGAGACTTTTTGAAAGCCATTGAGGTATCTAAGGTCTATCGAACCCCGCTTAATTTGCTTTTGTCCTGATTTTTGCAAGCTCTTTCATATAAATTTTTTTAATTTCCCTACACTATTTGATGTCTCTGAACACACACTGGAAGCAGTTTTCACTTTTATTATCGATTTATAAATGATAAAATGAATTTACTGCAGAAATAATTCCACATTTTGGCGCAAAATAATTTGTTTAATCAAAATCAATAATGCCACTTGTGTTACGATATGTAAATGTGAGATATTAATGAGATTTGTGGTGTTTTGCGTCCAAGTGAAGCGTTGATTTTAAATTTTGTTTTCATACAAATAAAAGACTTTCTAAATTTTTCCCGCAAATTTGTAGTAGAAAGTAAAAATTTTGTTGCATACAAACCAACAATTACACAGCCAGTTAGAAATATTTGAGAAAACAATAAATTTATTTCCAGCATTCGTACAAAATCAAAAGCGCACTACACAAAATCAGCATTTTCACATACAATTGTGAGTGCTTACACAATCTATACGATAGGTGGCTCTACAGTACCTAGTCGGCCCTGTTAATTTACGAATTACGAAGTAGAAAGTGATAAAAATGAATCCGCGAATATTTTGCATAATAAACGACTGACAAAACTATAGTTAAAAATACCATTCATGTCACGCACTAAGTCCTATTTCTGTGGAAATATCGGATATTATCAATGATATAGTTATTTCGATCGTGATGAAAATTGTACGAATAAGCTTTCGTATAATAAATAAGAGATTTTCGGGATGCCTATGAGATAAGGAGAATACATTAATTAATTCAATAAATTCAGAATCATCACCAGACAAGATTTCTTCTCTTTTCTCGAAATTTAATTCGTACTTTTATTACGGACGCAATAAAAATTTCGACTAACATCGCTATAATTATTGAGATGTAAGAATGCGAAAAACTGCGCTTGTCATCTCTTTGCTCTCTTTTTTTTGTTGTTGTGTTGTCACTTTCGACAACAAAGCCGGGAGGTCTGCCTAACAACACAAGAAAAACTTAGCCCTGGTTTGCACTTAAAAAATATCATTTTTTAAGTGCAAATCCAGCCTTAGAGAATGGTTTTTGAGAGAGATATTGTATGACAGTCTCTATCAAAAACCACTCTCTAAGTTTTTCTTGTGTTGTTTTGTGTTTGTTTTACAGTACGAACTATAATTAACAGGGCCTATTTTTCGTGAAATTACTCGAAGAATATAAGTTTCTTAATTTGAAAACTTGTAATTTTTGATAAATTTGTTAGTATGATGTCCTCCACCCACTTGATGAAGCAGACAGGCTTAAATTCACACCCTTACTTCAGTTAAGACATTTTTGGCAAATTATTGATAGCCAAAAAGCTTTCTTGGTAGTTTGGTAGAAAAAATAAACCTTACGGACTCAACTGCCTCAGATCTACTTGTATGCTTCTGATAGTGCTGTGATAGATGCCACAATCTTAAGCTTTTCTTTCAATAAAGTGAGGCAATGACGGGTATAATCTATGGAATGGTACTTCATTGACGTCACTAACTTTAAAATTCTAGTCACAGAAATAATGAAACGAAATGGATTTTATTCAAATGACCTCAGATTACAAAATTTCGGGCTCTCCTTACTTCTCACAATTAAGGATGAGAGCCGTTCAGAAATAAAAGGAAAGTTTTTTCGCGAGAAATTCAAAAAAAGTTTGTTACTTAACATTTCGGTCAAACCTACCACTGATCCCGTAAAATTAAGTCACAAAATTGTGAGACCTACCGCTGGTATCGTTACATACTTTATGAATCGCCCCTAACCAATTTTTTAAACATTTTTTGAGCGATGAGAACGTAAAATTTGAGAGTCACGTCGCTCGCACCCACGCTTACAGCTTTGAAAAATTAGCGGCGCTCTTGACAGCCTTGCCTTTCTTGATAACTATGTCCCCTACTGCCCTAATTTGCATAAGAAGCTTAGTGCGAAAGAGATAAAAAACTTTGTGTGGAATTTTGTGTAGATTTTCTTTTCTCTCTTTCGCACGAAGTTTCTCATGCAAATTACGGCAGCCTAGCTGTTCGTAGAAATCGTCCGAATGGCGTGTATTCGCACTGACTATAAACACTGATTAACAGAGAAATACCTCAGCAAAAAAACCTCTTGCAGAGGAGGTGTGACGCAAATCTTTATGTCTGTTTACAAAAGTTGTGAAATCAGAAGAGTGTGACGCATTAAGCATATAAGGTTAAACTGTTTCCTTCCAGTTACAAAAGTTCTGAAATCAGAGAGGGGGTGACGCATTAAGCTGCGATTCGCAAAAAAAAAAAAAAATTAAACAAAATTACGTTGAGTTCAAAAAATTGCGTCACAAATTCCAGACCCAACGACGAAATAATTTTTCTGTACTTACAGTTTTTACGCTGCAAAAATTTGATTTTTATTTCTTATTACATCGTTTATCGTAAATTTAAATTTTTGCGTGTAAAAACTTAAAGTGTTGAAAAATTATTCCGCTGGTAGGTCTGGCATTTTTGACGCAATTTTTTGAACTCAACGTAATTTTGTTTAATTTTTTTTTGCGAATTGAAGCCTAATGCGTCACCGCCTCTGATTTCAGAACTTTTGTAAATGGAAGAAAATGAAGAGCTTTTTGTTTTTTTTGCGGATATCAGTACTTTTGTAAGTTTGTAAGCAACTTTCTAGCTGCCATAGTTCTAGAGGTATGAATCATCCCTCTGGATTCTGGAAGTGACGTTATCCCGGGATTTTCCCAAAACCATGAAACACGTGTACGCTAAAATTTAATTCTCTACAATTTCGCCTTTAGAACCAACTTTCTAACTCTCACAGTTCTGGAGATCTGGGTCATTCTCCCAAAAATTGCCACAAACAAAGAAAGAAAGGTTTACCAAATTAACTATTTAAAAATATTCGATTTGGATCCGTTTCCGTACAAAATAGCAATATTTTTTAATTCATATCATCGGATTGGCTGAACCGATTTTAATGAGTAAAAAAGCGTTTCGGTCTAAAATTTTGCGTAGAATCCGGGAAAAATATTTTCTGGAGGCCGTCGCAAAGGGAAGAAGTCAAAAAGTTCCTTAGTCTACGAAAAAATTTCTTGTGAATTTTTTGGCGTGTAAGACTTGCGTCACGGCCCCTTACTATCGTGGGGCCATGATATAGTACAGCATATGAAATTCTATATTTTCGAAAGCCTGTAACTTTTGACGTCAAGATAGCTTTTTCTATAATAGTACACCGATTCGGATTGGATTGGCGTTTAGTATTTAAAAAAAACCATTTTGGCGTCAGAAGTTACAGGCTTTTGAAAAAGCGTTAAAGGCCACAAATTATCAGTCATAAAGTACTATCAGGAATTCACATGATTTTTTCATTTATTAAATGGACGATTGACACAAACTTGACCAGTTGTTTGATAGCCAATCCAATCACCCAGTTCACCCTTCAAGACTGAACTCCAGACATAAACTTTTTTTAGCCAGTCACCTGTTCTTACAACATTCCCATAAGTCCTCGTTTATAGCCTGGGCGATTTCAAATCTCATTGCAGAAATACAAAGACGGAAAAAGACAGCTGAACTAGGCATCTCTTTTTGACGCTTGTATTTCTACTAATCGCAAGGTAATTGCAAAGTTATAAATATTGTCTTACTTTCGGTGTCGTCGCTCTACGCCAATATATGCTATCCACTCCACACTGTGATATCTATCCAGATCCATCAATTTATCCCTGTGACACCGAAAACTTTCAATAAAATGAACAAACAATCAACCAATGTCCATTGCTGGAAGGTTCGTTCGTTCTTTGGGAATTTAGAAAACAATAATAAATTGTAATTTACGATTTTTTGGGCAGCTTCAAAACATTTTGTATCGACAAACCTTCGGAATTAAAACTAGTGATAAAAAAAAATAATCGAGCAATTTCGTGAAATTCGTGAAATTTCGTGAAATTCGTGAAATATAATCAAAAAATAGGCCCTAATGCAAGGCACCCGAACGTATCAGAATAGATGCGGCAAACAGAATAGATGTTACTCTTAAGTGTATGAAATTACGTCCACATTAAATTGGATTGAAAATTGCCGAAAGTGCAATATTGAAAAGCCCGTCCGAAGCAACGGGGCAAAAAATCTCTCCAAATCACTAAAAAAGCCTAAAATTTAAAAAGAAATTTCCAAAAATAGTTTAAAAAAAATTAAAAACAAATTTTCTCACACAAAAAAAAAAATATTTTTCGTACTAGGACCGATCTTAGAACACTAAGAGCACTACGGAGAGGCCTCCGACCAATACTTCCATACAAAAAAGTTCACCTAATTTTACTCTAAAACACTGCACAAAAAACCTCATCGACAAAAAAACGACCAAATATCGTGTAGGGTCGTAGGACGTGAGTTTGGCCCACACTAAGGACGCTACAGGCCGAACCACTCAACGGATTTTCTATAATTTATTTTTCGTGATTTTCTGATGTCCATATCTTTTATTTAAAACCTTCAATAGCGATTTCCGTTTTAATTTCGCAGAGATATAAGTGAAAAAGTTCCACTCTCAAGTTATCGTGTTGATAGACAGACAGACGGACGGACATTTTTTTATTGCCGATTGATGCTCCCTCCCCCTACTCCCGGGTCGAAATTGGGGTGGTTACAAACGTCGTGGTTCTTCGTACGGGTCTAAAAAACATGTGAAGGGACCCGTACGTATCACAATAGATGTGACAAACAAAGTTGATGTTACGAAAAGACTCGAACGTATTTAAGTAAATATTGCCTTGACTTTTAAGTGTTTGAAATTACGTTTACATTAAGTTGCATTGGAAATTGCCGATAGGGCAATATTGAAAAACCCGTCCGAAGAAACGGTGTAAAAGAACCCTCCCGAAAGCACAACATTGATCTCAAAATAGACAAAAATGTTCACCTCAATTTTCTCTACAACATAGGAAATGCCTCTGACACATACTTCCATAGACAAAAATGTTTCCCTCGATCTGCTCCTTAATATGACAAAAAATGTTTTTTTGGTTACACAGGCCCAAATTTGTTTATGAATATAATTCGGTACACAGTTACCTCTCAAATAGAGAAAGAATCAACAAAATCGGTTAGGATTTGCCCGATTTATGTAAACAAAAACACGTTGGGCCCAGTTTCAGGGTCCTGGCTGAATCCAAGGGCATTCTATCAAAAAAACTTTCTTCCATAAAATGTGAGACATTCCTAGACCTTTCGATTACAAATTTGTTTTTGAAAATCGGAAGAGATTTACACTCGAATTATGTACAAAAAAATGTAGGGCCCTAGGCAGAGACTCGTTTTTAGTGCCCTAGCTAAGTCCAAGGGCTCAAAATCAAAAAAAAATTCTACAAATTGTCGGCCATGCCCAGATATTTCAAACAAGACGGACGGATGGACGAACATTTTTTTTATTGCTGATTCGTCATCTAAGGACCATGATCGGTGCTCCCCCCTACTCCCGGGTCGAAATTCGACTGGTTACAAACGTCGTGGTAAACGCAATAAACCCCTTTTCGAAGCACTGCGTTCTTCGTACGAGTCTACAAATTAAATAAACTTCGAAGGGTTTTACCATTTTAGTTTGATAAGCCACTTTATGTCAGTTCTTCGACATGTAAAACAAGCATCCAAACCAGATTTTCTAAACAAAGAATGACAGATGAGAGAACTCAATTTTTGGCATAAACAAAAGAGAAATTGAGAGTTCAGACAAAATCGAAATTGTAGCTGAATGCACAATGGATGCGGAATGGATATTTCCAAACATAGTATTCATATGACAATGTAACATAAATAATACATTTCAAAGACGGGTATGTCACTTCAATAAAAAGATTCATCCAAAAGTTCATTATTGCCGAAAAAGAAACAATCGATTTGTAATTCGATTGGGCCATGCAACGCGAATTGTTGATGTTGCCGAATCCTATAACAAGCTGAAAATTAAAAAACGATATCTATAAAATATAACAGAAATTTTAAGACACGAAAAAATTGGCGTAGGACAGTATGAATATTTTTATAGCAAGTGAACCCCCTCTTAAAGACACAAAATGCAACGAAAGGAAATCTCTTACCTCTCACTGTCCTCGGTTGGTGCTCCATCTTCAGTCGCCGCCGTACCACTGCTGCCACATGCTGAAGACTGACTGGTTGGATTACCTTCAACCACCGTTTCAACTGATTGTGTACCTGCTACATCACCAATACTAATGATAGACGGTACAGACCCTGCTGCACCAGCTGGCGACAAAAAACCCGAACTCACGCCACTGACACCTTCGTCCACATTTACACTCACTGCACTAGCGATCCCATTACCCACATTGCCATTGACATTCGAAACACTGGTACCGACATTAGCACCATTCGGTATTAACACGCCAGCAGTTATAGCACCGGTTGGTGGTGAATAATTAGGTTGCGAAACTTGTTGCGATTGTTGCACTGGACTTGATATACTGACCTGCTGTTGCGATTGAATGACAAGAGGTTGTTGATTTTGGGTCGGGTTGATAATTGTAGCAACTGGCTGTTGTGACTGCGTAAAATTTGCTTGGCTTATGATTTGCGGCGACTGTGACATATGACCCATACTCATTGCTTGGTGAGGTTGCGATGTGGTTACGTGTGATGTATTCGGATGACTGTTGGTTATGTTATGCAACACACTGGCTGGAAGAGTTTGTCCCTGATGATATTGTTGTTGTGGATGCGATGAGCCGCTACCATGAAATTGAGTGGGCTGCTGTGAGTGAACTTGCTGCTGCGTTTGCATATTTGGGACTTGTTGCAGATCTTGGATCGGTAATGAATTAACAGTTCCAGAAAGACTTTCTTGCTGTTGAAGACTACTTTGGCTAGATGTTGGTTGAACGGAATTATTTTGGGATATAACTGGGCTGACTTGCTGCGATGACAAATTTTGCACTGTTGAACTAGGGAGAGTAGATGGGGAAGCATGACTAGAAGGGTTGCTTGCGACGTCGGAAGATGCAGTTGCACCTAACAGAGAGCTCGGATTAAGTGGTTGACTCAATGTTTGTCCCGGTGAATTCGAAGCTGACAATTGATAGCCGCCAGTACTTTGTCCCGGCAATAAATTTGCATTTACAACATTCGATAAATGGGCTTCTGTCTGAACAGTTTTGCTTGGAGAGTCAATATTTGGATTCTCGAAGTCGGCACTATTTTCACTATTTCCATCTCCAGATGGATTTGTCGGTTGCAATGTGGTGTGATCTAAATAGTCCATGCACATCCATCTACCTCGTTTGAACGGTTCTGTGCTTTCGATTTTTACAACTTTAAATCGTTCGTTTCTATGATTCATGTCCTTCATATCCACTTCATGTTTACCTGAACAGCCCACAATATTCAAACCACCGTCTGTAACACTTACATGCACGTCAGATATAATCTGACCGTCAGGGCCTCCCAAATTCGGAGCAACTATTGCCAATCCGTACTGTGAACTTGTTGGAATGACTGGAGCTGAACCAATTGCATGACTCGAGAAAAAAACATCCTCTTTGGAAAATGTGTCCTCCGAAATACTGGGAGTTTCATTTTCGTGATCGGTGATTCGACTATTGTCGTCCGTATGGGATTCATCTAAGTCGTCAGCTGAATCGTCGCCGTTGTCAGCTGGGGTTCGTAAATTAATTGCTGTTGTAACCGAAGTGATTTGAAATGAAGAAGTCTTTGCATTTCGAGCTGCAGTTGAGTTTGGATTTTTTACTATTATTGACGATGGTCCCAACTGATCACCATTTCCGCCCAATCGAAGACTTTCGCTGGTAGTTCGATGGATTACATTGCCATGTTTCGAAATTTTTCCATCAATCGCGCGACTGGTTAATTTCGTTGGATGTGATTGAGGCAATGGTAGTGAACTATTTGAAATTGCATTATTGCCGTCAGCCATTACAGTATTAGTATAAATAATGTATTTAACGTGTACGTAAAACTAAAAGTACTGTCGCAAAATGCGAAATTTTCTTTTGGTGAAATAGATGGAAAAATTTTATTCGCCCTAAATCTTTTTTTTTATTACGCGACGTTCAGTTGACACTCACAATACACTTTCCGAAACGTGACTGTACGATATGAACATTGTTGAAGTTATTAAAATTTCAATAAAAATACAATTTTTGATCGAAATCTACAACGCACTCACAAATGTATTTGATCCAAATGTCTCTGCTGTAAAATGAACAGCGGCCATATTCTTTTCCAAAATGGTATGAACTTGGCAGAGAGAGATATGTAAAATGACATTTGCGAATTCGAAAAATTCATCCAAGCGAACGGCATCTACGTGAATGGTGGTTTGAAATGGCGAAAAATGAATCAGCCGACATAAAAATTATATTATATTAAGTTATGTAATTATACTAAATTACATACGTAATTTCTTGACAAATTTGTATTAATAGCTCAAGAAACGTATTCACTAGGCCCTTCTCAGATGGGTCAGGTTACATACCTTGACTGAAAATGCGATTTCCCTAATTCTGTCAACGTTTTATACACTGCATTCCAAGATTTTGAAACTACATTTGCACTTAAGCTGAATATCCAATTCAAATCAAAACGTATGAAGGGACCGTACGTATCAGAATGGATGTGGCAAACAGAGTTGATGTTACGCAAAGATTCGAACGTATTTAAGTAAATATTGTCTTAACTCTTAAGTGTTTGAAGTTACGTCTACATTAAGTTCTATTGGAAATTGCCGATAAGGCAATATTGAAAAACCCGTCCGAAGAAACGGTGTAAAAGAACCCTCCCGAAAGCACAACATTGATCTCAAAATAGACAAAAATTGTCTCTAACATAGCAAAAAACAATTTTTTTGTTAAGGGAAGACTTTAGGACCGACCTAGGGCCTCAATCTGCTCTGCAATATGACAAAAAAATGTCTTTTAGGTTAGGGCCGACCTGAGGCCTACTTGAGCCCCAAGCGCAGGCCCAAATTTGTTTATGAATATTATTCGGTACACAGTTACCTTTCAAATCGGAAAAGAATCAACAAAATCGGTTAGGATTTGTCCGATTTATGTAAACAAAAACACGTTAGGCCTAGTTTCAGGGTCCTGGCTGAGTCCAAGGGCATCTTTTATCAAAAAACTTTCTTCCATAAAATTTGAGACATTCCTAGACCTTTCCATTAAAATTTTTTTTTGAAAATTGGAAGAGATTTATACTCGAGTTATGTACAAAAAAATGTAGGGCCGTAGCAGAGACTCGTTTTTAGTGCCCTAACTAAGTCCAAGGGCTCAAAATCAAAAAAGTTTCCTCTACAAATTGTCGATCATGCCCAGATCTTTCAAACAAAAAAAGTTTATGACAATCGGAATAGATTTACTCGAGTAATGTACAAAAACACGTATGGCCCTAGCGTAGAATCATTTTTAAAGCCCTAGCTAAGTCCAAGGAGCCAAATCCAAAAAAGTTTCTTCCATAAATTGTCGGCCAAACAAAAAAAAATTTACGAAAATCGGAAAATATTTACTCGAGTTATGAACAAAAGACCAAAAACCACTTAAATGACCCTAGCTCGGCGGCCCTTGGCCGACAGTGCCCAGATTCAATCCCATAAAATATTTTTTTATTACCTTTCAGGGAAAAAAGTTTTTGAAAATCGGTTGAGTTTTACTCAAGTTACCGTGTTGACGGACGGAAATTTTTAGACCCGAAGGGGTCTTATGTGTTTACCACGACGTTTGTAACCAGTCGCATTTCGACCCCGGAGTAGGGGGAGAGCACCGATCAGGGTCCTTAAGTGACGAATCAGCAATAAAAAAAATGTCCGTCCGTATGTCAACACGATTTCCGAAAACTTTTTTTTCCCTGAAAGGTGATCGAAAAATCTTTTATATGATTGAATCTGGGCACTGTCGGCCCAGGGCCGCCGAGCTAGGGCCGTTTAAGTGGTTTTTGGTCTTCTGTACGTAAGTCGAGTAAATCTTTCCGATTTTCATAATTTTTTTTTGTTTGAAAGACCTGGGCATAGCCGACCATTTATGGAAGAAAGTTTTCTGAATTTAAGTCCTTGGACTTAGCTAGGGCACTAAAAACGAGTCTCGGCTAAGGCTCCACGTGTACATAACTCGAGTAAATCTTTTCCGATTTTCAAATTTTTTTTTGTTTGAAAGATCTAGGCATTACCGACAATTTGTGTAAGAAACAATTTTCGATTTGAGTCTTTGGACTTAGCTAGGGCACTACTAACGAGTATTTGTTAGGGCCCTACGTGTTTTTCATACGTAACTCGAGTAAATCTCTTCCGATTTTCAAAAACTTTTTTTTGTTTGAAAGATCTCGGCACGGCCGACAATTTATGGAAGAACTTTTGCCTGTGCTTAGGGCTCAAGTGGGCCTCAAATTATGGAAATCATTTTTCACTATTTGGAGGTCAATTTTGTGCATTCGGAGAATTTTGTTACAGCGTTTCTTCGGACGGGTTTTTCAGTATTGCCCTATGGGCAATTTCTATTACAGTCTAATGTGAACCTAATATTTACTTAAATACGTTCCAGTCTTTTCGTAATATCAACTCTGTTTGCCGCATCTATTCTGATACGTACGGGTCCCCTGATATGTTTTTATTGCTGATTCGTCATCTAAGGACCATGATCGGAGCTCCCCCCTACTCCCGGGTCGAAATTCGACTGGTTACAAACGTCGTGGTAAACGCATAAGACCCCTTTTCGAAGAACATCGTTCTTCGTACTGGTCTAAAAATGTCCGTCCGTCCGTCTGACAACACGATAACTCGAGTAAAACTCAACCCACTTCCCTTTTTTTCCCTGAAAGGTAATCGAAAATCTTTTTTGGGATTGAATCTGGGCACTGCCGGCCCAAGGGCCTATGAGGTAGGGCCGTTTAAGTGGTTTTTGGTCTTTTGTACATAACTCGAGTAAATCTCCTCCTATTTTTATAATTTTTTTTTTTTGAAAGACCTGGGCATGCTTTACAACTTATGGAAGAAACGTTTTTGATTTTGAGCTTTTGGACTCAGCCAGGGGCCTAAAACTGAGTCTCTACTAGGGCCCAACGTGTTTTTTCTACATAAATCGGGTAAATCTTCTCCGATTTTCAAAAACTTTTTTTCCTGAAACATAATCAATACATTGATATCAGGATTGAATTTGAGCAAAATCGGTTGTAAACTTTCGAAGTTATGGTCAAAAAAGTTGTCAAAATCATGGGTTTTTGAAGGTTGGTGGAACTTTTTCATTCATATCTCTGAAAGGTGTAGACATCAGAAAATCACGAAAATTAAATTAGCGAAAATGTATTGAGTGGTTCGGGCTGTAGTGTCCTTAGTGTGGGCCAAACTCACGCTACGCGACCCTACTTGATATTTGGTGGTTTTTCATGAATATTTTTTAAATTATAAGGTTTTTGTGCAGTGTTGTAAAGAAAACATAGAAGGGACCCGTACGTATCAGAATAGATATTTAGTATAGTTTATATAGTATAGTTTAGGATAGTATTTCAGTAAATATTGCGTTCACATTAGACTGAATTGGAAATTGCCCGTTGGGCAATATTGAAAAACCCGTCCGAAGTAACGGTGTAAAAAATTCTCCGAACGCACAAAATTGACCTCCAAATAGAGAAAAATGTTCTCCTCAATTTTGTCTACAACATAGCAAAAAACCATTTTTTGGGCTAGGACCGACCTTAGTACTGACCTAGGGCCTTAAATAGAGGCCTCGGGTACATACTTCCATAGACAAAAATATTTCCCTCAATTTGCTATGCAACATAGCAAAAAACATTTTTTTATGTTAGGGCCGACCTTAGGACCGACATGAGGCCCACTTGAGCCCTAAGCACAGGCAAAAATTCTTCTATAAATTGT
>CM055403.1:92380513-92446138 GCA_029228625.1 Pseudolycoriella hygida
CACAGGCAAAAATTCTTCTATAAATTGTCGGCCGTGCCGAGATCTTTCAAACAAAAAAAAGTTTTTGAAAATCGGAATAGATTTACTCGAGTTATGTACAAAAAACACGTAGGGCCCTAACAAAGACTCCTTTTTAGTGCCCTAGCTAAGTCCACAGACTCAAATCGAAAAATATTTCTTACACAAATTGTCGGTCATGCCTAGATCTTTCAAACAAAAAAAAATTGAAAATCGGAAAAGATTTACTCGAGTTATGTACACGTAGAGCCTTAGCCGAGACTCGTTTTTAGTGCCCTAGCTAAGTCCAAGGATTCAAATTCAAAAAACTTTCTTCCATAAATGGTCGGCTATGCCCAGGTCTTTCAAACAAAGAAAAAATTTTGAAAATCGTTAAAGATTTACTCGAGTTATGTACAAAAAACACATAGAGCCCTAGCAGAGACTCGTTTTTAGTGCCCTAGCTTAGTCCAAGGACTCAAATTAAAAAAAGTTTCTTCCATAAAATGTCGGCCATGCCCTGATCTTTCAAAAAAAAAAAAAAAATGAAAATCAGAAAAGATTTACTCGAGTTATGTGCAAAAGACCAAAAACCACTTAAACGGCACTAATTCGGCGGCACTTGGGCCGACAGTGCCCAGATTCAATCTCATAAAATATTTTTCGACTACCTTTCAGGAAAAAAAAGTTTTTGAAAATCGGTCAAGATTTACTCAAGTTATCGTGTTGACGGACAGACAGACAGACAGACCTACCGACAGACCGACAGACGAACATTGTTTTTTTCGCTGATTTGTCATCTGGAGGCAACAATAAAAGTTTCCCCCTTACTCCTGGGTTCGAATTCGCAATGTAACAAACGTGGTAGTAAACGCATCAGACCTACGTACTTCGTACGGGTCTAAAAAGAGGAAAACTTTTTTGTCCATGGAAGCATGGGTCAAAGGCCACTCCTAAGTGCTCTAGGTCGGTTCTAAATATTTTAAGGATTTGGAGAGGTTTTAAGCGCCGTTGCATTGTAAGGGTTTTTCAATATTTTATCCATTCGGCAATTTTCAATCCAACTTAATGAGAACGTAATTGCGCATACTTAAGAGTTAATTCAATATTTGCTTCAATCGTTCGAGCCTTTTTGTAACATATATTCCTTTTGCCACATCTATTCTGATACGTGCGGGTCCCTGCATATGTTTTTTATTGCTGATTCGTCATCTAAGGACCATGATCGGTGCTCCCCCCTCTCCCGGACCCCTTTTCGAAGAACTTTGTTCTTCGTACGGCTAAAAACATGCAAGGGACCCGTACGTATCAGAATAGATGTGGCATACAGAGTTGATGTTACGAAAAGACTCAAACGTATTTAAGTATAAATTGTGTTAACTCTTGAGTGTATGAAATTCCGCCCACATTAAATTGTATTGGAAATTGCCGAGTGGGAAATATTGAAAAATCCGTCCGAAGCAACGCAACGGTGTAAAAAAACCCTTCGGAAAGCACAACATTGGTCCCCAAATAGATAAGGCTTACTATCAGGTCAATTTTAGGTCAAAAATTAAAATTGATTTTTGCAATATTTTTCTTCAAATCCTTGAAAACGAAAACGATTTGAACAGAAAAAAAGATTTCAAGTCCATCAGATCGACCTGTAAATTTTGTATGGAATTTTGACCTCAATTTTGTCTAAAACATAGCAAAAAACAATTTTTTGGGCTAAGGCCGACCTTAGTACCGACCTAGGGCCCTCAGGGCCTCGGACTACTACTTCCATAGACAAAAATATTTCCTTCAATTATTTCTACAACATAGCAAAAAACAATTTTTTTTTGTCTATGGCCGAATAGTGAGGTCATACACTGTGACATACCTCCGATCGAAAACTACATTGAATCGGACGAGTACTTCATCGATATGACCCTTAGTGATGATGAGATGTGGTATTTCATCAATGATACAAGTTGGAAAGAGTCTTACGTTGAATGATCCGACAATCAAACAGAATAATGTGTTCCAAAAAGCTTTTGTAAACCGCACAAACGATCTCCCTGTTAAGAAGAGCGAGGCATCATTAATTGATTCAAAACGCGATAATCTATCGTTGCCTGTGATAACTACGGGACCATCGGTTGGTCGAATACCTACCAGATCTTCGCATCCCAAATTAGTCTTCGAATCCTTGATTTCCAAGCCGGTTCTTGGCAGTTCTGAAAATATGAGGTCAATAAATATGTTCGAAGGTAAAGGAAGATTGCCGTTTCGTCCGCTAATTAACTCCAATGATTCTGGCTTTCCTCGGGGTGATGGACGGCAAAAGGTTACCAAGAATTTTAGAGGACCTGGGAGATTTCGACCCTCCCAGAGGCTCTCGAATTACGAAGGGTAACGACAGACGGAAAAACCATAACCGTAATGGTTTGAGAAACCGTTTATGACATTATTACGACCGGAGACATGATGCTGAACAATTTAATGAATTGGTTGACTAGAGAGGAGACTCCTAGTTTTTGTTTTGCTTACGTCCTCGAACCAATGATGAAAGCAATTTATTTGTTACGGATGCCGTGCATTCGACTACGCAGAATTGGAGAAAATATGTTACAGAGTAACAAATTTATCATTCCGAACAATAATTTAATGAACGCGTTGACTATAATGATAATCGTCGTTGAAAAATCTTTGCGGTCTTCCTTTGAAATAAAATGCATTAAGTTATCTTATTAAGTTTATGTTTTTATATCTCAACGTGATTTTCTGTGAGAATAGTCGAAAAACTTGGAGGTGTTGGGAAAGAGAAACCTTTGAAGCGTTGGGAGGAAGGAAACCTGGGGTAATGATAACATTAGGACTTGAAAGGTAAGGCGGTAAGTTTTTTGAATGTCTATGACTTTGTCATATAAACTGAATGAAATAATTTTATAGTTTGACCTCTGCATAACGCGAAGATTTGGGAACGTCTTCGCTATAATAGCAATAATCCTACAGATACAGAGATTATGGATGAAACGGGGGACAACTCGTTGCTACATCAAGTAATTCCCAAATCAATTGTTTACTATCACTTGTGAAAATTGCTTACTATTGTTGGCTATAAGTATTAATTCTGAAGTGAAGGGAAGTGTATTTCTAAGCTATAAATCTGTATGTGAAAGCAAGGTATCGGAAAATGACTTACATGCAAAATTTGCAATTAGTCCATTTTTACACCTCTAAGAGCCACTTTAACTCCTATGTCGTTTAATAAAGACGACTGGCAAAAGGAAGAACTTGTGAAGAATTCTGAGATGTTATAAAATATTTTTATTATTATTTGTTTTTTGTTTTTGTTTATTTTATTTGTTATTTTAGCATGCCCTCCTAAACCGTAGAACGCATACGGTTTGAACAATATTCGCTTGTTGACGTCAGTGAGAATGACCCCCAACAAGCTAGATCATGGGCGCGCGGTATGTTGAGTTCAAAAAATTGCGTCACAAATGCCAGACCCACCTGCGGAATAATTTTTCAACACTCAGTTTTTAGACGCAAAAATTAAAATTTACCCTAAACGATGTAATAAGAAATAAAAGTCAAATTTTCGCAGCGTAAAAACTGAAAGTACAGAAAAATTGTTTCGTCGTTGGGTCTGGCATTTGTGACGCAATTTTTTGAACACAACATAATTTTGTTTAAAAATTTTTGTTGCGAATCGAAGCTTAATGCGTCACCCCCTCTGATTTCAGAACTTTTGTAACTGGAAGAAAATAGTTTTACCTTAGTTGATTAATGCGTCACACTTTTCTGATTTCACAGCTTTTGTAAGCTGGCATAAAGACTTGCGTCACACCTCCTCTGTAAGAGGTTTTTTTTGCTTCTCTTTACATTTGCCGGTAAAAGTAGAGATGAACTTCGAGATTTGTTTAAACTAGCGGGCCGAAACGGTGTCTCTCGGTACTCTAGGGATTACTTGACTTGACAAAACTTTTATTTGTTTCCGTTTGTAACTTACGATTTTTCGTAATTTGTTCAGTTTAGACAACGGACAACATTTAGCTAATTTCCTATGAACTTACGGGTAAGGGAAGAGAAATAATTCTCTGTTGAAATACTCAATTTTCACCTGTTCACTTAGTCTTAAAATTTTGAGTTTATTAGGTTGTATTGGACCGCTTCTCGAAATGTAACTCCATGCAATTCTCTCATGTTTACCCTTAGAATTGAAGCAGTCTCACAGACACTTGACACTCTTCCTCTAATCGTTTCCACTTAGTTCATTAGCGCAAAATAAAGCCGGTGGAGTGTAGAGAGGTACGTTAGTAATATGGATATGGTAGAGGGGGGGGGGGGGTTGCTTACATGCAGCAGTAACATGAAAACATCAAAGACATGCACTAATTATTTAAATTTCGGGTTTGATCCATTTAGCATCTCTTTGAGTCATTTAACTCCTGCAGCGTCTTTAAGAAGACGGCAGGTAAAAAAGGAAGGGCTCATTAAGGATACGTAGATGTTATAGAGCATCTTCTTGTATCGTAGCCAATTGTAATAAATTAGCAACGTAGGTGTCGCGACATGTCGTTTGTCTATATCTTTAAAATGCAGAAACACCAAAAAATCGGTGTAAATTCGATGTAAACTTTTATAGCAAAAGGACGCTCTCGTGCTGTCGAAGCGTACTTCGAATCAAGTGAACATACTCGTTTTTCACAATATTGTTATTATTACTTTCGTAAGCGGCGCGTGACAAGTGACAATATCAAATTTATTTTGGCCGTCATTTAGTGCGGCGACAGCTAATTTGGCAGTTTCAAGCTGATACAAAGGTCCTTTATAAAGGTTGGTTTTATCAGACAAAATTTTATTTGCACTTTTCTTCAATTTTAAACACTTTTAGAGCAGTAAAATGAAATTTGTTATCTTGAATCTTGTGGTCATTCTCGACTGTGTCACTATACAATCACGTAAATTAAATATCATTTAAACCATTTCACTAAATTGTCTCACAGATTGCGAATTTTCTGTCGATACTACTCACAGTAGCGTACAAAATTTGCTCGTTATTGTTATTGTTATTGAAAAGATCATGGTTGGATTTTTATTTCCAAATGAAAACAAACATTTTCGAGTCATCCCGTCAAAATTTTCAATCCGTTGCCTCACCAAATGCGTGGATGACACACACACCTGTCAATTTTTTCTCCTCTACTCGTGCGATAAGGGTGATATCTTTTTGATGATTCTTCTAATCACTAGTTTATTTTGGCGGAAATATTTTTTCAACTGTTTACAGGCAAAGTGTAACTAAAATTATTGGAGAAATCCGGAAGATACTGTCATTGGTGGTTTGCAAGAAAATCATTGGTATTCAAATTGGATATTTTGTAAGTTTTATTGCTGTTTACTTTACTTTTTCGTTAATCTTTATTCATTTTCGGACTATAGGAGTATGGAATATCGTTACCAGATAACCCCCCAGTCACAAACAAAATAGCACGTCACCTACAAGTGCGGTATTTTAGACTTGTTCTTCAACTTTCAGAGCGACGTCCGCTGGTTAAAAAGTGGTACACTTTTAGTGCACATACACATTCTTGGATAAACTTGCTAATTTCATTCGAAGATCTTATGTTTTTCAAGAATTATCTACTCGTCAGGATAAGCAAAAGAACTTTGTCATGTTGTAGACGGGTACGTTGAGTTTGCTGTACATGTTTTTAACATGCAAAATGATACTTTTCTGTTTTGTTTTAGGAAACGGTAATGAATATTTTGTAGACCATGTTAGTTAGCTTAGTGTGATTGTGAATGACGTCACGAATATAACTTGTTACAATTGTTAATTCAACAAACGATATTGTTATTTCAATAAACAATATTGTTATTTCAGTAAAAGTTGTTGTTTTTCCAATAAATGATATTGTTACTGGAAGTCAGGCTCTTACAAAAGAAATTCACACAGTATGCCATTTCTGTTCACTATAATGAAAAACGGAAAATAAGGAGAAGAGTAGGGAATCCATTTATCGGGCTTTTTGAAAAACCGGTAAAACGGTTTACCGAATTTTTACGAAAAATTTACCGGTAAATTACAGGTAATGTAAAATTACTAAGTTTTCAGTGCAAACGTAAGATTTTTCTTAATTTTTTGAAGTTTTTTATTGTAATAAGACAGGCCTTCTGCAGACACTTTCAACCAAACTTAGACAGTGCCGCCTTTCCATAGGGACCAATTGGACCATGGTCCAGGGAGCTGGATGGAAAGGAGAGCTGGAAAATTGCGACTAATTATGTTTTGTGCTATACTTATTTTCAAAAGTAAAACTTGAAGGATAATACGGGCAAAGTTCACATTCAGTTCAACTTCAGATTTCAAATTCAATATATTAACTTCTACTTGAAACAATCTTCAAGAACTACCTACTTATATCTCCTTTCGTATCAAGTGAATTTTCATCTAGCTTTACTTTCATGTTACTTTTTTTTTAATAATTCGCAGAGAGAGATTTCGATAAAAAATTTTGAACGAAATGCAATCGCTACAAATTTTCTCTTTTCTATCGGGAAACTTTCATTACGAAGTGCTACTGCATAAATTTAAAAAATTCAATAAACATTTTTGCTAATCGGCTGGGATTAAGTAACGTAAAAGTAAAGTCCCACCCAAATTACTTTAAAAGCCTAGAAATTTTTTTAAACATTTCATATTGCAAATTTCTAGTTAGACAGAAATTTTGTGTGCGTCAGCAAATGAGCACAAACGGAAACGGAAAATTAGACGTTACGTCTCGATGTAAGAAGCAACTCTTCTTAGAAGTTTAACGTGGACGGTATGAGAGGTTCAACTAAGACTCGTTAAATTTTAAATATTATGTCGGTGCTGCGAAAAGTGACATCAAGCGATTCAACATGTAACTTCTCAGACGATGCGTGATGTGATAGTTTGTTCTCCGCATTCTTTCGTAGTTTTAAGGCAAATATTGTCATTTTCGTTTTTATTCAATTTAATATATTAAAAAACTAAAAAAGTTAACTAAATTAACTAAAAATGTTAAAAGTATTAGATAATTTAGATAATTTTTTTGGTGAAGAAAGTATTACGGTAAACCGGTAAATCAAATTCTATTTACCGATAAACGGTATTACAGGTTTACCGGTTTTTACCGGTTGGATTCCCTAGAGAAGAGGTACCACGCTAATTAGAGAAGCTCTTTACCGATTTTCAAATTTTTTTTAATCCATAAAGAATCTCAGTCTTGGTATTTAATTAATGTTTTGTTTATATAAAATCATAAATCTCGGACATATTCTCAAAAAAGCAGTTTCAGGAATTTTCTCCTTTCCAACACGATAAGTCTTCTAAATCTCAATTAATTTTGAAAATTTGTGTTTTATATGATGAAGAAATAATATCCCGAGGTTAAGTTCGTGAACGGGTGGAATTGTACCAAGAATCTGGAAGTTATTCTCAAAACATATGAAGGGACCCGTATCTAAGTAAATATTGCCTTAACTCTTAAGTATGAGCAATTACGTCCTCATTAAATTGGATTGGAAATTGCCGAAAGAGCAATATTGAAAATACCTCCATGGACAAAAAAGTTCACCTCTTTTTTCTCTACAACTCTGCACAAAGCCTCATTATCAAAGGAATATTGACGAAAAAAAAACCAGATAACGTGTTAAGTCGCGTAGCGTGAGTTGGACCCACACTAAGGACTCGGGGAACTATATTAACCCCCAAAATTATTTTCCCCCAATTTAGGCAAGTGCACAAAATTTATTTTCCCCCAATTTCATTTTTGAAATTTTAGGAAAATTGACATTTTGTACTGGGGGCAAAATATATTTAGGTGCTGAGCCTTTTTATATTAGAGAGTTTGGGCAAAGCTACATATAGCGGAATTTATAACTTATAACATATAAAAAATTTTTGTATAAATTCGATTTTCGAAATTTCTGACATTTTTCCGAGGTTTTTACGAAAAATTTGTATATGTTATAATTTATAAATTTCGCTATATATAGCTTTGCCCAAACTCTATTATCCCCCAATTATATTCCATACATTTGTTCTGGGGGGATAATAATTCTCGACACATGTCATGAAATATATTATCACCCAATTTGGGTCATAATATTTTTAGGTTCTGCACCTTTTTATATTATCCCCCACAGAAAAATGTATGGAGAAATTTTGGGGGATAATATTTTTATGCTCTCCACCTTTTTATATTATCCCCTCAGTGCAAATATGTATCAGTCCTTCACAGCAATGACATTTCGTTAAAGCGCAAATTCTTTAGTTCACCTAGGTATGGCAAAAAAACTAGGGAATTTAACCTTTTACGAAATGTCACGAAAACCTAGGTGGCAAACAAAACTAGGGAATTTCTTTTCTTACCCGGCGACAGCATTCGAATAAACAAATGTGAATGGAATGTGTGAACAAGAACAATTATTAAGTTCTAACGTACAAATCATGATGAAATAACCAAACCTGTCGTAAAAGACCTCCTGGTATATCATAATTTTAAAAGAATTAGTATTTTATATATGATTGTAAAAAAATAAGATATAATAACCATACGCTAAATAAATAAATGTGACAACAAGAAAAATAATATCCCCCAAATATTTGTCATACATTAGTTCTAGGGGGATAATATAAAATGTTACAACACAAGAAATAGTTATTTGGCTGAAGTAGCCATTTTTCTTGATTATAGCGGTCTCGTCATAGTAACAGAATGAAGAATTTTTGAGTTAATGAGATTACTTTGTCATTGTAATGACGCTCAGGTTGAACTCAACTAAGATCGCCGAGTTCTTGAACATTTTAGAAGCATCAATATTTCGGCATCTAGTGCCAATCATCAGCCAAGTCATGCAACTTGATATATTGAAGGGGCTTGATTACCGACATTTTGATGTTTCATTTGATTTCCTGTTCAAAAATACGCCATACATAATGACAAATTTTTGCGTTGTGAAAGCTGAAAGAACAGAAAAACTATAACATTGGGGGTCCGGCATTTGTGACGCATTTTTTTAATCAAAAATGAAAATATTCCAAAAGAATTTTTGCGTTTCAAAGCTTTAAGCGTCACTCCAAATTGATATCAGTTGTTTTGGAAGGAGGAAGAAGGACTTGCGTCACATTTCCCTTTTAAAAGGGTTTTTGTTGTGATACTTAAATTTGAGACCAATGCGAGGTCTTTTTTTAGTTTCATTTGAGAATTTTTTTTACTTGGGTGGTAATAAGCTTAATTATTCTAAAATATGTAGTTGGTTGTTTATACGAACCTCGACACGTTTTTTTTATTTCTATATTTCAACTCATTATATTATTTAAACCAAACAACGATCTTAACAAAGTGTAACATTGAGTCCTAAGTCAATAAAATGAAGTATTTTTATTCAGATACCTTGACTCAACATACAATAGCGAAATAGCGCGAATTTCGCTATCGCTATGTTTTACTTTGGCTTCTATGAAAGAGCACATTTTGTACTGAAAATGACAATTTTCTAAAGGTCATAACTACGGATCCAATGGACCGATTTTAATGACCAAAAGGTCGATTCTAATCAGAATTTTACGTAGAATCCGAAGAACATAGCCTAGGGTACGACGCAAGGCAAAAACTTAGCTGTATATATGGTTCTGCAGTCTATGAAAAAATTGTTTTTTATTTTTTGGATCGTATGGGGACTTGTGTCACGGGCGCAATGCTACCGCGTGCCCATGATTTACTTAGATACGTTCGAGTCTCTTCGTAAAATGAACTCTGTTTGCCGCATCTATTCTCTCAGATTGAAGTATGCGTCAGATGTCTCTTCAATCTCGCCCGTAAAGGTTTTTTAGCAATATTGTCTTTTGGGCAATTTCCAATGCAATTAGGTAATGACACAGTCACTACTTAGCAAAGTTTCGTTAAATATATCAAAATAGGTCTCAAACAGAGTAGATGTGGCAAACAGAATAGATGTTGTAAGATCCACAGAAATTACCCAGGGTGTAATGTTAAAGGCCCTACCGAAGTACGTCTCATGACATCTTAGACCATTGATTTCGTTAGCCGAAATATTCTTAAATGAACCATATCACAAACAGAACCAACTTATTTTCTCCAAAATATACTGAAATGTCTTTCTCTTAAATGTAATCACAACAAAAACCTTTTAAAAGGTAGAATGTGACGCAGTCCTTGAGTCTGCTTCCAAAATTAATGATATCGCTTGAGGTGACGCTATCGCTGATAATACGCAGAAGTTTGTTTGAATAGAACCTTGTGTTCAAAGTTTTAATTTCCTGAAAAATTACAGCGCTGCTTT
Organism: Pseudolycoriella hygida; assembly: GCA_029228625.1. NCBI lineage: Eukaryota > Metazoa > Arthropoda > Insecta > Diptera > Sciaridae > Pseudolycoriella > Pseudolycoriella hygida. The sequence goes on from CM055403.1 coordinate 92,390,819, forward strand.
CAAAACAAAATTACGTTGTGTTAAAAAAATTGCGTCACGAATGCCAGACCCACCAGCGGAATAATTTTTTTGTACTTTTAGAACCAACTATCTAGAATTTAGCAAAAAATCCAAGATAATGTCACTTTGACAGTTGGCAGCCATGTTCTTAAGATACAAAATAATTCTACTGACCAAACTCTATAATTTTCTAGAAGAAACCATCTCTCTAAGTAGTGTAATTCCGGAGCTAAAATTCGAAAACCGTAAAAGCATAAACGAAAATCCAAGATGGCGCCGCTATGACAGCTGTAGGCATTTTCTTATGATCCCAAAAAATTCTCCTGATGGAACTCTATAACTTTCCCGAAGAAACCAACTCTCTAGCTATTGTCACTTCGGAGCTAAAATTCGAAAACTCCGAGCATTACCTAAAAAACCCTCAAAATTGACCACTTTTCCACATGCCACGGCTTTTCCAGAATGTTCCCGGAAAAGCGGCATATGAAATTTTTCATTTAGGGCCGAGACTGACGTTCCCTGAAAATTTTAAGGAAATCGCTCGGGCAGTTCTCGAGAAAAAAAAATTAGATAGATACATAGATACATAGAGACATAGATACATGGTGGACACACAACACACAGGAATAAAATTGTGATTACTTTAAAAGATAATTTTACCATTTTTATATCGAAATTGGTCATCTTTGATTGGTGATATGAGCCGAGGTTTTCAACCCATTTTGATGAGTGAGGGCTCGTTTGAAAGCTGCTGTGACGTAGTTTTTTTCAAATATTTTGGAGGGGGAGGGGGGTGAGGAGAAAATACTCAAAAGTTCGGCTATACATCGTGTCTTGTCCCAAAGGTTTTTGTATGGAGTTTTTTGGGTTTGTGGACGTTTTTTTTGGGGTGTGGGGACTGCGTCACGCTCTCCGCTACCGCTCTGAGCATGATTCTGACCGACTTTTCCCTCGGAAGCAATTTTCTAACTGCCATAGTTCTACAGATATACGTAATTATTCCCAGTTCTGGGAATGGTCATACTCCAGGATTAGGCCTTTTTTCGAAGGAACAATGAAACCCGTGTTCTCCAATATTTGCTTCTCTACAACTTTGCCTTTGTAAGCAGCCTTTTAACTACCATCATAAAAAATACCGCAGTTAAAACTTCACACCAATCAAAACGACCTGTGAATGACCATTAGCTTTCACCGAGCTTCACAAACGAATTGTGCAAACCGTACCCCGGGCGAAGTCCGGTAATGGTACCAGTACTAGCGTAATATGTTTAACATTTTGTTTATTGTCTATCTTCGTACCCGTTTACACAACTTACAACTTCTATTTCCATGTAAATCATATCTATTTATAATTAAAAAACTCAAAATATTTCAAAATATCATAAATTTCCATAAAAACACTTATACGACGGAAAATTTATTGTTTATTTGTTATAAAATATTTTTCGTTAAGACCTAATCTCGTGCACGACTACGACTGACTGTATTTAAGTGGATATAAATATAAATTGTGAAGTTTGCCTATGACGTACTCTGCTAATCTTGTTCAAAAATAACAATTTAGAGAGTCTGGGCATAGCGACTTATAGCCGAAATTCAAACTTAAACACCAAAACTAAGTTATAATTTTATAATTAAACATAAGCAAAGCTCGTACGTATCAGAATCGATGTGGCAAAAAGAAAAGATGTGGCAAACAGAACAAACTAACTATAAGATTTCCAGGGTCAAAGGCCTACCGAAGTACGTCTGAGACCATTGGTTTTGATGGCCGAAATATTCCCCTGCACCGTATCACAAAGAGGACCAAAGTAGTTCCTCCAAGAAATAATGAAACTATTTTCACTACAATGTAACTCTCACCAACTTGGCCTTTAGAAGCAAATTTCTAACCGCCACTGTTATGCGACATCCCTCTCAATTATAGAAAATGCTTTATCCTGTGATTTGGTCATTTTTCCCTAAGACACTGAAACACGTGCTCTCTAAAATTGTATTCTCTTTCAAATTGCCATAATTTTGGAGATATGGGTTTTCCCGCCCAATCCAAGAAGTGATCATATCCCAGCGTTGGCCGTTTTTCCTAAAACCCTCTTAATTTTAGAAGTGACTAAATCCCGGGATTAGGTAATTTTTTCTCATAGCCCTAGACAAATCTGCCGTAATTTTCATAAGAAACAAGTGTGTGAAAATTAGAACAAATTGTCCATTGGAAACAAGTGTTTATTTCAATGGAAATATTTAAAATTGCATAAAAAACAATTCGTCGCAAATGCTAATCACGGCCCCACGGTAGTAAGAAGCCGTGAAGCAAGTCTTACACGCCAAAAAATTCACAAGAAATTTTTTCGTAGACTAAGGAACATATATACAGGAACTTTTTGACTTCCCCCCGAGTGACGTACCCCCCGAAAAATATTTTTTCCGGATTCTACGCAAAATTTTATACCGAAATGCTTTGTTTTGGACCCGTACGAAGTACAAAGGTCCTATACGTTTACTACAAACAATTTTATTGTAACATGGGGTAGATCGAGGTGGGAGGGGGGGGGGGATGCATCTATTATCGTCTAAATATGACGAATCAGCAATAAAAAAAATGTCCGTCCGTCTATCCGTCCGTCCGTCTGTCCGTCTCCACTTTTTTTTTCAAACTGCTCAACCGATCAGCCTAAACTTTTTTTTTCCTTGAAAGGTACATGCCTCCCATGATTCAATTTCGAAGATGAGCAAAATCGATCAAGTGGTCCGGAGATATGGTCGAGGAAGTGACCAAAAACATGGTCTTTCGAAGGTCGGTGAAGCTTTTTCGCAAATATCTCAGCAATAATCGCACGGAAATTCCTCATTTTGGTGTGAAATGAAAGCATTTGATGTCACAAAACTGGGAAAAAAATTTTGTGGGAATCGGTAAAGGGGTCTGGGCACTGGGACCAATGGAATGGACGAAATTGAGATTCTTGGCCATATACGAAAACAGTTTTTCGTATATATTTCCTTAACTATGCAATATGGAGATTTACTGTCAAAGGCAAATTTGTAGAGAATTAAATTTAAGCGAACACGTGTTTCAGGGTTTTGGGAAATATGGCCAAATCCTGGTATATGGCCACTTCCATAATTGAGCAGGATGACCCAGATCTCCAGAACTGTGAGAGTTAGAAAGTTGGTTCCAAAGGCGAAGTTGTACTTACTTACTTACTTACTTACTTTACCGGCACTACAACCCATTAAGGGTCTTGGCCTTCTCCAACATGCTTCTCCAACCGGGCCTATCTGCAGCTAACGTCTCCCAGCTGGTTACTCCCACAGTTCTTAAGTTGACAAAAGCAGCGTCGCTCCACCTAGACTTGGGTCGCCCTGCACTCCTTTTGCCTTCAGGTTTGGACTTCAGAATTTTTTTTGGAATACGATGTTCATTCATTCGTTGTACGTGACCGAGCCAACGTAGTCTATTTATTTTTGTTGTTCTGACTATGTCGGGCTCTCCAAAAAGCTCTATGAGCTCGTGATTATATCGTCTGCGCCATCGGTTCAGTTTTCGGTCAAATACTGGTCCAAATATTGCACGCAGTACCTTTCGCTCGAACGTATGCAGAGATTGTTCATTTTTCTGTGTCAAGCACCACGACTCCGAACCGTACGTAACTACCGGTCTGAGCACAATTTTATAAAGTGCGCATTTTGAATTTCGGCTTACTGACTTGGACTTTAGAATTTTCAGCAGGCTGTAATAACTCCGGTTGCCCAAAGTTACTCGCCTTTTTATTTCGTCCGCAATGTCGTTGTTTATGTTCAGCTCTGATCCAGGTATACGAACTTATTGACCATTTTGAATGTGTGTGTGTCGATCGTTACGTTATCTTCCCGATATCGATTCGTAGGTGGGATGATCATGTATTCCGTTTTTCCGTCATTGACCTTCAACCCAAGGTCGGTACCTTTCCTCTCCAAGGCCATAAACTTATCTTTAACAACATCCATAGTTCGGCCAATAATGTCCAGGTCATCTGCAAAACCAAGCAACTGACTGGACTTGGAGAAAATGGTGCCGCTGGAGTCTATGTCCATGGTTTGAACAGCTGCTTCGAGTGTTAAATTGAAAAGCAGCGTTGCAAGAGGATCTCCTTGACGTAGGCCTTCCTCAATGTCGAAAGTCTCTGACATTTGATTGCGGATCCTTACTCGGCTGTTAGCTCCGTTTAGTGTTAGCTTCGTTAGCGAGATCAGTTTGTTGGGAATTCCGAACTCCTCCATGACTCTCCATAGCTTACTTCTTCTAACACTGTCATAGGCTGCCTTGAAGTCAACGAACAAATGGTGTGTTTTGATGTTGTACTCCTTGCACTTCTCCAAGATCTGTCTGATATTAAACAGCTGGTCCGATGTTGAACGACCTACACGAAAACCACTTTGGTATTCACCTATCGTAGATTCCGTGTATGGATGAAGGCGCTGATATAGAATATTTGCAAATATCTTGTAAGCAATATTCAGCAGAGCGATTCCTCGAAAATTGCCACACTCCAATTTGTCACCTTTTTTGTATATGGGACAAAGTATGCTGGTCTTCCAATCTTCCGGTAACTCCTCGTCATTCCAGATGCGTATGATGAGCTCGTGCATCTCCATACATAGCGCGTTGCCGCCGTTCTTGAAAAGTTCACCGGGTAGGTTGTCAGTCCCCGGGGCTTTGAAATTTTGAGCTTTAAAATTTCAGCTTCAACTTCTTGCATCGTTGGTTCTTCTATGTATGGTTGCGCAGTCTGAAATGGCAATTCGTCGTTTTCGTCGTCTCGGTTGAGCGGTCTGTTCGGGTTAAGCAGTTCCTTAAAGTACTCAGCCCATCTCGCAATGCACCTTTCCTCATCTGCTAAGACCAATCCATGCTTGTCCTTACACAGCAAAGGTTGTTGACTGTAACCGTTTCTGGATTCGTTCACTTTCCGGTAAAAGTTCCGAGTCTCCTTCCGATTGCCAAACTTCTCAATTTCGATCAAAACTTCCTTGTCACGCTGTCGCTTTTTCCGTCGGAAGAGTTTTCTCTCGAAATTTCTTTTAGAACGGTACTCTTCCTGGCCAGCTCGAGTGAATCTACTTAGAGTTTTCAGGCGAGCTGCGTTTTTGTCGTCCATGGCCTTCTGGCATTCATCGTCAAACCAGATATTTCTTTTATTTCCCGTTCTCGTTCCCACTGCCTCTGCTGCGGCGCTCTCTACATTCCGTTTAATTTGATTCCACGCATCGTCTACGCTTCGTTGTTCGCTGACCATTCCGCCAATAATATTCGTCTCCAGCCTGTCAACATATTGACGTTTAATGTCTTCGTTCTGTAGTTTTTCCACGTCCCACCTTTCCAATGCCGGTTGTCGATTGTGTTGAACCGATATTCGAGACCTAACTGCCGCTCTCACCAGGTAGTGATCGGAATCTACATTCGGTCCTCTACAGCTTCTGACATTCAACATATTTGAACAGTGACGTGCATCTATCAAAATATGGTCAATCTGGTTTTTGGTTCGTTTATCCGGTGATACCCATGTCGCTTTGTGGATGTCTTTATGTTGGAAATAGGTACTGCTGACAACCATGTTTCTTGATGCTGCAAAATCAACCACCCGCGTTCCATTTTCGTTCGAGTTTTCGTGGAGGCTATGTTTACCGATTGTGGGACGATAAAATACTTCGCGGCCTATCTTAGCATTAAAATCTCCAAGCACAATTTTAATGTCTCGTTTCGGCGCTCCATCATATACATCCACCAGTTTCTCGTAGAATAGCTCCTTCGCCTCGTTGTCGCTTTCCTCCGTAGGCGCATAAACGTTTATAAGAGTGTAATTGAAAAATTTTCCTCTTATCCGTAGAGAGCACAATCGCTCGTCAACAGGACTGAAACCAATCACCGCGTTTCTAGCTCTGCCGAGGACCATGAAGCCTGTTCCATACTCTCTTGGACTGTCGTTACTCTTCCCACTATAGTAGAACTTATAGTCGCTACTGGTCATGGTGTCCTTTCCAGGCCATCTCGTTTCTTGCACAGCTGTTATGTCAATTTTTGCCGCTCTTAGCGCACTTGTGAGAGATCTCAATCCTCCTGGCCGCAACAAAGATCTTACATTCCATGTTCCTAATTGTAAATCGTTGTCCTTTTTCCGATGCTTGAGTCGTTGCCGTTTATCCTGTCCGATCCGAGGCTGTGTTGGGGAATTCATAACAAGACTGTTTTTACGGTGTCTGGGAGTTAGCCAAGCGCCCAACCTACTTTCCTTCTCCCGATGACCCGTAGGAAAGTCACCAGGTGGTGATGGTAGCCCATCTGACTAGGGCTGTGTATGCTGCCGTTGTCTCCTGCTGTTGAGATCATCCGCCACCATACTAAGTCGCCATCCCATCTTGATAGCGCCTAGTGGCCTTCGGCCCTCCCTATACGTGCCGTTTAGGTACTACCCGAAGGCAGCCCCCCTCATCCTTATGCTAAGTGGCCCACACTACTACACCAGGGATTTTTGAAATTCTTACAGTTTTAAGAGAACAGAAAACGTTGGATTGTTTGCTTATTTGTATATTTAGATACGTTCGAGTCTCTTTGCCACATCTATTCTGTTTGTCACATCTATTCTGATACGTACGGGTCTTTGGTTATGTTTACTCATTAAAATCGGTTCAGCCAATCCGGAGATATAAAATGAATAAAACAATTTTGCTATTTTGTATGGAAACGGACCCAAATTGAATATTGTTAAATAGTCAATTTCAGTTGCAATTCAAATAGGTAATTCGGCATGCATCCTGGCAACATTAGGGAAATATAGAATAGACTAGTAAATACCCCCGCCACTAGGGGCTACGCGGACATTAAGCATTCTTGTCCGCTAGGTCGGAGATTTGCGACATTAATACTAAAATGTATGTAAGAGTGTGCAATTTTTTCCGTACTACCGTTTCCCCGTACAACCGTTTCTCCCGTCCTACAATTTCCCCGTACTGCCATTTCACCGTTCTACCATTTCCCCTACTAACAGTTCCCCCGTACTACCATTTCCCCGTACAAACGTTATCATCGTGCTACTATTTCCCCGTACAACCGTTTCTCCCGTCCTACAATTTCCTTCTCACTACTGTTTTACCTGTACTACCATTTCACCGTTCTACCATTTCCCCCGCACAACCGTTTCCCCGTACCACGAATTTCTCCGTACTACCGTTTCCCCGTACAAACGTTATCACCGTGCTACTTTTTCTCCGTACAACCATTTCTCCTGTCCTACAATTTCCTCCTTACTATTTTACTATTGTTTTCCCCGTACTACCATTTCACCGTTCTACCATTTCCCCGTACAAACGTTATCATCGTGCTACTATTTCCTGTACAACTGTTTCTTCCGTCCTACAATTTCCTCCTCACTACTGTTTTCCCCGTACTACCATTTCACCGTTCTACCATTTGCCCCGCACAACCGTTTCCCCCGCACTACTGTTTTCCCGTACAACCGTTTCCACCGCACTACTGCTTCGCGTACAACCGTTTCCCCCGCATTACTGTTTTCCCCAAACAACCGTTTCCCCCGCACTACTGTTTTCCCCGTACAACCGTTTCCACCGTACTACGATTTCCCCCGCACAACCGTTTCCCCTCGCCTTACAAAACTTACAAAACTACTGATATCACAACAAAAAAGCTTCTTCGAAAGTTAAGTGTGACGCAGTAAGTAAGTCCACTTGCAAAATTTTTGATATCGTCAGAAGCGACGCTTTCGCTGATAAGGCGCAGACATTTGTTTGAATAGAATGTTAGCTTGTGGAAAAACTTTTTTTTTTTAAATTTGCACTACTCCCAACAAAAACCTCTTAAAAGGTAAAGTGTGACGCAGTCCTCAATGTCCACTTCTAAAATTAATGATATTAGTGGAGGTGACGCTTACACTGAAAATACGCATGCATTTCTTCGACGACCTTGTGTTCAAAAAATCGCGTCAAAAATGCTAGACCCACCAGCGTAATAACTTTTCAACACTTTCAGTTTTTACGCTGCAAAAATTCAACATTCGTATCTTTTCGCGAAGATTGTTTTGGGTTTTAAATTTTTGTCTGTGAAAACTGAAAGTGTTGAAAAAATATTACGCTGGTGGGTCTGGCATTTGTGACGCGATTTTTTGAACACAAGGTAACGTTGTCGTAAAGGAAATGTATGTGTTCAGCGTAAGCGTCACCTCCACTGATATCATTAATTTTAGAAGTGGACATTAAGGGCTGCGTCACACTTTACCTTTTAAAAGATATTTGTTGGGATATCATTAGTTTCGGAAGTTTTTTGTTGTGTTTTGGTTTCTTAATCATTTCATTTCAATACCTCCGATTTTGACCAACTTCCGCGCCTCGGCGAATGTCAAACTACAAATTGAAGATGAGAACCACTCTGTTACTTTCATGAACATGTTGGTCAGCAGATATCCAAATGAAGAGAATGTGTTAAGAATAAGATGGTGGTAAAAACCGCAATTCTGCAACCGAATACCATTCGTTTCACCCGTTTTATATGAAGAAAAACATTGTTAATGACTATGTAAAAAATGCGTTTAGTTTATCTTCACAATGTTTTTGGGACGAAACAGGTGCCAAATTAACCGATATACTTCGGAACAGCAATTATCCAATCATTTAGATTTGATACTAAAACCACTTGTTTAGATGTTGAGAGAATTTTCTCACATATGAAATTAAACAGCTCCTACTTACCTTCCCTGCATATTGTCAAAAATCCATCACACATTTTAAGTATTGATTTTTCATCTGTAAAACGTTACAGATCACGAAACGAGCTAAATTATACAAACGTTTTAAAAAGAAAAATTAATTAAAATTAATAAATATGGTTTTGTAAACATTTATGAAAACTTACGAAATTTCTTCCATTAAGCCCCCAACCCTTCCAACTTTAAGTTTCTTCTATTTTCTTTTTAAGCTTTAACTTGTTGAGGGATCATTTGCTTAAGCCTCAATTGTCTATTGACGTGTGTTACAGGCCCAATGTACTATAAAATACACAATGTTAAAGATAGAAGATCCTGGGATTTAAATCCAGTTGAATGACTTTGAAAATCAAGATAAGATTAGTGAACGTTGATAACTTAAAATCATTTCCTTTCAAAAAATTTGTTTCAAAATAAAATAAAAATAAAATGGTTTCACTAGCAATTTTTGTGAACAATTCAATCAACAATTTGAACGATGAAAAAAAAAAATAACTCAAAAGTATATGGAGATGTAGGTAAGGATAAAATTCGTAGATGACAAAAGGATGTCGCATATTGTTTAAAGAATTGAATGTGTAAAACTTAAAATTTGTTTATTTTGTGTGTGAAAGGGTTTTTTCTCTCTACTCTTCAAGCTACAAATGCTACAAATGCTACATTTTACTTCTTACAAAAGATCTCACCACTTGTTCAAATGAACTGTTAACTGTATTGTGAACGGGCTGAAGGAAGCAACTGAAGATAGTTACACCAATGTAACTTTTGACCGCCTTCAGCCCTGAGGTCAAAACAGCATCTTTTTTCAATAGAGAAATCTATTATTTGTACTTTACGTACTAAGAAGTGGGAAAGGAAAGAGTTATTTACTCTATTAATATGATTTGCTTTTAAAAATAATTTTTTTTTTTTGAGAAAGTGATGAATTATTTACTTTGTTAGTGTGATTTAAGAAATTTTTTTACTCAAATAATTTTTTACCATATTGAATACAACGTTACTTTAAACTCTCATCATTTTCCTTATGAAAATATTGAGTGAATTGTCATTATTATTTTAGAAACCGACAGATCAGCAAAAAATTCTTTAATAATAATGAGAACAATAAAAAAAACGAAAAATGTAAGGAAAATTGTCATCTCGAAACCTCGATATCTCAGATCTTTTTCAACCGATTTTGATGTGTGATAGCTCGTTGTAATGGGGATTCGATAAAATTTTTTATAAAAATAATTTGGAGGGGGAGGGGGACAAGATGAAAATCTCAAAAGTTCGCTTATACATAGGTGTCTTGCCCCAAAGGTTTTGTATGGGTTTTTTTGGGTTTGTGGACTTTTTTTTGTGGTAAGGGTACTGCGTCACGGCCTCCACTACCGCTGCGGGTATGATTACGTTGTGTTCAAAAATTTGCCTCACAAATGCCATACCCAACGGCGAAATAATTTGTCTGTACTTTCAGTTTTTACACTGCAGAAATATAACTCTTCTTTCTGTTTCGAAGATTGCTTAACATAAATTCAAATTTTTGCGTGTGAAAACTAAAAGTGTTGAAAAATTATTACACTGGTGGGTCTCGCATTTGTGGCACAATTTTTTGAACACAACGTAATTTTGTTTTAAAAAAAGTGGTGCAAATTTTTTTAAGAATAAAACTTTGACCACAACCTAACATTCTATTCAAACAAATGTTTACGCCTTATCAGCGAAAGCGTCACCTCTACCGATATCAATAGTTTTGTAAGTGGAATTACGGACTGCGTCACACTTTACCTTCAAAGAAGTTTTTTTGTTATGATAAATTAATTTAACTAATAAATAAAATCCTTTTTGTTTCACAAATTTAGCTTACAATCACAGTTATGAATGCTTCGTCATATGAAGAAACCGGGAGGACTTTACTTTACTAAGGAGGCAATGTGGCCATTCTCTCCCTAGGAAAAACCCTTACATCGCAAGGGAATGATTTGATATGGAGACCAAATTGCACCCATATAAAGTTCTCAAAATTTTAGGGGTTCCAGAGCCAAACTGAATAGAAAAATGACCTTGTCAAAGAAAGGTAATTTTTCTTCTGTAGAGCAGATATACTCACGGAAATGTGAAAACCGACACATTTTTGTGTTTTGTGGTTTACTGGCTTTATTGATTGGTCCATATAAAAATACATGCAAAAATCACAAACTCAAGTAAAACACAAAAGCAAAAATGTGTCGGTTTTCACTTTTCCGTGAGTGTACAAAAACTTTGTTATCGGTATCGGAAGAAAATTTTGTTTTGAATACAGTTAGGCTTTCGATTACTTCTCAAATAGAAATCACTACAAACGATGTTCGATTGTTTAATTTTTTATATGAAATTGAATTGACTTCACTACCCTTGAGTTTGGTTTCTAATTTATTAAAGAGCGAATGCGCCTGAATTCATAAATTAATGTAGAGTTAAATAGTAAATTTGTTTGCTTATTGGTTTGTCTGAGCGCTTCAGCTGCTAATTAGTTGGTTGAGAATTTCATGTCTAAATTATGAATTTGCTAACTGTATTTACAATTCGCTTACGTCATGTATGATAAACATTAATAGTCAAAGTCAAGGGAGTGTCCACATCAATGACATGTGACCAAGTGAGTTATGTACAAACTAAAATCACTTAAGCGGCCATAGCTAGGCAACCCTTGGCACAAAAACGCACATTTAAGAACTCGATCTCGTCATATCGGTTTTGCAAAGACAATCCAAATTATTATTCAACATATTTACAATTAACTTTATAATAAAAAACAAATTTAAAACGACTGTGATATCAGAACGACGATTGTCTTAAGTGTTTTTAAGCAACCTTTGTGACAAGGGCAGTTCCTTTTATTTGTATATTTTTTATGTGAAAAAGTTTGAAAATCGAGTTTTCGTGTTGACATATAGAGACGGACAGACAGACGGACAATTTTTTTTTGCAGATTTGTCTTATTTAAACCAAACCCACCAACTCTCGAATCCAAATTCGACTGCTTACAATTGTCGTTTTAAACGCATGAAACCCCTTTTCGAAAAAATTCGTTCATCGTACGGGTCTAAAAGTTTTAAAAACAAATGAAAAAACAGTGGATCGAAAAGCCACATTATCTGCCCCTCCACTTCGTAAAAAGAAAATTTCTATTCGTAAAAGGAAAATTTCAGATAAAAAATAATAAATTTCACTTAAAAGAATTGAATCTGTAAATCTGTAAATAATATCTTAGATTAACGTTCTTAACTGAATTTTATTATTTTTTAAATGAAATTTATTAAGTCTATTCCTTTCAGAGTTTAACGGCACAGTTACATTTAATCTCTGGTTAAACTCTATACTCTATGCTAGAGGCTAGAATAAGTTTAACCACAATTAAATTTAACTGTGCGGTTAAATGTGGAAAGGAATGCACCTTTATTTTTTTATCTGCAATTTTGTATTTTTGTTTAGACGGTTTAATTTAATCCTTTTGAAAGTTCTCATTTTCAATTTCCATTTCTATCCACTAATGTCTTCATCTGTCGAACTACAATATCTCACTGATCTCAGTAAGTAAAATTTTGTACGAATAATTTCACTGAGAGTCCTTTTTTCGATAGATGCCGACATTATCAGGTGACTCATTTAAAAAAAAAGGCACGGAATTAAAGTGATGTCTTCAAAAAAACTTTTTAATATCCTCAAAAAACATTTTTGATTTCTTCAAAAAACAATATTGATATCCAGCCAGCGTGATCTACTAAAAATACAAATTTGATATACTGAAAAAATAATTCTGATATCTTGAAAAATCTGCTTTGATCACTTACAATCGATGTCACCGAAAAACTGTTTTGATATGCCAGAAAACAATTTGATATCCTCAAAAAACAAATTTGATATCATCAAAAAACAATTTGATACGCCGAAAAATCAATTTTGATATCTATTTTCGCCCATGGAAGTGTAAGCCGCCGCGCTTCGGTTCGGCAGCGGCGGCGACTCAAACAAAACTTTTGATATGTTGTAGAGGAAGTTGAGGGAATCATTTTCGCCCATGGAAGTAGCAGCCGCCCGCTTCGGTTTGGCGGCGGCGGCGGCTCAAAAAAAACTTTTGATATGTTGTAGAGGAAGTTGAGGGAACCATTTTCGCCCATGGAAGTAGTAGCCGCCCCGCTTCGGTTTGGCGGCGGCGGCGGCTCAAAAAAACTTTTGATATGTTGTAGAGGAAGTTAAGGGGATCATTTTCGCCCATGGAAGTAGTAGCCGCCGCGCTTCGGTTTGGCGGCGGCGGCGGCTAAAAAAAAAACTTTTGATATGTTGTAGAGGAAGTTGAGGGAATCATTTTCGCCCATAGAAGTAGTAGCCGCCGCGCTTCGGTTTGACAGCGGCGGCGGCTCAAAAAAAACTTTTGATATGTTGTAGAGAAAGCTGAGGGCATCATTTTCGCCCATGGAAGTAGTAGCCGCCGCGCTTCGGTTCGGCGGCGGCCGCGGCTCAAAAAAAACTTTTGATATGTTGTAGAGGAAGTTGAGGGGATCATTTTCGCCCATGGAAGTATTAGCCACCGCGCTTCGGTTTGGCGGCGGCGGCTCAAAAAAAACTTTTGATATGTTGTAGAGGAAGTTGAGGGGATCATTTTCGCCCATGGAAAAAGTAGCCGCCGCGATTCGGTTTGACGGCGACGGTGGCTCAAAAAAAACTTTTGATATGTTGTAGAGGAAGTTGAGGGGATCATTTTCGCCCATGGAAAAACAGCCGCCGCGCTTTGGTTTGGCGGCGGCGGCGGCTCAAAAAAAAACTTTTGATATGTTGTAGAGGAAGTTGAGGGAATCATTTTCGCCCATAGAAGTAGTAGCCGCCGCGCTTCGGCTTGACAGCGGCGGCGGCTCAAAAAAAACTTTTGATATGTTGTAGAGAAAGCTGAGGGCATCATTTTCGCCCATGGAAGTAGTAGCCGCCGCGCTTCGGTTCGGCGGCGGCCGCGGCTCAAAAAAAACTTTTGATATGTTGTAGAGGAAGTTGAGGGGATCATTTTCGCCCATGGAAGTATTAGCCACCGCGCTTCGGTTTGGCGGCGGCGGCTCAAAAAAAACTTTTGATATGTTGTAGAGGAAGTTGAGGGGATCATTTTCGCCCATGGAAAAAGTAGCCGCCGCGATTCGGTTTGACGGCGACGGTGGCTCAAAAAAAACTTTTGATATGTTGTAGAGGAAGTTGAGGGAATCATTTTCGCCCATGGAAGTAGTAGCCGCCGCGCTTCGGTTTGGCGGCGGCGGCGGCTCAAAAAAAACTTTTGATTTGTTGTAGAGGAAGTTGAGTGTATCATTTTCGCCCATGGAAGCAGTAGCCGCCGCGCTTCGGTTCGGCGGCGGCCGCGGCTCAAAAAAAACTTTTGATATGTCCTCGTCCGTTCTTCCAAAACAACTGATATCACAACAAAAACCGTTTTAAAAGGAAAATGTGACGCAAGTCTTTGTCCCTTCTTCCAAAACAACTGATATCAATTTGGGTGACGCTTAACGCTTCGAAACGCAAAAAAAACTTTCAAAATATTTTCACATTTGATTAAAAAAATGCGTCACAAATGCCGGACCCACCAGTGTTACAGTTTTTCTGTTCTTTCAGTTCACTGCTAACAACTGCTAAGAACAGTGTAAACAATGAACGTCCCAATTATTTCGATGATAATGACTACAAAAATGAAGTACAATCTACATGATATTGATGAAATCTGCAGATATGATTTTCCCAAAGTTAAAATCGCAACGTACAACTACAACGTTGCTGGAGAACTCGAAATTTTTTTAGTTAAAACTTAAATGCTATTTCCAGAAGCTCGTAAATAGCTATTTCCACATAGTTTGTCTGTTCGCAAGTGATCTTCGGCAAAAATATTTTGCGTTGGAATTTCGATTGAAAAATTTAAAAGATAATGTAATTAGCGAGGGTTAGCGACCGCTAAAAAAAAAGGAATAAATGAATTGCGTCACGTCTCGACTATGACACTTATGTTGACAAAATTGAGTCAATAGCAGCAGAAATTTGTAATTTATGCCTTGAGACGAACGGTTAGACGTGATAGTAACTTTCAGTTGCCCCAGTATATTGAGAGATGTAAAACTCTACGAATTGAGACATTAGCAAGACGCAGAATAAATGCTTCCGTCGTATTCGATTTACTGTCTGATCGTTTAGAAGCTCCCATGATTTCATCGAAGATTGAACTTACGAACAGGAAGACAAAACGACTTTTTACGCATTGATTGGTATAGGACCGATTGAAATCAGCAAAAAAGTAATTAAAAATACAAAAAGTTATAATTTTACCATAGAGTAGAACAATTTTTTCCTACAAAAAATAATTAAACAGCACCGACTCATTGTAAGTAATCAGGAGGCTTCGGCGATTGTTGAAATAAATATAGAAAAAATAAACTACTGATTTTCAAAAAAAAATTTTTATTCGAAAGGTCTAGGACTGTCTCATGGAAGAAAATATTTTGATTAGAAGCCTTTGAACTACACCCAAACCCTAAAACTGAGTCTCTATTAGGGCCCAACGTGTTTTTTCATAAATCGAGTAAATCCCAACCGATTTTGTTGATTCTTGAGGCAACCTAGAAACGAATTATGTTCAGAAACGGGCCCGATGCCTGTGCTGAGGTCTCGAGTGGGCCTCAGGTCAGTCCTAACGATCAAATCTAAGTTCTAAAGATTTGACATATCAATTATCGATAATTTTGAACGTCTTCCCTGCCTAGAGTTGAAGTTTTCTATATTTGTTTTTCTACAATCTCTTACTATCTCTAGAAGGCGCGGCGCGCTTAGTTCTTTACCGTAACGAGTGGTAACCGTGTGAATTGAAAATTCATTGAAATCAGGATTTTATGCGCCCCAAATTTGGCGATACACTGGAAGCAAACACAACTCACTTTAATTAATTTATTTGGATGTTTTGCGAACCCTAATATCTCTGAAATATTTAAATCATATGGCTATCACCTTCGGAAAGAATTGAGTGTATTGAAGAAATACCGTCGTTGACTATATATCTTATCACATTCTAAAATGATATACATCACACAATGTAAACATTCATCATTATCAGTATGAATTACAAACATGATGTATATCATCCCGTCTACATCTTACGTATGAATAAAATTGCCATCTAGATCCTAAGCAGCTTTAGTGTCTCTTCAGACACCGCCGTGATATCATTGCTAGTGTTCAGTTGACGAATTAAGGCCGTTCAATTCGCTATTAAAAAAATTGCATTAAAATCAATATTTCACAAAACAGTTTATGTGAAAACTAATAAAAGAAAATAATTAATCTGTGAGAGGAACTAATTTAAATCGCAAAGTTGACCAAAGTAAAATAGTTGCTCATGCTAACTTGAATTAAATTGAAGTTTTAGTGTGATATTCTACTTCTTTAACTGAACTTTATTGATAAATTGCTTTCATAATAAAACAGTTTAATTTCAAGAGTGTTGTAAATTGTGTGTTCGGTTGGTTTTGAAACTTATAATGAAGGTCTGAGTTTTATATAAAAAACCACGTAAATTTTGTTTCAAAGTAATCGTTTATGTACCAAAAATAACTGAAACATGCATGAACAAAAGGATATAATACAAAACTTTTATTAGATACAACTAATAAAATACGACACAATTGAAATAGTCCTTGTGTAATTGAATTTTTATAGTATAAACAAAATTTAAAAATTATGGGTGAAGAAAAAGATACTATGGCCAGAGATGCTGGAACAAATGAAAAGCCAGAGATTACAAAATTCGGAAAATTTTGCCGAAAACACGGCATCAATTCTAATTTAATAATGCTAAAAATAACGTTGTTCGTTATGTATGGAGGTAGGAAGTTCCTAATTAAAATATACTTTGTACAACAACAAAGCAAATTAAGATATAATGTTGGATATAAGATTCTTCAAAGCTTCATGAGACCTGTCGTCTATAATGGTACAAGTTTGCTTCGCCGCTTCCTTTGCGTTGCTCACACTAATGTGTATTCTCTAATTAATTTTAGAGGTCATTAACAATTGACTGCCTCTTAGTTTAAAAGTTAAGAGCGGGAAATAGTCTATGTTTCTCGTAAAACATCACTTTTATTGGTCTTCTATCCTAGCTACCGGACTAGCGAAATAAGTTGTTTTGTGATTTATTCTAATAAATTGAGGGTTTGTACTGCGGCGGCTTAGTTCAAGAAATGTTAACTCTATATTCTTCTAAATAAAGAAAAATAGTCTTATGTGGTCTTCGGGTTTCCACGAAGAAAAAATTTCTAAAAAAAAAAAAGATTCGCTTTAAAACATCAAAAGGTTAAAAAATAATAATTACACACGTATGGCAGGGTATGTTCAAAAAACTGCCTTTTCATCAAACGGTAGAGTAATGACGACAGGATTAAATCTAGAAGCGATTGTGCAGTTCAGTCCACCCTTCAAAAATAAGAAAGGCACTGAGAGCGCTCAAATTTGTAAGATTTTTATTTCTGAAATTTTCGCTAGTTACACTTTACATCCAACCCAACAACTTTTTCTTTGACACCAAACCTCTATTTCGAATAAAAAAAATTGAACATCCCTATTATCCGCCGGTCACCTTATTGGCGGTCAACTCGATTCATTACACATCTAACCCAACAGCTACACTCAAACATTTTTAAACTTTTTAAAACAACAACATTTTGCGATCTTTATGTCTTCCTAGCTATTGTTCAATTTGACGTTTCACAGTTGTGCTGCACTGTGTCGAAAGACGTTTATTGGAAAGGATAAATCAAAATAACTGTATTGATAAACTACATTTTGTAGTCGAATCATTTCTTTGTTGACATCCACTCACTAAATCTAGTATAATTCTGAATTCTTATGTTAGTTGCCAAAAATAAGATGGTGACTATTAATAATAATTTTCACAGAGGGAATCAGAATATCAAATTCATTCTAGGCCCTATATTTCAGTGCCTGTATTCGTGAAAATTCATTAAATTGCGAAAATTCATGAAAATTCGCGAAAATTCACGAAAATTCATGAAAAATCGCAAAAAATTCATAACGATCATAGGGTGTTCTCAAATTATGAACTTTTTTTGAGATATTTGAGGTTTTCATATCTTAAATAAAGTTTATTCGAAACCTTCAACCCCTCAAAAGATCTTTGTATCAAAAAATGAAGTTTTGATGCTTGGAGGCAAAACTATGAAGTTCATTAGTTGAAGAGTTGATGGAGGGGAATACATTTATTATCGTCTATAGTTGACAAATCAGCAAAAATAATCCGTCCGGTCTTCCGTCCCCACTTTTTTTTTCTAAACGGCTCAATAAATTAACCTAAACTTTTTTCTCTGAAAGCTACATGTCTCCCATGATTCAAGTTCAAAAATGAGCAAAATCGGTCGGAGATATGGTCGAAGAAGTGTCCGAAGACATGTATTTTCGAATGACGGTGAAACTTTTTCGCAAATATAGCGGCAATTATGGCAAGGAAATTGTTCATTTTGGTGTCAAATGAAAGCATTTGATCTCACAAAACTTGGATTTTTTTTTGTGGAAACCGGGTCAATGCTTTGGGCACTGGGACAAATGGAATGGACGAAATTGAGTTTCTTGATCATATACGAAAACAGATGATTTTTCGTCTACATTTGCTCAATTATGCAGTAAGGAGATTTACTATTAAAGGCAAAGTTGTAGATAATAATATTTTAGAGAACTAGTGTTTCAGTGTTTTTGAGAAAAATAACTTAATCCCGGGAACTTCGGGAGAGTTTTCGACATTACCGTGGGTAATTTCAGTGGGTCTTTCGAATTCTAACAGTTTTACAAACTTTGCAACAATTTGCAATTCTGGTATGGTCGCACCTATTTGCAAAATCTGTTTGGTTCCTTCATTTATTTTGATACGTACGAGCGTTTGGTTATGTTCTTTCTTGCTTTTACGTTAGCATGAATTCTTCTATAAGGGTGTCAAAGACATAGTAATGCCTTTTATGATAAACAATGAACTCGCGCCTCCAATTCATCCAATTTGGCGTAGTCAGACCAGCACCAGGATGCCTTGGTTTGACAAGGTTTTACCTTTCGTCAGACGCTCTCTTAACTGATCTTCAAAAGTTTTTGCCCTGAAATGTGGCACCAAAAGCGTTTTTTGCATTTCAGATTGGCCGCCCAAGTGGTTTTCGGCCTTTTGTGCATAACTCGAGTAAATCTCTTCCAATTTAAAAAAAATATATTTGGTCTTGGAATGGCCGACAATTTGCAAATTGTTCGATTTTGATGAAGCATGTGTCAGGAGGCTTCTCCTAAGTGCTCTAGGTCGGTTCTAAGATCGGCCCTATTGCAATTTTTTTTTTTAAACTTTTTTTTGATTTTTTTTAAATGTTGGGCTTTTTTATGGATTTGGAGACGGGTTTTTCCATATTGCCCTTTCGGCAATTTCCGATCCAATTGAATGTGGACGTAATTTTATACACTTTAGAGTTAAGGCAATATTTACTTAGATACGCTCAAGCCTTTTTGCGACATCTATTCTGATGCGTAGGGGTCCATTGCATATGTTTTTTGATATGTTGAAGAGGATGTTGACGAGAACATTTTTGGCTGTACAATGATTCTCGTGAGAGTCGTTGTGGTGTCCTAGCTCACTTTTTAGGGAGACTTCCGTTGGGTTTTACACATTATCTTCTGTAATATCTGTGGGTCGTTCAATTCAGATAGTTCTAAGAGAATTGGAAACATTGAATTTTTTGAATCGAAGTTCAATTTAACCACGCACTCTATTTTAGAAGAATTTTGTTGGTATGTGGCCGTTCATAAATTACATAACGCAAAAATCGATATTTTTCAGATCCCTCTCCCCCTGTAAAGCTAACGTTCTAACCGTAACGTTGGCCTCATACCCCCCATCCCCCTCTTGCGTTACGTAATTTATGAACGGCCCCTAAAACAAGTTAAGAGTAAGAACAACATTCGAAAAAACTTGGTAACCGTCTTCGTATTCTCCTCTTACACTTTACCTAGTGACCGTGCGGAAGTCAATACCGCTATAACACAAACATCGAAGAGAACATGTTCTCTGGTCAACGTAGTCAATATTTCACTGTCAAACTTCAAACATTTTTACATTACAATCATCACACCAAGCAGAGTAATAGAAAGTCCAGATGTCAAATAGAGGTCCTCAGAGTGACAGTTTGCTATTAAAATTATTCGCACTGTTAAAAATTCTAGAGTCTCTGACTTCCCAAACACAAATTGGCAACTCAAATTAAAAAGTTCTTAGCTACTTCCTTTATTTACACTGTTTTGGTAACCTTATTATAACGAAGTTGGTTGAAGTTGCGATAAGAGTAACGAAGTGAAAATATGTCCAAAATTTTCGATGAATTTGTTCTGAACGTACTGGTTTTTCAGATTTAGTTTCCAAACCATGTTCACCTATTACAGATAAAATATGCAAACTACATTTTGCTTAGGATAATCCTAAAAGGATTCGTTAATGTTACATCATCCCTTTTTTAATTTAGCTATTCGAATAGTGCCTCCATAATAAAATTTTTAGTCTGGAAACATCAACAAAAATGTAACCATTTTTCCAAGAAAATATGTCAAGGAAAAGAATGACAATTTCGGCATTTGCACTGAAAATTGTTTTATTTTGCAGGTGCATGTCGTCAGCCCCCCCTGACCCGCATTCGTGCTAGGAGGGGGGAAAGCTCATAATTCAGGCGCGAATTTGTGCTGTCGAATGGTGCAGGTCCCAGAATTTGTGCTCTTTCGGGGACCGAATGCCAATAGATTTAAAAAATTTATTTTAGACTATCGTACTTTGGGAAGTGCTCTAAATTTAAATTTTCTCGAAAAACCAATTATACAATTATTTTGTGCTCCATTTGTGCTGCAACCGTTCCCGAGAACCATGGTACAGGCAAAAATGTTCTCGTCAACATCCTCCACAACATATCAAAAAACATATGCAGGGGACCCGTACGCATCAGTATAGATGTGCCAAACAGAAGATGTGCAAAAAGATTCGAACGTATTAAAGTAAATGTCGCCTTAACTCTTAAGAGTGACTTTGCGAATTCTTCGACCAAATGAAATTCAAGTGGTCTCCGATTCTTGAGATTGATGGCTCATTTGATTCCTTGGACCTATAGGAGAAATTCGTAGAAGAAATTTTGTTGTGGAATATTTGAGGAAGAGCCCAAAATCGTTTTTCTTCAAAAACTTCAAGACGGTTGAGCGGATTTTCCTCAAACTTCTCAGGTGTGTACTCCTCGAAAAGACGAAGAGTTTTAGCTCCCCCTTGCGAATTTTTTACCTGAGCTCAAAACTCTTTAAAAATTCCGAAACGAAAGTTAGGGACATTCTAGTGTCTCAATTGTTTTTTCTTCCTGGTTTGTAACACTATTTAGTTCACTGGAGGCATCGAAAATCGAAGAAGTTACCGAATATGGCCATTTTTCACAGTTTCCTCAGCCAAATCTTGTACCGGCACTTGTCACGTGAACTGTTATTAATTTTAGAAACTAGGAAACATGAGCTTTCCAATGATATACTTGGTTCCGCGGAAATGCGCTGATACACGTGGTGAGACGTTTTTTAAAAAAACAGTTTTTTCACCTAAAAATGGCTCTAGCTTCCCAATCTACCCATAGTTTCCGCTCAAGGGGGGGGGGCTCAAACTCTTCGTCTTTTCGAGGAGTACACACCTGAGAAGTTTGAGGAAAATCCGCTCAACCGTCTTGAAGTTTTTGAAGAAAAACGATTTTGGGCTCTTCCATGCAGAGCATTTCCTCAAATATTCCACAACTCAGATCTGAGTTTTTCGGAAAAAATGTTCTTCTACAATTTCTCCTATTGGTCCAAGGAATCAAATGAGCCATCAATCTCAAGAATCGGAGACCACTTGAATTTCACTTTCATACAACATGGTCGAAGAATTCGCAAATTCACTCTTAAGTGAATGAAATTGCGTCAACATCAAATTGGATTGGATATTGCCGGAAGGGCAATATTGAAAACCCCGTTCGAAGAAACGGCGTAAAAAAGCCCAAATTCAAAAAAAAGAAAAAATTTGAAAAAAAAAAAATTGCACTCAAAATTAGATAACTTTCTTCCATAAAATGTCAGGCATGCCCAGGCCTTTCAAACAAAAAAAAGTATGAAAATCTGAAAAGATTTGCTAGCGTTATGTACAAAAGACCAAAAACCATTTGTTTTGTTTGATCTTGTGGGTCGATTATTTAACGTCTAAAAAATATTTACAATTACCAAATTCATAATTTAGACATGCTTTCGTTTCAGCTGTTTTAATCAGCTGGTGAACTCATACAAATAAACTTTAATTTACAAACTCAGGTGTATTCGCTCTTTACTTTGAATACCGAACCGAGGGAAAGTCACGTCGATACAAATTCATATAAAAAATCGAACATCGCTTGCAGTGATTACCCCTAAACATTGCGCTAAGTGTGTATGTGTAAAATAAGTTTCAATATTAATTGCATGTGCAATGACTTTAAGTTGTTTTGATTATGGCAAGCCATCAAACGTGTTTTTAAATTTGTTCTTTTTTTGTTATAGTTATTACTATAAGTCGAGGAATCGTCTAAATTTTTTCTAAATTTCGGTAAAACAGTGAAGTGAAGAAACATTTCGAGGATGTGTGAAATCTCTATGAGCTTAACGAGAACGTTTGAAAGAATTATTTCTTTCAATAGCATTGCTTTCGTTACTGCTTTAATTACATGGACGTCTTGAACATTACATCCAATCGAATTGACTACCCAAATTTTATTTATTAATCGACTAATAAAATATTGGGTATTCATTTTTGGACTTTAGGTCCAATAGAACAATTTAAAAAATAATTTTGCCATAATCAAAACAAAAAAATTCTACACGTACCCGTACGAATCCCGTAACGTTTTAACGAAAATCAAGATTATAAGTTAATATTTTTAAATTGCCAATTACGTCCTTATAGAGAATTGCTATATTGAAAAACTTGTCCGAGCGGTAAAACAAATGAAAAAATCGAAAAACATGCAAAGAACAGTATCAGAATTTTTATTGTAAAAGTTTAAAAATGAAGAAATAATGCATTGTTCCAAGTTCTTTTAGGACTATTAGAAGTTGAACGACCTTGAGAAATTACTGAAGGTAACGCCAAAAGCTCTACCGAAGTACGTCTTAAGGGCTAATAGACCTAGATTTCAAGAGCCAAAAAATTTGAAATTAAAACATTTTTCGGGAAATGTGAGTTTTTTAATTTCTCTGAAAAAAACATGAAAGTGCTTTCTCTAAAATGCGAAACTTTGTCTTTGGTAGCAACTTCCTAACTGTGTGATTCTAGAGATTATAGCAACAGAGTGTATTACGTGTCTGTTTGGTGAGCCCGTTTTAAAACTTTTTCGTGTATTTTATCTCAAAAAAGCATAACAACCACCCCACCAAACAGTTCCCGTTATAGGCCCCCTAAAATAAAAATTCAAATTCTTGCTTAAATGAAATGATGAAATATTTATCAGTCAAAATATTTTTAAGTTTTACTAAAAATTTCCGAACGATAATTATTTTTCCTTATCGCTTTGAGAAAACTCTCGCTGTATTGCCCTAAAGCCGGTGAGAAAATGAGGTATTCTTACCGGGGAGAAAATAGCTTTTTTCACCCCGCAAAGGGTGACCCATCATTTCGCCACGTATGTTTCGCCGCTGAGCATTTCGCCGCTGATCATTTCGCCGCCGATCATATTGCCGCCGGGAACGTTTAGCCGCGGACTCGTTTGACCGTAGATTCATTAGGCCGCAGACATTTGGCGGTTAACAAAACTAGGAAATTTAGCCTTTTACAAAATGCCACGAAAACCTACACTGAGGAAAATATCTACAAATATCTAGTAGATATTTTCCTCAGTGTATGAGGTTATATGTGATTAATGTAACCAAAGCGAGTGATTCTGATTCATCCTTCTACAAAATGTCACGAAAGCGAGTGATTCATCCTTTTACAAAATGGTACGAAAGCGAGTGATTTATCCTTTTACAAAATGTAACAAAGGCGAGTGATTCATTCTCTTACAAAATGGCGCGAAAGCAAGTGATTCATCCTTTTACAAAATGGCATGAAAGCGAGTGATTCATCCTTTTACAAAATTTCACAAAAGAGAATAGTTCCCCACTTCAAAAAATGACACGAAAGTGAGTGATTCATCATTAATTGATTGTCCAACACTCCGCGGCGCTGGCGGCGAAAAGTTCCAGCGGCAAAATGTTGCACGGCGAAAAGATTTGCGGTGAGTTGGCCTAACGGCGCGAGGCTAAATGATAACGCGGCGAAACGTGCGCGGCGAAATGTTCGGCGGCGAAACGATCCTCGACGAATTGATAGGGAACCCCCGCAAAGTGAGGAAGTTACTAACTTCACTCCACATCCCCCGTTACACTGAAGTTCTTCGAAAAGGGGACTTATGCGTTTACCACGACGTTTGTAACCAGTCGAATTTCGACCCAGGAGTAGGGGGGGGGAGCATCGATCATGATTCTAGGATGACGAATCAGCAATAAAGAAATGTCTGTCCGTCCGTCTGTCAATACGATAACTCGAGTAAAATTCAACCGATTTTCAAAAACTTTTTTTTCCCTAAAAGGTAATTGAAAAATCTAGGGACGTTTAAGTGGTTTTTGGTCTTGTGTACATAACTCGAGTAAATTTTTTCCGATTTTCATAAACTTTTTTTTGTTTGAAAGGCCTTAGTATGGCCGACAATTTATGGAAGAAATTTTTTTGATCTTGAGCCCTAGGAGTTAGCTAGAGCACTAAAAAAGAGTCTCTGCTAGGGCCAAACGTGTTTTTCGTATATAACTCGAGTAACTCTTTTCCGATTTTCAAAAAAAAAACTCAATCGAAAGTTCTGAGAATGGCTAACAATTTATGGAAAAAAAAAATTTTCTTTGGGTCGCTAGACCTAGCTAGAGTTCTAATGAAGCGGTCCCACTATGCCCTACTATTTTTAGACCCGTACAAAGAACGAAGTTCTTCGAAAAGGGGTCTTCATGGTCCTTAGATGACGAATCAGCAATAAAAAAAATGTCCGTCTGTCCGTCACCGCGATAACTTGAATAAAACTCAACCGATTTTCGAAAACTTTTTTTTCCCTGAAAGGTCATTAAAAAACCTTTTTTTGGGATTTGCACTGTCGATTTATACGATTTTCAAAAACTTTTTTTCTCCTGAAAGATAGTCACCAAATTGATCACAGGATTGAATTTGGGCAAATTCGGCCGAAGACTTTCGTAGTTACGGTCGAAAAAGTGGTTTTTTGAAGGTTCGTGGAGCTTCTTTACCCATATCTCTGCGAAATTAGAACGGAAATCGCTCTTCAAGGTGTTGAATGAAAGATGTGGACATCCAAAAAATCAAGAAAATTAAATTAGTGAAAATCTGTTGAGTGGTTCGGGCTGAAGTGTGGGCCCAACTCACGCTACGTGACCACATACGATATTTGGTGATTTTTCGTGAATATTTCTTTAACTATGAGGTTTCTTTGTGCGGTTTTGCAGAGAAAATAGATGCGAAGATTTTCGTTTACGGCAGTATGGGTCAGGGGCCTCTCCTACGTGCTCTAGGTCGATTCTAAGATCGGCCCCAGTGCAATTTTTTTTAAATTTTGAGATTTTTTTAAGGTTTTAGAGAGGTTTTTGCGCGTTTCGGACGGGTTTTTCAATATTGCCCTTTCGGCAATTTCCACTGCAATTTAATGTCGACGTAATTTCATATACTTAAGAGTTAGTCAATATTTTACGTCCGAGTCTTCTTTCAACATCTATTCTGTTTGCCACATCTATTCCGATACGTACGGGTCCCTTCATATGTTTTTTTATGAAAAGACTCGTGTTCGCACACGCCCTCGGTTAACAAATAACCTTTGATTTATTAAACATAACGAGAGCTGGCTTTAAATTTGAATTTTCATAATAATTCAATTAAGAAAATTTCTAATTTTCAAGAAAATTCAAATCTTCAAGGAAACTGAAATTGGAAGATGTGCCGTTTTTTCATCTCTCAATTGAACATCCCATGATTCGACATCATTCGCCTTATATAACCATACAAAATTATATTGATAGAAATTTGAACCACATCACGTGCCACGAAATACGGCATATTAGAAAAATAGAAAAAGGCCTCAATGAAAAATGGCCTCCTCAATTTTCATACAAAATTAGAAAAAAAAGAATATTTGGTAAATGGCAGACTTTGGAACAAAAATGTTTCGATGTAATTTCTTTGCAAGATAGAAAAAGGAAAAAGCAACTAACGAAGTATTCATGAAAAAGTGTCTACTATCGTGTACGGCCGAGTAACCTGAGTAGAACTGAACCGGTTTTCGCAAATTTTCGCGATGATATAAGGGAATTTCGCCAAACTTCAGGGTACATTTTTTGAAGTTCTTGACCGATTTTCACGGTTGTCCTAAATAGAAATAAATTTATATGACAGTGTCCCCACAAAATAAGTAGATCGACCCCCATAGTCGGTCGATTACAAAGGAAACAATTTTTTCCGTACATTTCGAAGAAAAGTCTAAAATTGATGACAAGAAATTGCTACTAAATGGTTTTTTATATTTTTCATACATTGACAGGTTGAGGTTTTTTTATAAAGCGATGATGATGAAAATTTTACTGAAATAGAACCCTTACTTAACTTTATAAAAAAGCTTCAATTTTATGGAAATGCTGTAATGTAAAATGTGTAATTTTTTGTTCAGAATAATGATTTTTATTGTTAAAAAATATAAAAGGAGCGAGCATTCAGCAACACTTTTTTCTCATCACTTTCACTTTCAAAATGTACGGGCAAAATAGTTTTTCGCCGAAGGGAAAGTAAAGTGGTTTTGACTTCCTTTGGCGCTTAACTTTCAGAGAGGACACACGTGTTGTCGGACGCTTTCTCAAAATGAAAAACTTCAAATCCCAGGTCAAATTTCGACTGGTCACAAACATCGTGATAAACATGTGTGCCCTGTTTACTTCGTACGGGCCTAAAAATACGTGTACTTAGACACATACATTGTTCTCGATGTGAAGGGGTAATCACTACATGCGATTTTCGATTTTTCATATGAAATTAAATCGACGTAAATATCCCTCGGTAGGTAAGAAATAATTATACACATCGATATATACCATTTCTAAGAGTTTTGTTATTTACTTGCCACATTAAATCTGTCCAGCTGCTTGGTTGTGTAAGTCTTCAGCTGATAATCAGCTGGCTGAGAATTTCATGTCTAAATTATAAATTGTCTGACTGTAGTGTGGCTTAAATAAATCGTACAAATCAAAACGACGCACTTCGGTTGTTGTTTTTGTGAGAGTTCTTGCAACAGAACAGTTGTTTCTTGTGTTTGCTGTGCACTTGCTTTTGTGTATTTTGCCCGGTGTTTACTTCAGTTAATTTAATTAAACTGTGCTTTATTTGGTGATGGTACTGCAAAAAGTTTTCATTAAAAAGTGTCGATCAAAGCGTAGTTGCTTTGTTCAAACGTTTGGTACATATACCGCATTTTGCGCCTTTTTGAACATAACGGGAACGTGAAACGATACACTGATCGTATACACCTTTGTGAATTACTTTTTAAATGAAATGTGTAACATTTTGTGAGCTGTACGCTTATTATCATTTGTACCGAATTCATACCAGTAAGGGCTCTGTATTCGTATTCGTTTTGTTTGAAGGTTGAATATTAAGTTTCCACGCACAGGGGTTTATCTCCCACTGCGCGTCACTTTATTCATCAACAAACGAAACAATGACGTGTGTAGGTTGAAGGGAATGAATGAAATGTATGTATCCTTCATACATGCCCACTCATTAAATTAAACTCTCATTCCTTGAAAGGTTTCACAGGAGTTTAAGGTATTGTTTTAGCAGGAGGGGAGGAGAGCAGTGTAAGCATTTGAAATAGATCGCGTATTATTCCAGCTAAATCCCGATTTATGGTTAAGTTTTAGCAAGGTTTTTTAATATATCAATAATTCAAATGCTTACCGCCACCCCTAAACATTTCAAACGCATCTGTAAAAAAAAGAATCAAAACAAGCATCTTCCAAGTCAAACTTGGAGGTTATGGATAATTTTCTCTCTAGAGGGCTCATCCCTGAGGCAGGCCCCGGCTGTGCTATAAGTCTCCCATTCCTTCAATGGTTCCACAGGAGTTTAGAGTCTTAACAGGAAGGGAGGAGAGCAGCGTTAACATTTGAAATAGATCGCATATTATTCCAGCTAAACCCGATATACGGTTAAGTTTTAGCAGGGTTTCTTAATATACCAATAATTCAAATGCTTACCACCACCCCCAAACACTTCAAACGCACCTTTAAAGGTAGAATCTGTATTTATTGTTATTCAGCATTAGTACAGAATATTGTCAATTTTGATTAAAATTACAAAAGATAAAATTATAAAAGATAAAATATTTCCTCCATCTTCTCGTTGTCTTTGAATGTTCCCATGACTGAAGCCGCGTTTCCACGTTGGACGGCCATACTCAGCCGTTGCATTAGGAACGATCTGGACCTTGGTTCGTGTGTTTTCAAAGAAATCATTTTGCTTAATTCGCTGAAAAAATTGATCGCCTCATCGCACCATGAACCCATCGTTTCAACGGCGAACGGCACGAAGAGGACCAAAGCAACAATCTTCCAAGTTCAAACCCTAAAGGGCTCATCCCTGAGACGGGTCCCAACTCTATGAAAATAATCCTATTTCTTCAAGTCATCAGTGATTGTTTATAGGTCAGGTTTTAACAATTGATCATGATCA
Source organism: Pseudolycoriella hygida (assembly GCA_029228625.1). NCBI lineage: Eukaryota > Metazoa > Arthropoda > Insecta > Diptera > Sciaridae > Pseudolycoriella > Pseudolycoriella hygida. The sequence continues at coordinate 92,419,415 of CM055403.1, forward strand.
CTTACGGATGTTTTCATAGACGTGTGTTTTTTTTGGAAATGTGTTTGACTTTCACAATAGCAGCAGGAATATTAGACGACATCATACTACACTATAGCTTTAAGTTTATTTAGTCTTGTTTCGTTTATCTATTGTTCATTTTTCATTTATGTTTCAATAAAGGAAGAATCGGCGGGGGGTGGTATCCTGGATCCAGGTGCCTATACCCCAAAAAATCTTATATAAAAAAATCTATGTACAAAAGACCAAAAACCACTTAGAACCCCTAGCTCGGCCCAGTTTCAATTCCATAATAGTATATTATATCACTTGGACCGAAAAGATTTGTTTTTGACCCAGGTGTTGAAACGTAATATATACTATTTTATGTTCAAGTGGACCAAAAGTCACATTCCGAACAATACATCATAACAACATATTGAACTGTCTGTTCAAAATCTTGCTTCGCCGATACCAATATTGCTATTGGTGATAACAACATTGTTATCCAAGATGACAATATTGTTACATGATGTTACTAATCGCATTCAAATTCACACAATAAATGATAGTGTAGGGACAAAAAAAGTGGGAAGAAAAAAGTTGGCAAAAAAACGACTTTTAGGTTCTCTATCTGGTGAGGAAATGTGGCGTTTTTGGTATGCTTGAAAATAAAATAATTTTCAATTGCCTTTCAGGGAAAAAAGTTTTTAATCGGTTGAGTTTTACTCAAGTTATCGCGGTGACGGACGGACGGGCGGACATTTTTTTATTGTTGATTCGTCATCTAAGGACCATGATCGAAGCTGCCCCCCCCCACCTTATTCCCGGGTCGAAATAGGGGTGGTTACAAACGTCGTGGTTATTTATTTATTTCATCTAGCGTATGGTGTTTTTCGTTTCCTTTCATCGCACATGTCAAAACATAAAACAACATAAAAAATCAAATCGAAAAATTGGAGTTGCAAAATTTAAAAAACAAATGAAAAATCACAACCGAAGGTTTCCTAAACATTCCACAGCGTCAGGTGTTAGCGAGATCAGGTCGTCAATTTCGCCTTCGTATGACCGTATTGGGCAGTCGTGGTAAACTCATAAGACCCCTTTTCGAAGAACTTCGTTCTTCGTGCGGGTCTACACATATGAATGGACCCCTACGCATCAGAATAGATGTGGCAAACAGAATTGATGTCGCAAAGTCTCCAACGTATCTAAGTAAATATGGCCTTAACTCTTAAGTGTATGAAATTCTGTACATATTTAATTGGATCGGAAATTGCCGATAGGGCAATATGGAAAAACCCGTCTCCAAATCCATAAAAAAGCCCAACATTTAAAAAAAATCAAAAAAGTTTAAAATAGTACTAGGGCCGATCTTAGAACCGACCTAAAGCACATAGGAGAAGCCTCCTGACGTATACTTCCTCAAAATCGAACAATTTGCTTCCATAAATTGACGGCCATTCCAAGACCTTTCGAACATTTTTTTTTAAATTGGAAGAGATTTACTCGAGTTATGTACAAAAGGCCGAAAACCACCAAGGCGGCCCTTACTCAGTGGCCCTAGCGTAATAGCCCTAGCTTGTCCAAAAATGCTTAACTGAAATGCAAAAACCTCTTTTGGTGCTTCATATCAGGGCAGGATCAGTTAAGAGAGAGTCCGACGAAAGGTAAAACCTTGCCAAACCAAGGCAGCCTGAGGTTGAAATTCTGACTGTGCCAAATTTTTCAAACTATGATCGAGGCTTATATTGATTGCTAAACTGGAAAGTAAATTTCAAATTTTGCGGCAGAAGAAAATTTTCAAAAAACTTCCAATGAATTTTTAGGTCTTTTTTGTATAGAAAAAATACCCTATTGTGGACACTTCATCCGTCCGTCTGTCCGATGTCTGTTCCACTTATAGCGAAAATATGGCAAAGCCAACTATGAGTTGATAGTTCAAAAATTCACTCACCACTACACGCACAAGTTCATGAGGCGGGCAATCACATAGTGCATAATAGTAGCAGCGATGGCAAATAATTGTTAGTTACAGATAGTCTGTAGTTGATAGCTTCACTACATGAGCCATGAAAAATGTTCTCAGTCCAATAGCCGACGTTCTTGCCAGTCACATTTGTGGCCAATACAATATCATATGTGGCTCAAAGCTACAGTCGTACGAAGTACAAGAGGTCCTATACGTTTACTACGAACAATTTTATTGTAACATGGGGTAGATCGCGGTGGGAGTGGGGGGGATGCATCTATTATCGTCTAAATATGACGAATCAGCAATAAAAAAAATGTCCGTCCGTCTGTCCGTCTGTCTGTCCGTCCGTCTCCACTTTTTTTTTCCAAACGGCTCAACCGATCAGCGTAAACTTTTTTTTTTCCTGAAAGGTACATGCCACCCATGATTCAAGTTCGAAGATGAGCAAAATCGATGAAGTGGTTCTGGAGATATGGTCGATGAAGTGACCAAAAACATGGTTTTTCGAAGGTCGGTGAAGATTTTTCGCAAATATCTCAGCAAGTATAGCACGGACATTCCTCATTTTGGTGTCAAATGAAAGCATTTGATGTCATTAAACCGGGAAAAAATTTTTGTGGGAATCGGTACAGGGGTCTGGGCACTGGGACCAATGGAATGGACGAAATTGAGATTCTTGGTCATGTACGAAAACAGTTTTTCGTTCGTCTATATTTCCTTAACTATGCAATATGGATATTTACTGTCAAGGGAAAAGTTGTAGAGAATTAAATTTAAGCGAACACGTGTTTCAGGGTTTTGGGGAAATATGGCCCAATCCTGGTATATGGCCACTTCCATAATTGGGCAGAATGACCCAGATCTCCAGAACTATCAGAGTTAGAAAGTTGGTTCCAAAGGCAAAGTTGTTGAGAATTACATTTAAGCGAACACGTGTTTCAGGGTTTTGAGGAAATATGGCCCAATCCTGGTATATGGCCACTTCCATAATTGGGCAGAATGACCCAGATCTCCAGATCTATAAGAGTTAGAAAGTTGGTTCAAAAGGCGAAGTTATAGAGAATTAAATTTAAGCGAACACGTGTTTCAGGGTTTTCGGGAGATATGGTCCAATCCTGGTATATGGCCACTTCCATAATTGGGCAAGATGACCCAGATCTCCAGAACTGTGAGAGTTAGAAAGTTGGTTCCAAAGGCAAAGTTGTAGAGAATGACATTTAAGCGAACACGTGTTTCAGGGTTTTGGGGAAATATGGCCCAATCCTGGTATATGGCCACTTCCATAATTGGGCAGAATGACCCAGATCTCCAGAACTACGAGAGTTAGAAAGTTGGTTCCAAAGGCGAAGTTATAGAGAATTAAATTTAAGCGAACACTTGTTTCAGGGTTATGAGGAAATATGGTCCAATACTGATATATGGCCACTTCCATAATTGGGCAGGATGACCCAGATCTCCAGAACTATGAGAGTTAGAAAGTTGGTTCCAAAGGCGAAGTTATAGAGAATTAAATTTAAGCGAACACGTTTTTCTGGGTTTTAGGGAAAAACGACTTAGTCCTTGGATATAAGCTTTTCTAGATTTGAATGGTCTGAGACGTACTTCGGTAAGGCCTTTGACATTACCTTGGGTAATTTCTATGGATCTTTGAAATTCTTACAGTTATAATAGAACAGAAAACGTTTGGATTGTTTGCTTATTTGTATATTTAGGTACGTTCGAGTCACTTTGCCACATCTATTCTGTTTGTCACATCTATTCTGATACGTACGGGTCTTTGGTTATGTTTTCGTTTACTTTTGACGAATTTTTTATATTTTAACTAGTTAACAAAAATGACAGTAATGAAATAAATTTCGGAAATTCATATCGTTCAGTCTTCCCTTGCACTTCGCTTGATTTCGAAGCACTGTCACGTTATGATTGTGGATCGTTACAGTGGATAGTGAATAACACAAGACCAGTTTTGTACTTATAACAGTCTTTATTCTTTCTACGTTGCTTCAAAAATATGTTTTGTTACGTTACGTAACGAAGGGGAGGGGGTTTCGGCCAACGTTACGGTGTGTTACGACAGGGGGAGGGGGGAGTCTAGACCGCAAAATTAGCGTTACGTAATTTAGGGATGACCCCTAAGGGGTTTAAGGAAACAGGCGTGTGTTTTCAAAAAATCCCTAACATCATTATCGTCAAAATTTATATATTATTAGTGTTCCTTTCTGTGTGGTTTTCATTCCGCAACCCTAGGACGAGAACTACAAGCACTTGCAGATATGGAAGCGATGCTAAAATCAACACCGTTACATATCTTTATTGAAAAGGAACCCATTAGCACTTTGGGCAGATTAGCCAGACAGCAGGACTACAACATCAGAGAAACTGATCATTCGCGTACTTGGTTTAAGATGATAGGAAAGGTATCGGCCTTAAGCATGCACTCTGACAGAATTACACCAGTACATAAATTCGACAGGAAATTCATCATTAATATACCTTAACGGCATCCTCATACCAGGTGGGAAAGTACTGCATACTGATGGATCACTGTTAAACGAATCAACAGAAGCGGGAGTATGCCGTGAAAATCCAAGAGTGGAAGTATCAATGTCTTTAGGCTCATACACATCCATTTTTCTAGCTGAGATCAGGGCTATCCTAGACGGTTGTGATATAGGAGTGAGTGACAGAAATGACGACCGCATTATAACCATCTGTACGGACAGCCAAGCAGCGTTGAAGAATCTACAATCATTCAAAATTAACTCGGCATTGACATTAGAATGCTTTGAGACCCTGAACAATGTGGCTCTTTCTATACAGGTAAATTTGGGTACCGGCGTATTGCGGCATTGCAGAGAACGAAAGGGCAAATGAACTGGCCAGAACGGGAGCATCAGTCAAGTCAATTTCAAAATTTATTGCAAAAAATAAAAGTTCAAATGCAAATTGAAACTTCGCGACCGACCCGACTCGATCTAAAATTTCAGGTCAAACTCGAAACCCGATTTTTTGTTTTATGGAAGCCCAAATCAACCCGAACCCGATCGCAAGCGATATGAAATTTTGTAGTATTTATATGAACTTTTACTTTCGAAAATTTATAAATATTCACATTCGCTAAGGCTTTAAATGACCCACAAAAATTACCCTCGGTAACGTCGAAAACCCTCTCGAAGTACGACCTAAGGCCGCATGAGGCCAAAAATCAAGGGATCAGGACATTTTTCGTGTGAACTCCGAAACTACTTTCACTAAAATATAATTCTCTAAACTTTGTCTTTGGAAGAACTTTACCTCCATACTGCAGTTATAGAGGTATGAGGCATCCTTCCCAATTCCAGAAGTGGCTAGATCTCAGGATTGGGACGTCTCTAGGGGAAACTACGAAACAGCTTTTTTGTAAAAATTCAATTCTCTAATATATTGTCTTTGGAAGCATATTTCTAACTACCACAGTTATAGATGTATGAGGCATCCTTCCCAGTTCTAGAAGTTGCTAAATCCCGTGACTGGGATCTTTTCCGGCGAAACCCTGAAACAGCTTTTCGCTAAAATTCGATTCTCAACAAGTTTGCTTTGAAAGTAGGTCTCTATATCTTATACTTATCTAAATATTGACGAATATTGACAATCCAACACCTTCTATCGTATGTGGACGAGTTGACTGAATTTCGTCCACTCCAAGGGCGCTAGTGCCTGAACCACTGAACCGATTTTCACAAAAAGGTTTTAAAAGTTTCGTGACATCGAAAACTTTAATTAGACACCGACAAGAACAACTTTTATGAAATACTTGTCTAGATGTATGCGAAAAAATTTCACCAACCTTCAAAAAACCACGTTTTTGGTCACTTCTTCGATGATATCTCAAGAACTACTCGACAGATTTTGCTCATCTTCGAACTTGAGTCATGGAATTTTTTAGGGAAAAAGATGTTTGGGATGATCGGTGCAGCCGTAAAGAAGAAAAAGAGTACACAGATTATCGGACGATCAGATATGACTTGGTGCTTTTTTTTGTAGTTCATTAAGGTGGTAAACAACTTCATGCGATCAAACTTAAATCGGATCTCATCCGTCACCTGACAAGATCAAAGTAAAATCCTTTTGCACTCAAAAGAAAATCAATTGTTAAGAAAATCTTCAAATTCATTGAAAATCCTCAAAAAAATTCTTAGAATTGCAAGAAAATCCTTAGAAATCAAAGGAAATCCTTGAAAATCAGAAGAAAATCCCTAAAAATCATGTAAAAATACTAGAAAATCCTCAGAAATTGGAAACGATAGAAAACCATTAAAAATAAAAAAATCCTTTGAGAATTGAGAAAATCTTTAAGAAAACATACGACTATCTGCCCCTCAAAAAAGGCCTAATCGGGTACCTACCCGAACAAAATCTCGAAACGTCTTCGGCCAGTCCGGCGCTGTATGTGCCCCTTACTACACCTCGATCACCCTTACTTTTGAAATTTAAATGTTTGAGTTTTTCGTTTTTTACGTAATTTCTGACAATCAAAACATGACGTCTGTTTTGGGGGGACAGTATTTTCGTGAAAACTGACACAAACTGCATTGTTCTCAGGGGGAGAGTCCCTTTGCCACATGTGGTACTTACCTATACATTTAAAGATATAATATGAAAATAGTGTATAGATGTATAGAGAACTAGGCAAAAGGCAAAATTATGCGGTCCAATCCAGATTGAAGAGAACATGTTTTCCCAAGGAAACATGAGTACAGTGAGTAAGGTACTTTTCGATTTAAACAGTTTTAGGTTTCTCAGAGTTTTAAATGCCAAGTCACCGATTTCAGGAACTGTAGCAGACATTTATTTACAAAAATTGGAGAAATCCATTATTCCACAATGCCCAAAGATCATCTTCTGGAAACGATATGTCGGCGATATATTTACAACAATGAAGGAAACGAAAACGACGCAGAGGACATTCGACGAAAACTAAATTCATATCATCCTTATATACAATTTACAATGGAGAAAGAAATGAACAACGAAATCCCATTTTTAGATATTCTCATCAAAAGATCATAATTCAATTGAAACAAAAGTATATCGCAAAAACACTCACATAGACAGATGCTCAAATTATAATTCATTCCATCATAAATCCCAAAAAAATTCCGTAATTGATTCACTAGTTTTTCACGCCTTCAAAATTTGCAGTCCAACACATCTCGAAAATGAACTAAATCACATCAAACAAATTTTAATACAAAATAATTATCTACCAAATTTCATAAATGACAGAATTTCAAGAATGAGAAATAAATTTAATGCACAAAATGAAAATATACAACAGAATAGAACAAACTCTCAAAATAACACACAGAATCAAAATCATTCGTCACACATACACCATATTGAAGTTCGACCAAAGATCGGCGTTGCAACAATGTGATATGGCCCGGTATATGAGAAATGAACTAAGCTATCTCTCTCTCTTGTTCATTTGCTATAGTTCATTCGTTTATCTGCTCTAGTTCATCACCTAGTTCATCATTATTTACGCGAACTTAGCGGTACTTGTCGAGTGAGATTCTGGTCCGACCAAAATATCCACTTTCCACGTATGGTTAATTTATTTACGAGAACTTAGTTGTACTTGTCGAATGAAATTTTGGTCCGACAAAACCTCTAGTTATCGCGTATGGTTAAATTATTTACGAGAACTTAGCTGTATTTGTCGAGTGAGATTTTGGTCCGACCAAAATATCCACTTTCCGCGTTTGGTTAATTTATTTACGAGAACTTAGCTGTACTTGTCGAGTGAAATTTTGGTCCGACCAAAACCTCTAGTTAAGTTCTCGTAAATACATTAGCCATACGCGATAACTTGAGGTTTTGGTCGGAACAAAATCTCAATCGACACGTAAAGCTAAGTTCTCGTAAATAAATTAACCATACGCGGAAAGTGGATATTTTGGTCGGACCCAAATCTCACTCGACACGTTCTTGTAAAAAATGATGAACTAGGTGATGAACTAGAACAGATGAACGAATGAACTATAGCAAATGAACTAGAGAGAGAGAGAGAGAGCTTAGTTAATTTCCCTTATATGTCACATTGTTGCAACGCCGAGCGTTGGTCGAACTTCAGCGACATACACATGCAACTACAAAATAACGAAATTTTAAATCGAAATTCAATCAACGAAAATTCTGAAGATAAAAAAGAAAAGCATTGGGTCCCATTACCCTACATTGGAAACATCTCGAACAAGGTAGGAGGTTTTCTCAAAAGAAAATTAAAATGGAAAGTAACCTTCACACCTGGAGTTAAAATTCAAAACATGCTGAACAAAATAAAAGACAAAGAAAACAACGAACCAGCTGGCATATACGATGTACCATGTTTCTCATGCAATGAAACATATCTCGGAGAATCAAAACGAATTATTTCAAGATTGGAAGACCACAAAGACAACGTAAGACGTTATGAATATAACAAATCAGCAATTGCGAGACACACAATTAGAAAGAAAGGACATAAAATCGACTGGCAAAATTCAAAATTTATAACACGAAAATGACACGTTTTTAAGAAAAATCAAGGAAGGTTTAATTATGCAACAACATCCCGGCCCATTAATGAACATCGATAGAGGTTATGTTCTTAGCAAAGCATGGAAAACAATAACGCCAACAATTTCGGACCTAAAACAAAAACCAAGACGAATTAAACAATTAACATAAAAACAAAACAAACATTCACAATCAAAGCAACACTAAACAAATATTTTCGCTCAAAATAATCATTCACATTATTTCCCAAGAAGGCAACTGTTTGTTGCAGAACACGGTGTGTTTGAAGGAAGCCTAATTAAAAATGAGATGTACCTCAAATTTTTTTCCTGATCTATGTTTCTAGCCCCAATTAGATTGTTTTTAGCCAATAAAACATTTGGGTAACTCGGTGACTTTTTTTAGATAGATCGCTTTGAGTGTAACGAAGAACACTATGTCCAGATTTTCATACATTTCACACATTGGAATCGCTTTTTCGTAATTTTTTTTATTTAATCACAAGCTATACATCACTAGCTCTGACTATCAAACATATCTAAAAAGTGTTTAAAAGCAAAAGTGACAATCTGTATCAACCAGGGCTCTAGATTTTCGTAGGATCGACTAGAGAGCCAATTGTTAGGGGAAAAAGTTGAAGAGATCTTCTCATGAAAATTTGGATCTCCCAGGTCTATTCACACACGTAATAGATGAGGCATTTACATTGCTTCTCATTCCTTATAAGTTTTTTTGCACTTAGCTTGAGGTATCGATGATCCACTTCAAAGAACAAATTATGGAGCACTATGAAGGGAACACGTTCATGTTCATCCACGTAATTTAAATTCGTTTAAACTTAGTTCTTTTTGTGCTTATGCAACGCCCTTTATATATAAACTTATGCACCAAAAACATCAGCAGTATGTCTCTTGGTCATACCGACTCGGACCTACATCGTAGCTTTGGAGAATTGCTCCATGCCACATAAACAAAATTCGAAATTCACTTTTGATGTTTATTTAAAATTTTAATTTTGAAAAAGCTTTGCGATAAAGCGTTCTTCCTCAATAATTATAATGAGACAAGATAAATGCTCTCATATGACTTATTTATCGCGACACTTGTGTAGCTTTTAACCCTCAATTTACTTTAGCATGTTAACGTGACAAAATTCACATTGCTGAATCGAAAAAGCAAAATCTACACATAATATTATGCATTATACAATATCTAATACCGTTAATATTCTCTTCCAAACACCGACATTTTATTCCATCAATTTTAAGTTTATTTTGAGATTAAATACATTTTATGTATGTAAATCTCATGACGCTTTTTACAGCTTGAATCCATTAATTTTTAATCTTGCTTGTTGTTAACGCCTTTTAAAGTTACTTCGAGTAACTAGCGGAAATCATAATTTTTGCTTGAATTAAAATGTCAACTTCAGAGTCTTATTAAATAAACAAGATTACCATATCAGTATCAGTATGTGGAAATAATGTTGGGGATGAAACTTTTGAATGCCACAACTACTTAACTAAATTGGTTATACGGATAAGCTAATATCAATAAATGTGTAACACGCGTTCTACTAAACAATTTTCTAGATTTCATTTCATAATATAAACCAGACCATTTTTCTAATATAGAGATTCAGCAGCGTTATGTTCGATTTCGTTTTATATTTTTCGGCATTTAATTATTTGATATTCTAAAAATTCAAGTAAAGTAAGCGCAAAATAAAATGCTACGTATTATAATATTTTAGTGAAGTTTCTCTATATTCATTGAAAGATATGATGAGCTTCGCTGAATTTTGGTGAGCTCTTGTATTGTTTTACTCCTCACATCGCGTGAATTGGGTGGAACACACTGCACTGTTAATATCGTATATCATACATTTTTTATTGAAATTGAAAGCTATGAGCTCTTAACTTACGATGTTTAGAGTTATCGGGACAGCGCATGGATCGATAGGGTTGGCAACTAGAAAATGCAACGCCACATATTGATCTCGATACTTACACAAAAAATTGTAGGAGTCCGAGACACAAAAAAACTCTTTAGTACATTCGTTCGTTGATCAAACTTAACGGGAGAGGCGCTGCGAGCGTTTTCAATTTGAAGAATGGCGAAAAAATCACTTTTTCGAATTTTAACTCGGCCAATTCCCACGCCTAAATTTAATTCTCTACAACTTTTCCTATGCCAGTAAATCTCCATATTGCATAGTTAAGGAAATATAGACGAAAAACTGTTTTCGTATATGGCCAAGAAACTCAATTCCATTGGTCCCAGTGCCTAGACTCCTGACCTGATTCCCACAAAAAAATTTTACCAGTTTTGTGAAATGAGGAATTTCCGTTCTATACTTGCTGAGATATTTGCGAAAAAATTTCGTCGACCCTCGAAAATTTCACATCCGACCTCCACTTCTTCGACTATATCTCCGGAACAACTTGGTCGATTTTGCTCATCTTCGAACTTGAATATTTCAGTAAATATTGTCCTAACTCTTAATTGTATGAAATTACGTCCACTTTAATTTGCATTGGAAATTACCGAAAAGGCAATATTGAAAAACAGTCCGAAGAAACATTGTAGAAACCTCTACAAATATCCACGAGACCCCCTAACTAGAGACCGCAGACCCATACTGCATGGACAAAAAAGTTCAACTGAATTTTCGACCGATCATAAATTGGGTAGTTGCGGTATTCGATGCCCGAAACGCAATATCAAGTACAATAATACCGCACAAAAGCCTCTTACAGAGGAGATGTGACGCAAGTCTTAATGTCTGCTTACAAAAGTTCTGAAATCAGAAAAGGGTGACGCATTAAGTGTCTAAGGTAAATCAATTTTCTTTCAGTTACAAAAGTTCTGAAAAAATCGGAGAAAGGTGCCGCATCTAGCCGCAAAAAATAGAGCGACGTTGCATTGTGTTTTTAAAAAATTGCTTCACAAATGCCAGACCCACCGGTGTAAAAGCATACAAAAACCATTTTGCCCTGGGAAGCAACTTTCTAACTCCGATAATCCGTGAGTTTAAGGCTCATTTCTGATTACCTCTCCAGTCAAAATCAATCTACACATAAGATGACGTCTACACTCAAAAAAATATAATCATCAGGCATGTATTGAAACGACCTACGTCAGTTTTTTTCATGCCTTGGGCATAAATTTTTGTCGTAATTTAGGCACTCGGCATGAAAAGTTGCATGCACGTACGTGTTGTGGACGATTGATCTGAGGCACTTTTGCTCCACATCGTTCGTTCTCCAACTTGCCTAAAATCATCGTCTGAAACAGGCACGTAAATAACTTTCGTAAATCATACTTTCAGTATCTACCGGGTAACACGTGGCATGCATATCGTATGTATCAATAACTTGTGGAATGTCTATATTATACATGCCGGAAGTGGAGTAACACTTGTGATATGCATTGAATATATGTCACGCGTTACCCGCGTTGGAAGTATAATAACAGAGTGCAACCTGCGACTGCGATTGTGAAGAAGCGAAAAGTTGAGCAGAAATGACAGACAATTGTAAGTGGGTCTTCACGATGTCTGCAACGAGAAGAGCAATGTCATTCAAATTGGTTGCCGTATGCTATGACATCCTACCGGCAGATTGCACCGGCACAAAAACTAACTGTTAGTACTTGTAATCAGTATTAGATTGTTACAATACGCTAAATAAATAAATAACGAAGTCACTATTCGTTCGCACCGGTTAATAATAGTCACACATATCACTATTCGCACCGGGTGCCAATAGTCATATATATTACTATTCCCATCGGGTGCGATTAGTCATATGTACCACTATCACAGGTCACAATTTTATCGAACCGAATGGAAATTGTTCGTTTTACGGAAAGGAGTAAGCCAGCAATTACATCGAACAGAGGTGGATTTCATCGACCCAAATTCAAATTATTCAACATTTTTTTGCATTTAGTGAAATTCCTAATCAGAACAAAAACATTTTTTAAAGGGAGTCTTCTATACAACTTCGGTGATTTGCACTATGTGCAAATATCCAATAATATATAAAAAAGACTATTAGTACGCAAATTTTAACAACTCAACCAATCATAAACCAAACGTTAAGACTAGATGACCAACAAACATAGGAAATTTTCCCTTTCACGAAATGTCACAAAAAATTGGTGGCCATCAAAACTAAGAAATTTGTGCTTTAACAATATGTCACAGACAGTGGTCTAACAAGCTTAGGAAGTTTGCTCTTCTACGAAATGTGACAAAAACTAGGCAAACTACAATACAAATTTTTTTAATTTTCCTGTGTTTTTTTTTATCAGCCACCAGCTGGTTTCGCTTTTATGTATTTTAGACATTAAATCGACGGGTTGTCACGTCTATTAAATCACGTATAAAACATATGCAAGGGACCCGTACGTATCAGAATAGATGTGACAAACAGAGTTGGTGTTACGAAAAGACTCGAACGTATTTAAGTAAATATTGCCTTAACTCTTGAGTGTATGAAATTACGTTCACATTAAATTGTATTGGAAATTGACGAGAGGGCAATATTGAAAGACCCGTCCGAAGAAACGGCGTAAAAAATGCCTGCCGAAGGTACAAAATTAACCCCCAAATAGGCAAAAATGTTCATCCCAGTTTTTTCTTCAACATAGCAAAAAACCATTTTTTTATCTAGGGCCAACCTAGGGTCCTCAGGAGAGTGAACAACCATTTTTTTGTCTAGGGCAGACCTTTTTTTTGGCTAAAGCCGACCTTAGGACAGACCTGAGGCGTACTTCAGTCCTAAGCACAGGCACCGGGTCCAAATTTGTTTTCGAATATAATTCGGTACTCGATTACCTCTCAAATAGAAAAAGAATCAACAAAATCAGTTAGGATTTATCCAACTTACGTAGGCCTACACGTTGGGCCCTAGTAGAAACTCGGTTTTAGGGTCCTGACTGAGTCCAAGGCTTCCTAATCAAAAAATTTGAGACAGTTCAAGACCTTTCGATTAAAAAGATATTTGAAAATCGGGAGAGATTTACTCGAGTTATGTACAAAAAACATGTAGAGCGCTAGCAGAAACTCGTTTTTAGTGCCCTAGCTATATCCTAGGGCCTAATATCAAAAACGTTTCTTCTACTAATTCTTGGGTTTTCATAGACCTGTCGACATAAAGAACAATTATGAAAATCGGAAAGGATTTACTCGAGATATGTACAAAAAATAGGTGTGGCCCTAGCAGAGACTGGTTTTTAGTGCCCTAGCTAAGTCCAAGGACTCAAATCCAAAAAAGTTTCTCCTGTAAATTGTCGGCCATGCCCAGATATTTCAAACAAAAAAAGTTTATGATAATCGGAAAAGATTTATCGAGTAATGTACAAAAAACACGTATGGCCCTAGTATAGACTCTTTCTTAGTGCCTTAGCTAAGTCCAAGGACTCAAATCCAAAAAAGTTGCTTCAATAAATTGTCGGCCATGCCCAGATCTTTCAAATAAAAAAAAATTATGAAAATCAGAAAAGATTTACTCGAGTTATGTACAAAAGCCCAAAAACCACTTAAACGGTCCTAGCTCATTGGCCCTTGGGCCGACAGTTCTCAGATTCAATCCCAAAAAAGATTTTTTTGCCTTTCAGGGAAAAAAAAAAGTTTTTGAAAATAAGTTACGTTTTACTCAAGTTCTCGCGGTGACGGACGGACAGACATATCTTTTATTGTTGATTCGTCATGATTCGACCATGATCGGTGCTCCCTTCCTACTCCCGGGTCGAAATTCAACTAGTTACAAACGTCGCGGTAAATGCAATAGACCCCTTTTCGAAGCACTCGTAGTAATTACCCCTTCACAAAGAGCTGTTTGTGTGTATCTGTAAAATAAATGCAAAGAGTAATATATGACATGAGTTTAGTTGTTTTGATAAAGGCAATCCAAGTGTGTTTAATATAATTTGATCAAGAAAATGCAATTTTTCTTTCGTTGGGCAAAATAAAGTCTGATAAGTACGTGAAGAAATGTTGCAAGGATGTATGTAAACTAAATGAACTCAGCACAGTCCACAACACTCAATATAATAATTTTAGTGAAAATTATTGATTGGCATATTGTCATTAGAAGTGCCTTTAAGTTTTTGAGTTGATATTTGTTCGGATTGATTCTTACATTTTGTGTAATATAGCTGCTTTGTTTAGCTAAGAAATTTACAATTTTACACACACACGTAGAACATGTTTAATTTTTTTAATGTTGAAATACGTTGCTGAAACCAATTCATAAGAAATTCGTTTAGCATTTCAATGAACATCTTTATGTACAATCTACGACAGCAACAGTAACACAAAAGTGACCACATCTATGCTAACTAATTTCATTTGGGTAGGTTTAGAAAGTTATTGATCTTGTTTTCGTTAATATTTATATTGTTTAGATGTTGTGAATACAATCGAACCGAATTATTAATTGAATAATTAGAAACACACTTGGCTTGCAATTATCAAAACAACTAAACTCATGTCATATATTACTCTTTGCATACAATCACTATATACATTTGTTTTGCAGACACACCCTTAGGTCATTGCGAGGGGAACTTACTATAGGACTTATTGACTTTTTTTTTGTGTGATTTAATTGACGTGACTAGCCCTCGGTTTGATGTCTAAAATATTTAAAATAGAAACCATTTTGCATACAGTCTGTGTGTAAGCGTTAGAGTCAGCTGGGTCAACATATGCTAAGCAAAAAAGCTAGCAAAATTTAGTTCTGACAATTGTAGTAAGCAATTTTTTTTTTCACAGCAAAATTATAGCGGTCAAAAGGGCGGAGTTCCTTTGATTTCTGTTTGTAGTGCATAATCACAACAAAAACCCTTTTTAAAAGGGAAACGTGACGCAAGTCCTCGTCACTTCTTCCAAAACAACTGATATCAATTTGGGTGACGCTTGCAATTTCGGAACGCACAAAATTCTTTTGAAATATTTTCACTTTTGATTAAAAAAATGCATCACAAATGCCGGACCCGCCAATGTAATAATTTTTCTACGCTTTCAGCTTTCATACGCAAAATTTGACTTCCTGTACAAAAACACGCCATAGTCAAATTTTTGCATTGTGAAAGCTGAAAGAACAGAAAAACTATAACACTGGTGGGTCCGGCATTTGTGACGCATTTTTTTAATCAAAAGTGAAAATATTTCAAAAGAATTTTGTGCGTTCCGAAGCTGCAAGCGTCACCCAAACTTTTGGAAGAAGGGACGAGGACTTGCGTCACATTTCCCTTTTAAAAGGGGTTCTTGTTGTGATATCAGTTCTTTTGGAAGAAGGGACGGGGACTTGCGTCACGTTTCGCTTTTAAAAAGGGTTTTCGTTGTGATTGTAATGTTTTGCATTATTTTGAGCCGTCGCTGCCGCCGAACCGAAGCGCGGCGGCTACTACTTCCATGGGCGCAAATGATCCCCTTAACTTCCTCTACAACATATCAAATTTTTTTTGAGTCACCGCCGCCGCCGAACGGAAGCGCGGCGGTTACTACTTCCATGGGCGAAAATGATCCCCTAACCTTTTTCTACATCATATCAAAACTTTTTTTTAAGCCGCCCCCGCCGCCAAACCGAAGCGCGGCGGCTACTACTTCCATGGGCGAAAATGATCCCCTCAACTTTTTCTACAACATATCAAAATTTTTTGTTGAGTCCCCGCCTATTTTCCGCCATTTTGGTGGTCACCCAGATACACTTCACACCCAACCCAACAACTTTCCCTTTGACACCAAACCTCTATCTCGAACACACAACCATTGCCTCATACAAAATGTGCTATCATACACAAACACATACGTATGGGCTTTATAAGGCGCCTTCTAAGAGCCCTGGGGCCCAAACGAGGCCGGTACCCCCCTTTTTTAAAATCTCATATGGCGTAGAATGCCCACCCGAAGGTCCCTGCAAAATTTGAAGAAAAGAAAAGAAGAAAAGAAAACTAACTAACTAACGTAGGATTTTTCCATTAACATGGGCTTATATGAAGCAGCACATTTTGTATGGAAAATGACGATTTTCTAAAGGTCATATCTTCGGATCCACTGGACCGATTTAAATGAGTAAAATGTCGATTTCAATCAAAATTTTACAAGGAATCCAATGAACTTGGTCTCAGGAGAGTACGACACAAGGGAAAAAAGTCAAAACTTAGCTGTATATATGGTTCCGAAGTCTATGAAAAAAGAATTTCTGAATTTTTTGTTCGTATGGGGACTTGCGTCACGAGCGCATCGCGCGAAGAAAGCTAGCGGTCCAAATGTAAAAAGTCTTATTGTTTCTATAAGACTTGCAGTTTTATATACAGTTTTTGACAAAAATACTGCACATGACGAAAGTATTTTTTAGCCGCGCCGACACCTTTCCTCGGCAAAACTGATTCAGAAAAAAATAGACGTACAAAAATATTGCGCACAGGTTTCTGCACAGCATAGCAAATGTAATTTTCTATATTTGAACACGTCGCTCACTTTCATGGGCAGAATTAATTGACACAACTTAATGTAAAATATCCCCACAGCTTCGTTTACAACATATCAAAAGCTAGTTTTTTAAATTTTTGCACATGCCCCTTCTGTCTAGAGCATTTCATTAGCAAAAAATCCCTACAAATTTTTCCACAACTTATACAACTACTTTTGGATTTTTAAACGTTTCCCAATCCCTCTCACTCATCAAAATGATACCCACAAATAGCTCTACAAAATATCTAAAGTATCTCCCGCCAACCACTACCTCCGATCACCCATTAGTACCAACTATCACTCAATGAACAACAGGAAAATGAGTTTAAACAAATCCAGATTTAAATTATGCCTTTATTTTTAAAATTCTCCAACCGGTTTCAGGAACTATGTTCCCATCTTCAGGGTTAGGCTCAAACTAGAACAAATTTCTAAAACTTTTATCATCAAATTTTTTCTACATACATAGTTATATTGTTGCAAACCTAATCATACAAACAAATTGATTTCTTATTAAACAAAACAACTAATCACTCATTATTACTATCTTCTCGTCATTACCAAACAATCAGCCAGCAATCACCACTCGTCATTGCCGTCCTTTGTATGTTATTTGTGCCGGGTGCGAATAGTGATTTGTGACTATTGGCGCCCGGTGCAAGTAGCCTCTCTAAATATACCACAAGTCAACCGAGTTCAAAGATTCAGAAATGATAATTTCGTTTCATCAGAGAAGTTCAAATTTAAATTTGCTGGTTCCAGAAGGATCGTCTTTGAATAATTTTCAACATTCGGTTTTAGCTTTGCTCTACAACTTTTCAAGCTTCCATCAATACACTTTTTGAAACGAAGAAAAATTCGTTTCGTTCCACACAAACCCCTGAAAACATCCGAACTTATCGGACGGTGAAATTTGACCCTCGTGATATACACTACGATTTTTTCACCTCTCTCGTTTTACCAGAAGATAGATCGTGATTGAAAAACGTTTTAATCATCAAAGGATTTTTTAGGTACGAAAGATGTTTCGCAAAGAAAAAAGAAATTTAAAATAACGAAAGGTTTTTGTTTGTGTTTTTAATAAAGAAAAGATGATTAAGGAAATTATAAAACTTGAACATCCTGTAAGCTATAAAATGCCTAGAAGGGACGTGTACAATGCTAGATTTCATGAAAACTTCAGGTATTTGTGCATTTGCCTCTTGGAAACAAATGGAAAATTTTTCGAGTGTTAGAAAAACGTAAAAAAAAAAATACCTTGAAGCCACAGCATCAAGAGCTAAAAACGTATTAATAAATTTGTTCTACGAACCTCAATAATCTTTACCCTTGAAAATATATTCTTCTAACATTACTTCTACGACGAAAAATACAATTATTTACACGCACACTTTATGCTTAACCATAGAAACAACAAATACACACAACACGTACCCATTAAAGGATTTACATAAAATAACCACCAAGAATGTTAATTTCTTTCCTTGATGTTTTTCACTATATAGTAATCATGCAACAACAATCTTTCATATTTCATTGAAATTAAATTAATTCAGAAACAATATGAAGAAAAATAAAATAGTCCGAGTTGTTATGCCATACACTTATATATTTTTTTCTTGATATTCTACCCGAAATTATCTTTTTATGAGCCATAAAAATGATTTTAAGCAGACGTTGTCGGTGGATTTCGAATAAAATCCTTTAAAATATTCTGGGCACAAAATCAACGTTCGATTATATTTCATGAACAAATGCCAGTATAGCCTTTTACTTGCAGTGGCAGATAGAGATAGAGAGTGATCGGGATGATGAGATTTTTTTAAATTGTAAGGGATTTTACATACGTTCAACTTAAATCCAATTCATTACGCGGCCATAATGCCTTCATGCTCATACAAACAAATGTGAACTGAAGTTGAAAACATTTGTGCGAATAGCTAAAAGTGTTACTTTTGAATAATTAATGTGTGAATAACATGTGTTGTTAATTAAAAATTAAAGCATCGAGAAATCGAGCTCACAACGAGAAATTACCGGGAAATCGTAGATTGGTTTCCGGAATTAATAGTATATTACAATTGAGGTCATGTAAACAGCCGGTAACATAAGGGCGAAGTTTACAAAATCGAGCCGAAGGCGAGATCGTGTAATCGTCCTTCTGTTACAGGGTGTTTACATGACCTCACTTGTCCTATGCTTTAACGTAGTAGCACTCGGTCGTTGAAACAAACAATTAAACATTAAACATTTTGAAAAAAAAAAAAAAATAAATAACTCCTCAAATACAGCGTACACTATTTAAGCTCTTAGAGTAGGCCAAATATCGAATGAACTATCGAAGAACAATGTACTGTGTTCATTTTGTTATTTCTTTGTCGACGTGTTAATAACGCAAGGCACCAACGGTCTATATAGCTCAGTGAGCAATGCTGCCGCGTTATAAACTCATTTCTTCCAGAATTCTCGGTTCAAATCCTAGTTTTTTGTAAATTTTTTTGTGTTGCGTGCATTCCATCAAATACGTCTATTAATTTTTATACAAAAACTCTTATAAAAATGAAGTAAATAGACTCTCAATCGACATCCACCTACAAATTTTACAAATTGATCACATCATGTTTTCAAAGCCTTATTTCTCGGGATATATTAGTTCGATTGAGAAACTAAGTACTTTACAGGAATCCTATGATCACGAACGACAGACTGGCATTATGTTTCACCAAAATCCTTTTGGGCAAAATTTAATTATTTTGTTTATGTTCTAAACAAAATCAACGACATATGAACTTTTTGAATCGAGTAGCCTTGTTATGCCCTTACAACTAAAATTTGATTTCTAATCGTTGTTCGTTACATGAATCCGTGGGATAATGGTTAGCGTAGAAGCGTAGCTGTGAATGTGCCAGGTCCAGTCAAGTGTTCTGCCTATACCATTTCGATTTACATTTACTTGATTAAAATTGCATAACGACAGAGTATCGACTAATTCACTTGCAACATCCATGGCAATATTCACTTGCATTAACATCCATGGCACCGTATTCATCAGTCGGCGAATCCTGATGCCATGTTATGCTGTCTGCTAAGTTATAGTCGTCAGCCAACATAAAAGTGTCGTTTACATTTACAGACATGACAATCTCAACAAGTTTCTCGAGATGCTTCTGATAGGTGACAAGCCTGCTATCAAGTTCCATATATTTAATATTAAAAAACGCTTTCCCACCGTTTTCTTGATCTACTGACACCCATATATCGTTCTCAAGCTCAAACTTTACAACCTGAGACGAGAACAATTCTTTCTTTACAGCAATCACACACCCACCCCCATCTCGCTTATTAATCGATTCATTGTCCCGATCTTTCCTATACACTGTATACCTGTCGTCAAACAATTCAGGTGTGAACAGATCAGCCATGTCTCGCACAGCAGGATTACATCATATGTGCTAGGTAATAGTTGAAATCTAAATTCTTTTATTTTTGTTTTGAGTCCACGGACATTCTGATAATATATATCTAACATTTGACTCATTTTCCACATTTCCAGCAGACGATAGAAGACTTAACAAGTGGATTTACGTGTGATTTTTCGAATTTTCTGTTTCTAATGATTTATGGTTAAAAATATATTATTTTTAATCGGTTTAAATTTTGGTTTTTCGTAGCAATTTTACACTAGAAAGCAAACAATTAGCTTAAGTTACTAACCATACAATTGACTCTATAAATAATTTTGGTTTTTAGTTCGGTCTTACGTTGATAAGCCAATTCTAGGTTGCACTTGTAAGCTTTTTTAAGTTTTCAACAGGTGAAATGATTTTATGTAAATAATTCAATCAGCTTAACTCATTAAACCTAAATGTGGCATATTTGACTTTTTCGACCATGTAAAAATCAAAATAATGGTGTCAAAATTCTGCTTAAAAAGAATGTAAGGCACTAATGTGAGAAAGCTGCTCACTTATTATCGACTTGGGACCAGCCTGCCTCCCTGAGTAATCACAAAAAATTATTGAATTTGTATGGGAGCTATAACAAAGGCGACTGGTGTTAAAATTCTGCAGGTGTCACTATTAGTCCTAATTTCCATCAATATCAATTTGACACCAGCCTGCCTCCTCGAGCTCTAGCTCAAAGCATAAAGAATCCGTATGGGAGCTATAAGAAGGCAGGCAGGTGTCAAAATTCTGTTTGTGCCAAATGAAGGTATTAGTGTAAAACAATGTTTGCGTAATCATCAACTTGACACCTACCTGCCACCCTGAGTTTTAGCTCTGGGAATCCTCGACTTATACTTGGGATTTGGTAAGATGGGCAGGCTAGTGTCAAAATTCTGCTTGAGCCAAACGAGAGGTGTTAATGTAAGGTAGCATCCCACTTTTTCTCAACTTGACACCAGCCTGCCTCCTTGAGTTATAGTTCAAGGAATGAACCATTCGTATGGGAGCTCTAAGGAGGCAGGCTGGTATCACAAATCTCTTTGTCCCCAATAAATGGTATTAGTGCAAAACAATGTTTGCGTAGTCATGAACTTGACACCAGCCTGCCTCCTTAGTTGCTAACTCAAAGACTTTCTCTATTGGAGTTATAAAAAGGCAGGCTCGTGCTAAAATTCTGATTTGGACAAATGAAATGTATAACTGTAAAATGGCATTTCCATAAATATGAATTTGACACCAGACTGCCTCTTCGGAGTCAAGCGATTGAGTTAAGTAGTAACCATACATTGGCCCAATAAATTAATTTGGTTTTAAGTTCGGTCTTACGTTGATGAACCAATTCTAGGTTGCACTTGTATGATTTTTTGTTGTAAGTTTATATAAAATTTTAATTATGATTCGGTTTTTAGGTATTGAGTTTTAAGTTTTCAACAGGTGAAATGATTTTATGTAAATAAATTCAATCAGCTGTAGTACTAACTTTACATTGGCTCTATAAATTGTTTTGGTTTTTAATTTGATTTTACGTTGATGAGCCAATCCTAGGTTGTGGTTGTAAACTTTTCTGTTTAGAATTATATTACTATGCAGTTTTACAAAATATCGTTTTTCGTTCAGATTATTAATAATCCATCAACTTTGTGATGTCAATAAGAAATTGAAGCGGTATTTAAATTAGGAAGAAGAAATTACTCTCTTCATATGCAGAAAAAATTTCATCAAGCTACTCGACTATAAGTCTAAATTTTCATGTTATCTGTAAGCCTATTGACTATATGTTACAATGAATCAGGTGTGAATAATAAAACACCAATACAAATTATTTTTTTGGCAGTTAGATAACTGCAGTTACTATAAACTTTATCCAAATGTTAATCAAAATGTGGCCTCTATGAAGAAGTCACAATCAATTGAATTACACAGGTTTTATTCACTCAGAAATAATTATGCAAAGGGATCGAAAAATTGAGATAACACATCAACTTCACTTTTTGACGGATTTCTCATAGTTGATAAAAAAAATGCTTCTAATTTACCTTTCGATAGAAAACTATTATTGGGCACTATCACTGACTCACATAGATATAAAAACTCATTAAAACACTGCTCAATCTAATTATTAAAAAAAAATCATAACAAATCGTGACAAACTAAATAAAAACGCTGCTATTAAAAACACGTCCGTTCGCTACGTACGAAAAACACATAGGGCTCTAACAGAGACTCGTTTGTAGTGCCCTAGCTAACTCCAAGGACTCAAATCCAAAAAAGTTTCTTCCACAAATTGTCGGTCATGCCCAGATCTTTCAAATAAAAAAAATTATGGAAACCGGAAAAGATTTACTCGAGTTATATACAAAAAACACAGAGATCCCTGGCAAAGACTCGTTTTTAATGCCCTAGCTAAGTCCAAGGACTCAAATTCGAAAATTTTTCTTCCATAAATTGTCGGCTATGCCCAGGTCTTTCAAACAAAAAAATTTTTTTTAAAAATAGGAAAAGATTCACTCGAGTTATGTACGAAGGTCTAAAAACCACTTAAACAGCCCTAGCTTGGCGGCCCTTGGGCCGACAGTGCCCAGATTCAATCTTTATTGCTGATTTGTCATCTAAGGACCATGACCTTACTCTTCTCAGGAGCATAGTGAGTATAGGAGTATAGTGAAAGTTCATCGGAGGGAGCAGAGCGATAATCATATAAGGATCGACGATATTAGGGAAAACTAAGGGGCTCGTCGGTAGAAGAGGCGGCAAGGGTGAACTGTCTGTGATGGGTGGTACTACCTTCATAGGGCGGCGACATAAAGACTTGAATACCTTAAAATGAAAGGTCCTTAATCGTCAATAAATTTTAATAATGATTACCGAATGTTCGGATGTTTCTCGCACACAACATTGACAACAATAAACTACACTATGCAAAGTTTATGTTGTTGTACCGTGTTTGAGCCGATAGAGTTGAAAGATCTGTTCGTGGATGTTTGGAATAAAATTTCAATTTTTTTCTAAGTTGTGGCACATCAAAACGGACTATCTTATGAAAAAAAAATCTTTTTTCTCTGAATGAAAATAAAAATGAATTCGATCTTACTTGTGGAACTTGTTGATCGTCTCGTAGTGGGAGCGCAATTCTTAGCGGCATAGCCCCCGTCGGGACTAATATCTTCTGAGTTATTTATTACGTTTATATCATAAGTAACGAAAGCCGGTTGCCTGTCACGTCTGTCTTGACGATTGCCAAAAGTTTTACTTTCGTTCAGCATTTTAATGCAATTCTGGGAATCTTTTATAATATCCGGTTCATTGGAAAATGTTATCGTATGGCCATTCAATGACATTGCCGATGGTCGTCCAATCGGATCGGCTAAATCTGACGAATCCATTGTCGACTCGGTGAAAATCATTAAATTTTGCGTTGGGGACGATGAGGAATTTATTTTCGATTTACGTGGGGACATTGGTGGAGAGGTAACAACGAATTTATTCACGAATACATTGTCCGTACTGATACTTTCACTTGCTTTCTTATTTAACACTAAAATTGAATTATCATCTTCCAATGCACATTTATTTATCAAAATTAAGTGTTCGCTGCTTTTGGAAAGTATTTTGTCTGAACTTTTCGAAGCAATCTGGCCCGTTCCCTGTGCGGTAGTCAAGACATCGGAAAAGCTATTTACTACACTACTACTACAGTTGTCCGGCTTCACCTTGATAAGATCACAATTTAGCGTATCCTCGTTTCGATTGTTGAAGATTAAATCGTAATTGCAATTGTTCAAATGATCGTCAATGTAAAGTGGATCATTCTTCTCGATATCCAGTAGTTTCAAGAACATATCCACAGCACTAAATGGTTTCGATGTAACAGTATTTGTGATGGTAAAATCATCCGTAGATTGATTGTTGCCCTCACTGAATACCCGTTGCAAACTACGCACAACACTTTCATCTTGTGGTTTCTGGTAGCAACATCCATTGCACGATTTGGATAATTTGCTGGATTTTTCACCACTCTTGAAAAACATACCTCCTTTTCCATCATTGCACTTCTTGTTTCCATCGTTGTTATTTGCGTTTTCCTTATTTGTATTCTTAATTCTCGCACTTAAAATCGTTTTCGTAAATGGAAGCTTTGCCAAGGATATTTTACTCATTTTCGTGCCATACGACAGTATAAAATCCGAATCACTGCAAGCGGAAATTTTATGCTTAATTTCCTTCGTTTTCTTTTCATCAAGCGCCCAATTATTTTTAAACATAATGAAATCGGAATCACTCAACGCTGAAATTTGATTTTTGTTATCAATGCCATCGGTACGTTCGTTGACGTTGCCGCTTTGTTTCATAAAATAATCAAAATTATCTTCAATGAATCGAGCTAATTCATCGTCATCGTGTTCTATTGGTACAACATCCAATTCCTTTGGACTCGTTTCCAAGGTGTTATTGTTGAAACTGGTATGAAAACACTCGAGCGGTTGCTTCAGAAAATTCGTTTTCGAAAATAGTGGTTGCAAAAAATTTCCCGATTTGTTTTTCTTGATTTCGTAATTACAATTTTCCGTTGCAATAATCGAGGGGGCGCTGTCGGTGTGCGTAACTTTTTCATATTGTTGCTGTTCCAAATCACGTAAGTCGATACTGCTTCGACTCAAACGTCGTTGCGGGGGTGAGGGTAATCTCAATTCATCGGCATCTTCTTTAACGGTTTGAACACGTTGTATCTGAAATTGAAAGCAAACGACAATTTGAGCAAATTACCAAGGAATTTTCAGTCTGAACAAGAGATCCTTGGACAGCGTAGTAATTAAATATTTACAAGAACATTTTGGAAGAGTCCATAGCATATACGGGTCTCCCACCTCTCCTCCTAAATCCCATAAAGTGAAAAAAAATCTCCTAAGTCTACTAAATTCTAACCACAGCAATAACAAAAACATATGCAAGAGAAACTTATTTTCCATTATACAGTATATTTTATATTGTAGATATTTTTGCATTAATTTTCAGTCTTCGGACTTTTAAGGTGTTACGAACATACATTCACGGAAAAGTGAAAACCGACAAGTTTCTGATTTGTATGGTTTGAATGGTAAATCAGAAAATTGTCGATTTTCACTTTTCTGTGACTGTATATACTTGAAATAGCAAATAACATCTGTAAACAGTTATTTGAGACTAAATTCGATTAAGTGGCATTTGAAAAACAATAACAATGTTTCAAAAGTTCTTATTCGGTGTCTTTATTTGATCAATAAAGAGTCGAGAAAAATATTCACAGTGCACTTAATGGACCATTGTCTTCAATTTTTCGGAGTATGTATGGAATTTGATCAATCAGACTTTGGACAACGGAAATGTCCACTTCCTTGATCTTTCTCTGAATTCGCGACCGCAACTGTTGTTCGTTCTGAGCCTCCCATCCATTGTCGTAAACTTTACGTTTTAAAAAACTCCAAAAGTTTTCGATTGGACGTGCTTGAGGCACGTTTGGAGGATTGTCCTTTTTCAGTACGACTGGTATCTTTTGCTCCTTCAACCAGTTCAGTGTATTTTTTGCATAATGGGCGCGTGCAAGATCTGGCCAAAACATTATTTTGTCACCATCGTGATATTTTTCGATGAATTTCTTCAGTTTCGGTAAGCATTTATCAATATAAATGTCAGAATTCACCGCTTTCGCTTTGTTTGGTCGAATCAAAGGCACTGAGACACCTTTCGATGATATTGCGCACCAAACCAATACTTTTGGCTCGAATTTCATTTTGCCGGCGTATTTTACATTGTCTGGTGTTGTTTCAATGTTGTCAGTGTAGAAGCCGTCGTTTCCACTCAATTCATGGTGCGAAAATGTAAAATACGATTCATCATCCAAAATTATGAATTTTCCACCAGCAAAATGTTTTCGGCGAAGTGTACGGCAGCATGTTGGTATTTTTTCGAGTTGATCGGCTGTATATTTCGGTGCGCGCTTTCGTTTACGATACATTACGTTGTTTTTTTTTCAAAATCCTGTGGACTATTGTGTGCGAAACGCCAAATTTTCGACCCAATTTGCGTGTTGATTGGCCAACCTTGTCTTTTTCGCATGACAGCAGTTTTTTGGTTGCACTGACACTCAATTTCATTTTTGGACCAGGTTTTTTCTTTTTTTTCGGCTCTTCACCATCACGGCATTGCTTCAAAATGCGAAAAATAGTTGAACGTGAGATCGGCTTATCTTTGAATACTTCGAGAATTGCACTGGTTTTAAGTCGTCCAAAGAGATTGACGACAGATTTTCGCAAATCCGC
>CM055403.1:92455207-92468304 GCA_029228625.1 Pseudolycoriella hygida
ATTTCTAACTCTCATAGTTCTAGAGATTTGGTTCATCCTGCCTAATTATGGAAGTGCCCATATACCAGAATTGGGCCATATTTCCCTAAAACCCTGAAACACGTTTTCTCTTAAATTTAATTCTCTACAACTTCGCCTTTGGAACCAACTTTCTATCTCTCATAGTTCTGGAGATCTGGGTCATCCTGTCCGACTATGGAAGTGGCCATATACCAGGATTGGGCCATATTTCCTCAAAACCCTGAGAAACGTGTTCGCTTAAATTTAATTCTCTATAACTTCGCCTTTGGAACCAACTTTCTAACTCTTATAGTTCTGGAGATCTGGGTCATCCCGCCTAATTATGGAAGTGACCATATACCCGGATTGGGCCATATTTCCCCAAATTCCTGAAACACGTGTTCGCTTAAATTTAATTCTCTACAACTTCGCCTTTGAAACCAACTTTCCAACTCTCATAGTTCAGGAGATCTGGGTCATCCTGCCAAAAATTGCCACAAAGAAAGAAAGAAAAGTTTATCAAATTGACTAGTTAAAAATATTCGATTTCAGTCCATTTCCATACAAAATACCAAAATTGTTTAATTCATATCTCCGGATCGACTGAACCGATTTTAATGAGTAAAAAGACACTTCGGCCTAAAATTTTCCGTAGAATCCGGGGGGTACGTCGCTCATGAACAACTTCGTTTATGAAGCGTTGGAATGTTTGAGCTGCATTACAAAAACCGAAAGTCATGTTTGGGAATTCAAAAAGACCAAATGGTGTTATAATTACGGTTTTTTGAATATCTTCTTCAGACATTGGAATTTGATGATAAGCTCGTACTAAATCAACTTTGCTAAAGATCGTTTTACCATGCAAGAAATAGTTAAATTCTTGAATGTTTGGTAATGGGTAGCGATCTAGTAAAGTGTTAGCATTTAGTCGACGGTAATCGCCACAAGGACGCCATCCACCTGATGATTTAGGTGATAGATGTAATGGTGTTGCCCAAGGACTGTCGGATGGACGACAAATACCAAGGGGTTTCATCAAATTCCTTTTTAGTTATTTTTAATTTGTCTGAATTTAATTTTCTTCCTTTAGCAAAGATTGGTGGGCAATTAGTTACAATGCGATGTTTTACATTGTGTTTCCGTTTTAATGAGTGGAATGTAGACATGTCGAGAATGTCCGGAAATTCGTTTAGTAATTGATGGTAAAAGGATATGTTTGAAATTGATTTGATTGATACTATAGATATGGATTACAATAAATTTTTATTCCGTTTGTTGATAATGATGTTTAAGTATCAATTAAATTATTATTTTTGACATCTACCAATAAATCGAAGGTCTAATCCAATGATGGGTTGTTGCACGTCTGCAATAACAAATATCCAACGAATGTTACGTCGGAGACCTAGGTTTAGTGTGACGGATTTACTTCCGTAAGTTTTAATTGGCGTACCATTAGCAGCACGTAAAGTAAAATTACAAGAAGTTTGACGTTTTTCTATGGTTGTAGGTGGAATAACACTTAAATCAGCACCAGTATCGATAAGGTAATTCCTTCCGGAATTCTTTTCTTTTACATATAAGCGATTTATAAATTTGTCTGTGTCAAGTTGCCCTGAACTTGACTGTCTTATTAGTTTTTTAAATTCCTGTTGTTTTTAGTGTTATAAGAACAAGGAGGATTCATTTTAGAATCACATTTTTTGGCTTTATCTCTTAAATCGTTGGTGATACCAACATTGGTTTGAGTTTGGTTTGGAACGACTATAATGTGTCGAACGGGATGAGGAACGATTTCGTTGATCAGATCTGTTGCGAAATTTACATTGATTGATTTCCTTTTGAAGAGAATCAATTTTATCTTCTAGATTGCAAATTTGTTTTGTGAAATCGCTGGAGCGAGATAAAGTATTGATTGAAGTATGGTCGATTGTTTCATAAATTTTATCGGCCATTATTACTTGTTGATCAAGTGGTTCGGTTGAGCTAGATCGATTTGCTTGAATTTGTTCTATTAGTCTATTAGTCCATAATTCTAATAATAAGTCTTCTCCAACTTTACCACAAGACTTATGTTTCATCTTCCGAAGTAAATTGGAAGTTTTTCATCAATTATTCAAAGATCGTTAAATAAAGTTTTCAATTTTTTGCGATCTGAATCAGCAAATTGATTTGTTAATCGACTTTTTAGAGTCTGATATTTGTTGGTGGCAGGAGGATTTTTAACTATATCACTGCCTGCTGTTAAAGTGTCTGTGTCTAGTTTGCCAACAATTTGGTTGTATTTTGAAATATCAGATCTAATTCCAGCTGTTGAAAATTGGGCTTCAATTTGTAATAACCAAAGATCAGGGTCAGCTTTCGAGAAAGGTGGAAGTTTTATCTGGATGGTGTTAATTTTACACTATTAATATTAGCTGATAAATTTTGTTATCCGTCAATTTCGTAATCGTCATCGAGGATTGCAGCATTTGGGTTTTGTGTTGGTGCCGGTGATGTTGCACCTTCTGCCATTTTATTTAGCAGTGAAGCAAAAGTTGATTTTTTAAAATTTTCTTGTTAAAAATTTGTTCTCACAAATATAAAAATTTGGATAGTAGAAACAAATTTTGGAATGCTAATATTTGATTTGTTAGTAAAAACAAATTTAAAATTTTGGCAAATTGCTTTGTAAAGCGAAAGCTTTAGGTTTGTTTGCGATCTGAAATACGTTCAGAGTCGTGGGTCACCAATTATATGGGAACTGATCAAAACAAATTCATGTTATCAGTTTGATACCATATATTTAAATGTTGAGTGTTCTACAAAATGTTTTGGTTATACAGTGAATTCAAAGGTGACTCGATACAATGTAATTTAATTTGATTTCAATGAATATTTGGTTTATGTGTGTACCACAGTGCCCTAGTGGAAACTCAGTTTTAGCGTCCTGACTGAGTCCAAGGATTTCTAATCAAAAAATTTTCTCCTATAAAACGGGAGACAGTCCTAGACCTTTCAACAAAAAAAAATTAAAATCCGAAGAGATTCACTCGAGTTATATACAAAAAACATGTAGAGCGCTAGCAGAAACTATTTTTTTGTGCCCTAGTGCCCAAGCCAAAAAAGTTTCTTCTGCAAATTGTTGGGCTTTCATAGACCTGTCGACTAAAAAAACAATTACGAAAATCAGAAAAGATTTACTTGAGTTATGTACAAAAAATATGAAGGGTCCCGTACGTAGATGTTGCAAACAGAGTTGATGTTACGAAGAGACTCGAACGTATTTGCCTTAACTCTTAGGTGTATGAAATTACGTCCACATTAAATTGTATTGGAAATTGCCGAGAGGGCAATATTGAAAAACCCGTCCGAAGAAACGGTGTAAAAAAGCCTTCCAAAAGTACAAAATTGACCCCCAAATAGACAAAAATGTTTATCTCAATTTTTTCTACAACATAGCAAAAAGCCATTTTTTTGTCTAGGGCCGACCTAGGGTTTTCAGGAGAGGCCTCGGACAAATACTTATATAGAACAAAATACTTCCCTCCATTTTCTCTACAACTTAGTTAAAAACCATTTTTTGTCTAGGGCAGACCTTAAAACCGACCTAGGGCCATAAGGAAATGCCTCCATAGACAAAAATGCTTCCCTCAATTTGCTCTGCAACATAGCAAAAAAATTTCTTTTTGGTTAGGGCCGACCTTAGAACAGACCTAAGCACAGGCACCGGGTCCAAATTTGTTTTTGAATATAATTCGGCACTCGATTACCTCTCAAATAGAAAAATAATCAACGAAATCAGTTGGGATTTATGCAACTTATGTAAGCAAACACGTTGAGCCCTAGTAAAAACTCAGTTTTAGGGTCCTGACTGAATCCAAGGGTTTCTAATCAAAAAATTTGCTGCCATAAAACAGGATCAAACAAAATTTGAAAATCGGAAGAGATTTACTCGAATTAAGTACAAAAAACATGTAGAGCGCTAGCAGGGACACGTTTTTAGTGCCCTAGCTATAT
Organism: Pseudolycoriella hygida; assembly: GCA_029228625.1. Classification (NCBI taxonomy): domain Eukaryota; kingdom Metazoa; phylum Arthropoda; class Insecta; order Diptera; family Sciaridae; genus Pseudolycoriella; species Pseudolycoriella hygida. The sequence continues at coordinate 92,459,207 of CM055403.1, forward strand.
CCTAGGGCCCAATCTCAAAAAAGTTTCTTCTACAAATTGTAGGGCTTTCATATATCTGTCGATTGAAAAAACAATTATGAAAATCGGAAAAGATTTATTTGAGTTATGTACAAAAAACACATATGGCCTTAGCAGAGACTCGTGTTTAGTGCCCTTGCTAAGTCCAAGGACTCAAATCCAAAAAAGTTCTTCAATAAATTGTCGGCCATTGCTCTGAGCCGCATCGCTAGCCTTTGGGAAGAGGTAAAATTACTTTTCATCCCCAAACCGGGCAGAACGATCTACAGCGCGGCTAAAGATTTTAGGCCTATCAGTCTCACGTCCTTTCTCCTCAAGCCAGTTGAAAGACTACTAGATTTCTATATAAGAGGCGAGGTTCTTAAGACTTTTCCATTGCACGCAAACCAACATACCTACCAGAGGCGGCCCACAAGGGAGAATTCTATCTCCAATCTTGTGGTGCATAGTCATAGAGTCACTCTTAGTGAAACTGAATAATACGGGCTTGTTTACTCAAGGGTACTCTGATGATGTATCTACGATTATAGGTGGTATCTCTGTGAACACCATTGGTCACCTTATGAGAACAGCGCTCAAAATCGTAGAGACATAGTGTCGAGAAAGAAACCTAAAAGTAAGCCCAGATAAAACCAAGATAATTCTGTTCAGAAGGACTAAAGCTGTAGAATCTAAATTAGGGGACTTCCTACTTTTCGGCACGATCCTCACGATCGATGAGAGCTACAGTAAAGTATCTGGGGGTTACATTTGATAACAGAATGAACTGAATTTTACACATTGAAGAGAAGGTGATTAAGCCATAGGGATCTTCTGGATGTGAAGAAATGATTTTGGCAGAACTTGGGGCCTGTCGCCTAAAGCCATATGTTGGATTTATACAGCCGTAGTTAGACCGATTCTCTATCATGGGTGTATTGTATGGTGACCCAGAACTGAAACTGGAACAGCCAAAAAGAGTTTAGATAAACTGCCATGTGAGACATAACGGCTGTTGGTCCTCTAAATCGGAGGTGGGCCACGCCTCTATCTGCAGGCTCATCAAAGATAACAAGTTCACATGTATTATTCCGAAAAAAAGAGAATAGTTGGGGGGAAACAGGGTCTACCACCTTCAGGTGAACTGGTTTGCTATACGGATGGCTCTAACGAGACGGTTTTACTGTGACAAGTTTCTTTTGTGAATTTCCTCTTCTAGAAGCCAGCATTTCATGGTGTCCATTCTTTTAATATACATAACAAATATTCAAGTGGGTAAATTGAGATCTGAAGATATGATTGTGCTCCCACTATTCGTGTAATCTCGTTGTCGGTATCCTCCAGGCGCTTAGTCAGTTGTCCTACTGATTTTGAAACTCTCCTGTCATAACGTCGTCACCTCCTATCCAATCAAATTTATAGTTAAAGGCTTTATAATTAAGTAACAAAAATATTAAAACAACAAACACATGAACACATATGCAAAAATGTAAATTAATACAAAATGAAATCAAAAACAATAAGAAAATTTAAAAATAAATTATAATAGTAATAACATTAAATTAAAATAAAAATATAAATAAACGTAATTTAATAAAATAGTAATAGAATGTAACCAACAAAACTCAAAAAATTTAAAATAATTATGTTAAGAATATTCTCTAATGTTTCTTTAAAGTGCCTAAGCACACTGAAACTTAAAATAATTCTCGGTATAAATGTATTTTCAAGAAATTAAAAATAAACCTAAACATAAATCTAAAAAGATCAATGGGCAAAGACATCTATATCTGTACAGACAGCCAATCGGCCATTGAGGCAATTAGCTCCCCGATAGTATGCTCCAAACTGGTATGAGAATGTGAAAAAATTCTCAACGAAATTAGTAACTCGAATAAAGTCACTATCCTTTGGGTTCCTGCCCATGAAGGAATTTCAGGGAATGAAAAAGCAGATATTCTAGCATTAAGTGGAACTACTAAGAGTTTCATCGGACCGGAGCCTCACTTCGGCATATCCAGAGCTACAATGAAAAGTATCATTAACAAGTGGCTGGTAAAGTAATACGAAAATTCCAAGGAAAATTCCTGGCGGAATTATGATGGTGCAAGGCACACGAAAATATTCTGTCCGGTCCCGTCCAAAGACTTTAGTCAGAGACTTCTAAACCTTGATAGACCAAATATCAAAAGAACGATTGAAGTCATCACACACCAATGTGGACTCAACAAGTATCTTTATGATATAGGTATCAAGGACAACCCGAAGTGTCTCTGTGGTCATGGGGAAGAAACGGGTGCGCACATAATTTTCTGGGAAAACCGGAATTGGAGCCCTCAGACATGAAATTGAATGAACTCAACTTGGAAAAATTCTTCACGTTTTTTAAAAAGCACAAATCGATTCGAATAACAAATAGCTTTCAACTACAATAATCTCAACTCTAATTAAATTAAATCAAATTTGAATAAATAAGGAATAAGGGGGACTTTGGAACAAAGGATTACTATCCAGGTTCCTGTCAAACTTCTTATGGTTTGGCCCCACTTATCACCCTTCTTATCTATCTATCTAAGAGCTGTTGAAAATAGGGGTAAAAACTTGTGAATTTCGGCTAAATTCAAGCCATTCCTGTTCATCCGAAAAGCGATGGAAACATTAAAAAACTGTTTTCCCTGGTAGCTGCTGGTCCCTGATTTCCAATAACACCAAACTTGTATGGGTAGTATTCCGATGGATCTACTTTTGAAGTGTAAATTTGAGACCCAGAAGCTACTAAGTACCTGAAGCACCTTTATAAAAAACACGACATGAAAATCGAGCAGAGAAGCGTAAGATCCCTAAAACAACTACTAGCCCGGTAAAAGATAAAACGCTAGAATTGCACAAGTCAGGGATTTATTGTACACAGTGTTCTACGTGCGGGACGTCATATTATGCATTAACGATCCGCAAACTGTATAAGAGATACAATAAGAATATAAATTCTGCAAAATGGTGCAAAAAAACAGTAATAGGAAAACATATATCTAACCAGAAGCACCAATTTGACATTAGTAACCTAAAACTTATTAGACCTGTCGCTTGCGAATAGAAATTGCGTCACGGGCGCATCGCTACCGCGCGCCCATGATTAGAATATTTTGAAACCTATTCACATACATCGACACGAAGACGACGGTAATGTAACATCATCCCTACTAAAGTTTTTCAGTGTAATTTCAAATGTAATTGCCATAGGGCAGTCTACCTCAGATACAGCAAACATGAGCTTGCGAGGATGGATCGATAAGTCCTTAAAATCAGATTTACAGCGTACATGTGCCTTAGAATGCAATTCATTTTTGAAAAGTATCTACAATCCTTTCTAGGATTCCAGAAAAATTTTCAGCTAAATTCATGCATTTGTTCCAGATACACAGCAACAAAAAGCTCATAACTTTTGAAATTTTTGGATGAAATGCATTCTAACACACATGTACGCTTTAAATCTGATTCTAAGAACTTATCGATCCACCCTCGTAGATGAGCAATTTGTCGATTGCGAGTAAAAGCGTAGCGAAAGCAAACGAAAAAGCATACTACATGACGAGAGAAATATATTCCCACATTCGCCTTTTATTTCAAAGCAAACCTGAATGCTTGTCTCAGTTTCATCTCTCATTTAAATATATGCAAGAATTCACGACATTTACGCATTTTAAATAAATTAAAATTATTGCATAAAACGAGCACGGAGTACGACACAATTGCTACTATTACGAAAATAGGTAGGTAGTTTATTCAAGGAATAAAATTCAAAACCTCGAGTTTGCCTTCACTCTTTATTTATTTTAAATTGTGTCTATACATTTTGGTACCACCGACCGGTTTCATACGCTAAGCATGCATCTTCAGGGTGGGAAAGCGACTGGTAATTAAAATCTATACATAGCAAATTGACCTAATACAAGTTCTGATTGACAATAAATCAACGTCTTCCAAAATTCCTTTCTTCACGAACACAAATGAATTACTTCAGGGATACGGTTAGGGGCCAAGATCTGTCAACCGTACACATGTATATGTGGTTATCCAATCGACGGTTATGGAACACATTGCCTTTCCTTTATATCAAAAAAAGGAACTTTTTCACGCCATTTCAACCTCAACGAGTTAATATCGAAGGCTTTGTCGACAGCCGGGTTTTCTTCGATATTAGAACCGGAGGGTTTGATTCGTACGGACAGACGAAAAGCTGATGGTTTGACCATAACTCCATGCATTAACGGAAGAAGTTTAGTATGGGATGCCACATGTGTGGATGCCATAGCGAGCAGTTACTTACACCTCTCGTCTAAACACCCTGGAGCTGAAACGTTTTGACCATTCAGTGATCCAACTAAGCAGTATGCGAAGAAATTTGGCGAGATTTTAAATTCAAGAACGGGAAACATTCGTAGCTCATCTTTCTTTGTACAAAAAATAGGTCTGGCGATACAACGTGGAAATGTGGCAGGCATTTTGAGAACCACCCCAACCAATGAGAAATTGGATGAAATTTTTTATGTAGATTAGGTTAAGGCTAGGTAAATCATCGTTTGTAAAATTTTGGAGTGATTAATAATAATAAAAAGTTCATGAACTAACATAAACATAAAAATCGGAAACGGAAATCTGGAAAGGAAGCAGAAAATTGCCTTGAAGGTCATTCATAGACTGCCCTACAGGTACTACAGTGCTATAATTACACGATCCCTGATTCACCCAGCTGAATTGAGCAGATCATTGATAGTCACAATTTTTAACAGAAATATGTTTTTCTTTTTTATTGATGATATTTTCTAGATTTTTTGAATGATTTTGCCATATGATTTTATGTTATTTAACAAATTGATATTTTGTGTCCCTTCGAAATGGTTACATAATGGGACTTAAATGATGTTACTTATATATTACTTGAATTGAATAGATTGAATTGGAGGAAGACAAAATAGCGACAACTACATCCATATTGTGTTGTTACAGTTACTAATGTGAACTTGGTGGTTGGAGCTAAAAATGTGGCAGAGCATTTCCCAGAGTTCGATTATGCCTCTCCGTGAAATTGCTTTGGGCGTGGTAGAAACAATTACTCCACAATCTTTCGATTCCGTATTTCTTCAGCATAGAAAGCATATCTTTGCTGCGACTGAACTGAGAACCATTGTCCATAATTACGGTCTGAGGCTCGCCAAGCTCGTTGAACACCCTTTCGGTTACGTTCTTGACTACCATATATGACTTGGTGGTCCGGAGGGGTATTAGGCACGGATATTTTGTGAACCAACCGCAAACTACGAGGAAAGAGACGTATCCGTTTTTTGAACGAGGGAATGGACCGAGCAAGTCCATGAAAATCATTTGCCAGGGGTAATGAGCTATTCTCTGTTTTCCCATCATTCCAGGAGGCTTTACGTTATCTTTCTTGGAGCGATGGCATACAACGCATTTTTTCACAAAATTTTTCACGTCAAGAGACAAGCCTGGGCAGTAGTATCGGTCCATGACCTTATCTATGGTCTTTTGATATCCTAGGTGGGCGGACATGGGGTCGTCGTGACATTCCTTCAGGACGCCCTCTCTCCCTTCCGCAGGCGCCACTAATTTATATCTCCAATTCGAAAGCCTCCTTCCTTTTATTGACTGATCATAGAAACACATTCCAGAAGTAAAGAGGGGTTATCATAGATAATAATAATAATCTGATTAGTCAGGAGCAGCACTGTTAAGAGGGAATTTGCCAGAACCTCGCACGGAATATCTTGGACAAGACCAAATCGATTCCAGGCAAATTATGTACGATTAAGTAGTCCAATGATACAAAGCTTTTGGCTGAGGCAACACTCCTGGCAAGTGCAAGTAGCTGGCTACAGAAGTCAAAAACGTCGAAAAAATGGTCATTTTCAAAGAGTCGTGGAAGGGACGGTATACAATTTTTTCCCAAACCCTTAAGTAGAACTTTGTGACGCGTAGAAAAAAATGGAGTTGATTCAAGTAAAAATTTGAAAAAAATTGAAAATCCGTAACTTTTTGTATCTTTAACTTTACGTACCTCCACAAATGGAATAGAGAACTTAACCTAAATGAAAATTGAGTTCCTATATTGTCTGAAAAACATAAATTTTAAAAAAGGAAAAATGTTTGGAAGTGGAAATTCCAAATTGTTCACGAAAAACTCACATTCGAGGTACCTTTTGTGCTTCTAAGTGTAACAAACTCGTCCAGAATTTTCACTAATTGTGCTAGTTTCACTTCTAGACACTTCTAGACACTTCTAGACACTTCTAGAATTTTGTCTTCTGTGTAACTACCAGCTAGTATGGATTACCCACGCTAGGGACCACATGCTTAACGTGTATTCCGAACCACGCCTTCGATTAAAGGATTATTTCTCTTACAATTTTGTCGCGCGCTAGTACATCTGGCAACACCTAAGCGAGCATCGAACAGAATCGAATCACAACCCTAACGGTATGGAATTTGTCATTATTTTTTTGACGTTTACACATACCTTAGCGTAGCAGCTGGATAAGAACCTGCTTGTTTCGTACACAGTGCATCGAATATGGGTGACGTCATACTTCGTTGTGTACAAATCGTTGCGATATTGCTACCCCAACTACCCATTTATGAAGCTTGGGTGAGCTTAGGAACGTTACTTTCATGATAAGCGTTGAAGAAATGTCCTATACAGAATTTGTCCTCACCGGGGTTCGAACCCGGGTATTCTTGGTGGAAGGCCTGTACGTAGCCACCGAGCTAACCCGTTCCGTTATCATAGATGTTGAAATAAGACGCCATGAAGTCGAACAGCCAAGACGCAATGTTCTAAGAGGTGTGCCTGATGTTATATTGTTCAGATAACGGTAATGAAGTTGAATGCTTGTCAGTAGATATCGTAACATTTATCGTCAATGCGTTTTATAATAGCTTGTTAGGTTTAATGGTCTCACGATTTCCCCACAAAAAAATTTCCAGCGAAAAAAAATTTCCGATGAAAAAAATTTCCTTTCACACGAAACATCTCTCTCCAACAACAAAAAATTTTAAAAAATATTTCCGTTTTTCCCGAAGTCCGTCTCATACCACCGTCGGCCATTTTGTTGGTCACCCTGACACACTATACACTACTCACCCAACCCAACAATTTTTCCTTTGACTCCAAGCATCTATCTACATCCTAACCTAAACACAAAATATTAACAGTACGTTTTACTCCTTTAGTAATCTCTTTTTATTTTGTCATTTTAAAAACGAGGTAATTAATAATAAGACTTCCATTTTCAGCAACATCATCGTTACTTCCTTATCTCACGATCCACATGCAAAGCATTGGACTGACAATTGAAGAAATTGCTATTATTTATTTGGCGCTACCTTTTACAACTTTTTTGGCACCACCATTAACAGGTAAGTTTTGAAACTTAACGAAACATGATCAGTACTAAGTACAAAATTGACCCCCAAATCGACAAAAATGTGCATCTCATTTTTTTCTACAACATTACAATTAACAAAAAACTATTTTTTTGTCTAGAACCGACCTAGGGTCCTTAGGAGAGGCCTCGGACAAATACTTAATAATAATAATAATCTGCCTTACAGCCCATGAAGGGTTAGAGGCTAGATCATTATTTACCAGTTTCGCTGCTTGTGAATCTACTTTTTGAGATCCTTTCATTACCGGAAAATTTTACTGTGCCAGTGGTAAGCTGAGCGACAAACCCAGTGCCATCTATGAGATGTAGCAAGGAGCAAAACTAGTAGGAGTAGAATACCGGTTCTCTCAACAATGCCTTTTCCGTTAAGCCAACTTCACTCGACTTGAACGATTCAATCAGTTTTGTTTTGTTTACAAATCTAACAATCGGTACAAATCCGCCTGCGGTTGAGTTTCGAACCAACGCACTGGCAACTCAATCTCGTAGTAGCAAGCAGACGTGTTAACCACTACGCTATCGAGTTGTCAGTGTTGTTCTCTATGTATATTTTTTTAATGCAAAATTGTTTTTGATTTTAGCGTTAAAACGATTTGTGAGGACTTATACTTGCTTTGTTTAATGTTTGTGTTCCCATAGTTTAAATATCCAAAGTACAAATTGTGAATAGAATGTAATGAAGAGATGTGTTTTCATTATTTTTATGTTTTTCAGGCACTGATGATGGTATCGAATGGATACCGAGTCTACAGACGCATCAAAGTTAGACTGAACGCTAAATGAATTATCAGACTTTTAATTGTCAACAACATGAGATATGTTCACGTTAACATTTTCTTTTGTTGAATTCTGCTTTAACCTCAATCGAACGCACGCGTGTTCTAATGTGAATTCAAATAATTTCAATAGCGCCCGTTTGGTGAACACATCCCATTGCTTTTGACTTTTAAAAGTCATCATAATAGTGTTCAACGTAACTTTGAAGCGGCGGTAATTTGGCAATAAATTAAATTTTAAAATATTGAGCGACTCTAAATATGAACAAAGCAGTTTTTTGAATTAAAAATTTAATGGCACAAGTCTCGCTCATACATATGAATAAAAGAAGTGCTATGATTGCAAGTACACGTTGCACAAAGTCGATTTTTGAAGAGCAAGTTTTAAGTTTTCTTTACGAGTGTGGCGAGTAAGGAAAATTAAGACGTGTGCCACAAAAATCACTTCTGCAACGAGGTGTACAATAAACTTTGTGCCAAATGCCCGTATCACAATGAGCTAAGCATAAATTAACTGAAATCACTGTACATCGAAAAATTAATTCTTAAACAAAACTTCCATCAATCAAGTTAAATCGAAAAATATTACTATTACCTGAACGCAAATATGAAGGTGCAAATCAATTTTGTTAAATCCGGCTCGAAGTACCATGAACGGAAGTGCAATATTTCCGCCATTATAATAAAAGACGTGACTGTTCGAGACACGTTAGCTCCTTCTTATGTCAATGAATCTTCCAAGAAAGCGCGTTCAATAGCCGTTAAAGCGGAAAGATTTAAGCATAATCATTATATTCGTTTAAAAGAGAATTATTTATTAACTCCTGTTGCTTTCGAAACTCTAGGTTGTATGGGCCCAGAAACG
>CM055403.1:92480435-92505574 GCA_029228625.1 Pseudolycoriella hygida
TACCTTTGGAGTAATGACGAGATGGCACTACATGTGTTCATTTCAGTTAGAAATCGCTAGACCCCGGTTGTACCGAGTATTGTTCATAATGAAACATCAAAACGTCGGTAATCAACCCCCTTCAATATATCAAGTTGCATGACTTGGCTGATGATTGGCACTAGATGCCGAAATATTGTTGTTTCTAAAAATGTTCAAGAACTCGGCGATCCTAGTTGAGTTCAACCTGAGCGTCATTACAATGACAAAGTAATCTCATTAACTCAAAAATTCTTCATTCTGTTACTATGACTAGACCGCTATAATCAAGAAAAATGGCTACTTCAGCCAAATAACTATTTTAAAATCATTGTGAACCACACCGGCGCGATCCTAGCAGCCCGGCTTCGGGAAGTCCATAGCTTTTATTTGACACCCCACTGACATCATTTGACCAAATATTCACCAAAACGTGATCCCGGAGGTGAAAAATCACCGGCTGACCCATTTTGTGTATTTTCTTTGGTAGTCGCTTTGAGCAATCCCTGTTTTTCATTTGACAATCAACTGACCGTAATGAGGACGAGATACAATAAAGAACCCTTTCCCGATTGTAAAAAATTATCAAAAGACTTACTTTGAGCACTCGCAGTTCAGTCGGATGACATCCGATAAAAAATTGTTCTTTAACAACTTTTTTCCAAACACGTTTATTTTAAATTCTCAACTAACTCACCACGACCCATTAAAATATATCAGATTGATACTTGCAAACGTATTTCTTTCTCTCCCACTCTTATACGAATACTATGCCTTTCCAGAAGGATGGCGTGGGGTTCATTTTTTTATTAGAGCTGCGATACCTCATTCTCTGATTTTATGATAAATTTGACATACAAACACTGATATTCTTATTTTTCGACAAATTTCTGAAACTGGAATATATCACAATAAATCACAAAAAAAATCACCAAAAGGTCAAAAAAATCACCAAGAGACCAAAAAATCACCAAAAAATCACAAGAAATCTTAATCAATTTTGGAGTCGGTACCCCTTGGGGGGTATACAGCCGTCGTCTTAGCGTTGGGCCGTAACCTTCTCTTTCGACAAAAATATTCAATTGAAAGCACGTAATTATTTAATGTACTTAGTACACTGTACTATTTTGCGGTGGGTATAGAATAATTGATCAAAAAATAAGGTTAATCACACTTTGTGATAGTGTGGTCGATCACTTTTCATCGATATATTGAAACTTTTAGTCGATCAACAATATCTTTCCGATTTTAGCTATGGTGGTCGCCTTGTCCGAGTCGGGAATGCCCAGAAGAAGAAGAAATTGACATTGTTGTTGATCAATGTTTGGACCACTGTTTATTGCTTGAACAAAATCCAAAAATTGAGATCGTGGCCCCAACACATGTGCCTATGAGAGCTACAACAGACAATGGTGAAATAGACGACCTAAATTTTCATTTGAGCAAAAGAAAAAAGGATTTTACGACAAGAAATCCAAACGATTTTACTTACAGTTCAACTATGCCGTCCTCTTTTACTGCAGACCCAGTAACTAGTAAATACTAGAGAAAACAGGCAAACGATAAAATCTCATTAATTAAACTTCGTTTAGGTTCAACAAAATCCTCAAATATAGACATCAATTCTTCCGAAGAGGAAAGTTGGGTTCTGGGATCAGATGTTGACGGAGCTGCCCATTTTTTGTTGGATATGCATCCTGACCTAGGGGAACCTATCGAACAATTAGGCATGGAAATCGTACAAGACGACAATGACACAGTGACTGACTTCAAACAACGCTTCGGCGAAAAATTACTTTGGGATTCAGGTGTTAATGTAACTGCGCTGGAAGAAGAAGATCTTCGCTGTGGTGGATTGGTTCTACAATCAAATATGTCTGGCACATATAACTTGAGATTGAGCGAATGGGCAGCCGATTGTATGGTGCAGCAATGCCAATTCCGTCAAGGTGGTCCCGAAATTTGCCCACCTGACTATCGTGAAAGTGATGACAGTATCTTCTGGATATATTTTGGACTAAGATTTTTGGCCACAACGATGTTGTAAGTATTTCACATCATTTACCTGGCTTAAAAGCAATCCCTTCTAACATTTTTTCGTAAACTCCAGGAGCTCAGGTGTGACTATTATGGATCCCATTGCTCTCACTATGATAGAAAAATACGGGGGTGATTTCGGACGAGAGCGTTTATTTTCAAGTATCGGAATGGCAATTTTTTCACCTATCACTGGCTTATTAATAGACTACACTTCGAGAGGATTGGGTTATACCGACTATTCAGCCGCATTCTACACCTACGACATTTTATTAATCGTATCAACAATAACAGTCCTACTTATGCCAATTGGTGAAAAACTTCCAGCAGACAATGTTTTTCGAGATTTGTGGAACCTTGTTAAAATGCCACACGTTCTTATCTTCATTTTGTTCCTATTCGTGTTGGGAAACTTTTGGGGATTCATCGAAAGCTTTTTGTTTTTGTATTTAAAGGAACTTGGTGCTCCTAATTATCTTCTTGGAATCACAATTACAGTGGGTACAGTCAGCAGTATTCCATTCTTATACGGAGCGGAGGCAATAACGCGACGAGTTGGTCACGTGAATTTGATCATTATCGCCTTTTTCTCACATGCTTCTCGATTAGTTGGATACTCTTTTATTGAGTGAGTAGATATTTTTGTTTTAACGAATTAGGCCATTCCGCTCGCTAGTAGATATATTTTTGGTGGTTTGGAATATGGCGATGCAGGTGGCTGTCGAAGGTTATTTTACAAAGAAATACCGATAAGATGAATCTTTGCAAATAAATTAATGGTTTTTACGAGTGATTATCTATTTTATGCATTTTCTTACAACCTGCAAAGAAAAAGCAAATAATCAAATACAGCCAATAATTAAATACAGCCAAAACTTTGCAATCGTACAACGTTTTCTGCGTTTCTCTATTTATATAACTTATATTCGCTATAGCATGGAGAATGAGAGTGATATAGAGTGATATCAGAAACAAAGAAAACGTTTGTACGACTGCAAGAAAAATTCTTTGGCTGTAAGTTTAACAAGCGTTACGAAAATTGACTAAAATTTACAAGCGAGTGGAACACTACATTTCCATAAGTAGAAAACAAACGAGACATTTGCAGCAATTCCACTAAGAAATTATACCAGTTTATACTAATTGTCAGAATTGACAGCTGTCAAAGCTGATTTCGGAGAATTAGAAACTTTTCCAATTTGCCGCAATTTGCACATTTCGCGGTTTTCATGAAAACATTGGTTTATTTAATGTGTAATAGGTTTGTTTGGTTAAAATGGTAAATTTATGTGGTAAGAACGATATATGCATTACAAATTTTTAATTCGTATTGTGAAAATTGAAATTTTCTGTGTGGTTTTTGTCGATAAAAAGAAATTGAGTTTTGTGGCATCGAAATACAACGAGTTCGCGATTTCGATGAAAGTACGCATCGGTTGCGATTTCAGGGTCTTATTTGATAAATAGTCGATTCAAAATTAACTGAATTTCTCTAAATTTTGTTTTGACTCAAAAACGTGTTTAATGTATTGCACGAACGCAAATATCTAGTATTTTATATTTAAACAGAATTTCTCTTTACCGACAAAAACCCTTTTTCACACAGAAAATTTCTATTTTCGCAATACAAATACAAAATTTTTACTACATATATCGTTCCTGCCACATAAATATACCATTTTAACCAAAAAACCTATTACACATGTTCAAATAAAATAAACAGATATTTTCATCAAAAGTGTGCAAACAGAATCGCAGCAAATTAGAAAAGTTTCTATTTCTCCGAAATCAGCTTTGACAATGCAATGGGCGTGTTGGTTTATATGATTGATTCACTTCAGAATCACTTAATAGTGTTCGAAATCTTTCGAAATACAATTTTTATAAACGGACACTTTGATTCACTTAATTCACTTTGTCAATGGAGAAATTAAAAAAACATAAGCAAAGACCCGTACGTACCCGTGTCAGAATATATATTGCAAAGTTTTCAAAATGAGCAAAAAAAAAATCAATGTATCAATTTTTGTATAACTATCAGCATTCCGACGATCAAAAGAAATTCCCAGGGTAATGTCAAGAACCCTCCCAAAGTACATCTCATTACCTATGCGTACCTATAAGATTAATAAAAATGATTTGTCTCCTCTCTAAAATTTTAGTCTCTACAACTTTGCCTTTCCTTCCAAGCAACTTTTTAACTGCCATAGTTCTAGAGATATGAGTCCTCTTTGACAATTCTGGAAGTGGCCATATCGCTTAAAATTGGGCCATATTTCCCCAAAGCCCTGAGACAAGTGTTCGCTAAAATTTGATTCTCTACAACTTCGCCTTCGAAAGTAAATATTTGTGTTGCATAATTAAGCAAATATTGACGAAAAACCATCTAATCATGGGCGCGCGGTAGCAAGTCCACATACGATCGAAAAAATCAGAAACTTTTTTTCGTAGACTGCGGAACCATATATACAGCTAAGTTTTGACTTTTTCCCCTGCGTCGCGTCGTACCACCCTGAGATTCGGATTCTACGTAAAACTTTGATTGAAATCGACATTTTACTCATTAAAATCGGTCCAGTGGATCCGGAGAATGACTTTTAGAAAATCGTCATTTTCTATACTAAATGTGCTACTTCATAGAAGCCTACGTTAGTTAGTAGTTCCAGAGCCATTTGTATGATAAACGACTTTTTTGGCGATTTCTCGAAAACTGGCGGTTAGATCTTCTTTAAATTTTGCAGCGACCTTCGGATGGGCATTCTACGCCATTCAAGATTTTCAAAAAATGGGGTCACCGGCCTCGTTTGGGCGCTAGGGCTCCTGGAAGCTTCCATACAAATCCCGGCTAATTCCATTGGTGCCGTCACCTGGGTAACGAATTTCATCTCTTTCACTCTTTCAATGTGATTTATATAAACATGAGACAAAACACAATCGTTCCCCAGGTGACATGGTAGCGACGATGTATGTGTTACTGATGGAATTAACCATAAAATAATGTGTGTGTGAATGTCACGGAGAATAATAAATTTATTGCAGCATTAGTACATCAACGGATGGGTGAGTGAGGTATTCAGCTTCCATTAGAGTTTTTGATATTTTTCAGTTATCCTCGACATGACACAGGTCATCCAATGGAGCTTTCAAGGTTAAAGGATTATTAGGGATTTTTTTGGATTTTTCTAGCACTTTTCAAATTCCATCAGATTTTTCGATATTTTTCTGTTATTCTCGACATGAGACAGGTCATCCTATGGAGCTTCCTAGGTTTAAGGGATTATTAAGGATTTTTGTTAATTTCTCTAGCAGTTTTCAACTTCCATCAGGTTTTTTGATATTTTTCGATTATTTTCGACATGAGACAGGTCATCCAATGAAGCGATTATTTCAATTGCTTCCAAAACTATTGACATCACAACAAAATACCTTTCAAAAGGGAAATATGACGCAAGTCCTTGTTCCTTCTTCCAAAACAACTGATATCAATTTGGGTGACGCTTAACGCTTCGAAACGCAAAAGAATCTTACAAAATATTTTCACATTTGATTAAAAAAATGCGTCACAAATGCGGTGGGTCCGGCAGTGTTATAGTTTTTCGGTTCTTTCAGTTTTATACGCAAAAATTTGACTTCCTGTACAAAAATACTACATACATTCCTATATATACAAGTCAAATTTTTGCGGTGCGAAAGCTAAAAGAGCAGAAAAACTATAACACTGGTGAGTCCGGCATTTGTGACGCATTTTTTTAATCAAATTTTTCACATTTGATTAAAAAAATGCGTTTGAAATTTTGAAAGATTTTTTTGCGTTTCGAAGCGTTCATCGTCGCCCAAATTGATATCAGTTGTTTTGGAAGAAGGAACAAGGACTTGCGTCACATTTCAGTTTTTAAAAGGGTTTTTGTTGTGATATCTTATATGGCTGAGAAACTGAATTTCGCTCATTCTATGAATACCAGTGTCCAGACCACTGAGCCGATTTCCACAAAAAAATTTTCCCAGTTTTGTGCAATCAAATGCTTTAATTTGACACCAAAATGAACAATTTCCGTGCAAAACATGCCGAGATATTTACGATAAAATTTGACCGACCTTCGAAAATCCACGTTTTTGGGGACTTCTTCGACCATATCTCCGGAAAAACTTGACCGACATTGCTCAGCTTTGAACTTGAATCATGGGAGGCATGTACCTTTCAAGGAAAAAAAGGTTAGGGGGGATCGGTTGAGCCGTTTAGAAAAAAAAAGTGGAGACGGACGCACGGACAGATAGACATTTTGTTATTGCTGATTCGTCATATTTCGACGATACTAAATATATATTCCTACAACTCCAACCCCGATCTACGCCATGCTACAATAAAATCTTTTCCCTTAAACGTATATGACCTAGACCTTTGTACTTCGTACGGGTCCAATAATTTAAAAAAACTGAAATTACCATAATCGATTTACAAGAAAACTCGGAAAAGAAAAATATTCGAAACACGCGTAGCACACTTTTAATGGTTTTATCAATTTTTGACAACAGTAAAACTATTTCCGAAATTCGAACTCAAGTGATTTTGATTCACTTCAAAGTACCAACATCTGATATGTGATTCACTTTGAACTGAATCAAAATGGAGAAAATGATGAAACAAAAAAGTGAAGAAACTGATTCTGAAGTGAATCAATTATAAACAAACACGCCTAATGTATCGTTTGTTTTCTGCTTTACAAGCACCTAAAGACGTTAATACTTTTTCATTAAAACTTGAAAAATTTCAGCGACGCGTGGTGGTGCTTTCCCTTCGAAGCAATGGAAGCTCTATCCTGTCATTTGTAAGTTTTTTTGATTTAGATGATCCTTAAAACTTATTGCTGAATTTACCATAGGATGTGGGTAGCAGCAGCGACGTACTGTGCAATTCTAGCTCCGAAAGGCTTGCTCGCAACTTTGATTGGTGTGCTAGGTATGGCACATTTTAGTTTAGGACGAGGAAGTGGTTCGTTTTGTGGCGGCTTTCTTATTGGACAAGTTGGTACTCGGGAAGCCTTTCGATACATGGGAATATTTGCTGTTTTAGGAGGCTGTGCGTACTACGCTTTACACTTACTATGGCTTAAGAAATTCGACGCTCCAGCTGATAAGGATGATCAAGATATTGTAGAAAATGGTGAAACTGAAAAATTAACCTCATCCGAACCGAAGACAAAGGATCAAGGAACAACAATGTCACAAGAACGTTTGAGTTTAATGATTAAATTCAACCAGATTGGCAGCTTAACATCATTGCCACGAAGCTCGAAAGTAAGCTTTATTTATTTACTAACTTTTTTTCTCTAATAAAACTTTTATTGCGTACATACATTTTTCCGCACTCAAGTTAATTCCAATTCATACAAAGATTAACGACTACTTTATTTTCTTTATTATATCTGTGACGGTTTTATATACCTACCACAGGCACGATGTTGCTAATGCTGAAATAGTGATAATGTTGTTACAATATTCTTAACATCATTGAATTTTTGCTATCTCTAAAGTTTTTCAGCAAACTAAAACTACATGACTATTTCACATTAATAATAAGTAAAGATACTTGACTTTCCAATCAGTATAATGAGCTTTTATACTTTTGTGTTAATATGCAAACATGAAACTCTCAAATATCAACAAACACTCGCTAATTTCGTCCACAAAGTTTTTTTTAAAATATAGTACGTTACATCTCAAGGAGCTAAAACGGTGCATTTAGACTCAGGTGGTTAAAAGGTCAAATCCGAGGGTGTAGCGCAGCGGACAAATAAGTGCTACTTATTAAACTTATTATTCAGGTCCTAAGTAGAGGCATACTTCTATCGACAAATATGTTCTACTCAATTTTCTCTACAAAATACAAAAAAAAATTGGACCAGGGCCGACCGTCCTGTGGCTCCAAGTAGAGGCCTTGGATCCAAATTTTTTCTTGAGTACGGTTAGTCATTCGCTTACCTCTCAGAAAAAGAAACCATGAAAATCGAATGTAATTTTGCTGCATTATACATGAAAAACATATAGGACCGTATTTGACGTCTTTTTTGGGGTTAGCTAAGTCCAAACTCAAAAAAATATTACTTCCATCAAATGTATGACATTCATTAACCTTTACAACAAAAAATAGTTATTTGGATCACAAGGCATGAAAGTATAAAAATTCAACCCTGTGCGAGTATTGCTGCCCGCGCCGAAGGCAAGGGCTGCAAACGCACATGTTGAATTTTTGTAAGTCGTCCCTTGTGATTCACGTAACTTTTCATCACGACAACAACGGAAATCGTAATTTTTCACTTCCCAAACACAAATTTTTAACAACAAATTTTTGGATTCTCTTAGTTAAGTGAGGTCTGCATTATTTCATTTTCGGCTCCCATTTGGGAAGTGAAAATTACGATTTTCGTTGTTGGAGTGATGAAAAAATTATTAAAATCGGTTCAGATTTGCCCGAGTTATGTACATAAGACCGAAAACCACCTGAGCGGCCCTAGCTCAGCGGTCCTTCGTCCAAATCGGCCTATTTATCTCAAACTCAGTTTTGGTACTTCACTTCAGGGGAAAAAATTTTGAGAATCGATTAAGATTAACTGTTTACGTTTAATGTTTACGGACGGACGGACTGATGAAATTTTTTTTCCTTCTTCCCTACTCTAATCAAATGGTTTCAAACTTCATGATAAACGCATAGGATTCAATATTCGTATGGGTACAAAAAATTTAATTCATCGACATATTCGAGCTCAAAAACATAAAAATGTTATGAAAAGTATTGACAACTTTAAAGTTCCAGAACTGGGAAGATGATGGCGTATTCTGGAGGATAAATCTTTTGCCAACATTCCTCAGTAATCTTATGGAGATGATCCATTACAAAATTTGCTATTTCATGTATTTTATATTGATGTAGTGTTGTGTTCTCAAGTGTTGTCAAGTATAGCGTAGTGAAGGGAACGGTAGTGTAGCGATGTAGTGAGCTGTAGTGTAGTGTAGTGAGATGTACTAAGGTGTTGTGAGATGTAGTGTAGTGTAATAAGATGAGGTGTAGTAGGTAGTGAGGTGTTGTGTAGTGAAATGTAATATGGTGTAGTGAGATGTAGTGAGGCGTGGTGACATGTAGTGTAGTGAGGTGCAGTGATTTGTGTTTTATATTATAGATGGATTTTGATTATAAAGAAAATATCTTGAAGTATATGTAAATCTGGTGTATTTAGTAGACACGCTCTGTGTATTGCTTAAAAATGTCAGTACAACTATAAAATTGAAGGCATTATTCAATTATGGTTCATTTTATTCCTTCTAATATGTATGCAACTTGTCGTAGTGTGGCTCTACTTTAAGGATTTTCGATCAAATGGTTTTGCTTTTTTGGATGAAACGATAAAACAAAACAACAAATGCAACTTTTTCAAGTCGCTGTCGCACCTGCCGGTAACGTGCGGGAAAGTTTCAATCACTCTGCGACAGTGATCGGAAGTGCTGCTGACTCCTGGGACACCGCTTAGGTTTGCATAGCTAGTGTTGAGTTTGATTGCCGCTACCCATCCGAAAAAGACAGCGTATTTTTATTGTATGTGAAGTCGTTACTCGCCAGATGCGTTTTGAAGTGAATGGCCCCGGTCCCTTGATATTTTAGGATGCACCAGCTTTGGAAGGCCTTTTCACTCAAAGCTCCGTTCAGTATTTTTGTGTTTTCACTGGCAACTCCCAGTTCCTTTATGCAAACGTCCATTCCAGACTTACAATCCGAAAACTTCTTGAAATAGTTAATCGTTAATATTTGACAGTCTTTTTTATATTGAGAAATGCTGTAAGAACACTTCCCATGAAGCTCGAAACAAACCAAGACCGTGAATTTTTCTTCTGCGGGATTCATTGGCATTCCGATTTTTGAGTACAGGACCTGGATTAGCTCTATTGTTCGTTTGGCCGCTTTTTCTGAATGTGCTGTTACTGCGTTGTCGTCAGCAAAACAGATAAGCATAGAACGTCGTAGTTCTCGTTCAATGTGAATCCATTGTAGAGGCATTGAGGATCGTAAATTTCCTCGTATATAAAATCGACGGCCACATTAAATAGAATCGGAGACAGTGGACCTCCGAAGTTGAATTCCATTGGTCATGACCATTCGAACTGCTTTTTTCCGCTGGTTATAGTACCAATATTTTTTATAAGGGTTTCTTGGGTTTAGCGGCGTTGAGTAAATAAATAAATTCAAATTTTTTTCCAAATTTTTTCCCCTTTAGCTATATTTCGGGTACAGTTTGACCCATCTTCAGGCTATTCAAAGTGTCTAGAAAAATATTAACATATGAAAACGATTTCAACTCTTAAATTATTAGTCAAATTTCACCTTAGTATTCAATCACAAAATTATATCACATTACGTTAAACAATTAAAATTTGCTACACTAAATAAATTAAAACGTTACTCTCATTGCGCATATCACAGATGATTAAACTTTGTTGACAACTGAAACTTATTTTATCTTCTTCTTATCTACACTGACTTCCCTAAGGTCTAAGCTATTACGACAATACGGTCTTTAATTTAAATTTTCCTGAGTAAATTTTTGTAAGCTTCATTTAGTCCTTGGGTATCTATTTGTAGGTTAGTGGCATTTTTAGTGTTGAAAATGTGCATTTTTTCCGCAATGTTACGTTGGTGGTAGTTAGGGATGTGGTCAAGTATGGTTACATTCTCAAAGTCAAAGTTATGGTTGTTTTTGACTGAGTGTAGAGTGAGACCAGTTGTTTCGGTTAATTTCTTCAATTTAACTTCACTTTTATATTTTGACTTCCTTTTCGACTATTTTTGTTTCGTACGTCCTGCGTATTTGGCTGGGCAGTCTAGGCAATTAAGTCTGTATACAATTTTCGATCTCATGTCCTTGGGGATGTGGTATTTGTTGTTTGTGTATAGTTTACCGATGTTGTTGCTGGCTTTGGATCCTAGGGACATGTTATATTCTCTTAAGGTTTTGTTAACTCTTTCGGACAAACCGGGAATGTAGGGCGCAGCAATGTATCTCACTTTTGGTTTGTCGATATTTTGGGAAGTCAGTGTAGATAAGAAGAAGATAAAATAAGTTTCAGTTGTCAACAAAGTTTAATCATCTGTGATATGCGCAATGAGAGTAACGTTTTAATTTATTTAGTGTAGCAAATTTTAATTGTTTAACGTAATGTGATATAATTTTGTGATTGAATACTAAGGTGAAATTTGACTAATAATTTAAGAGCTGAAATCGTTTTCATATGTCAATATTTTTCTAGACACTTTGAATAGCCTGCAGATGGGTCAAACTGTACCCGAAATATAGCTAAAGGAGAAAAAATTTGGAAAAAAATTTGAATTTATTTATTTACTCAACGCCGCTAAACCCAAGAAACCCTTATAAAATTTGATGCAAACGGCGAAGAAACAAATACCAAAATAGTACCAATATTGGGCCAAGTCATATTGGAATTTATCACGTCGTCTCTGTTTCGCCTTAGCGTCAGTTGTTTGAGAATTCGATGAACGTGATTGCTAAGCTGATGTGATATTCTTACTTTTGTTTTTTTGATGACGTAGCCTATAGAATTTTACTGAGGGATGTTGTGGTTCTGGTAGACGTTGCCTCGCTGTAAATAAAAATTTTTGGTTTCTACATATTCATCGAGTTTTTTTCATCGACGGCTTCGCTACCGTATATCTCCTCAAAGATCTTTCTAAACTTCAGAGACCGGATTTTTGTGATTTGATTTACGAAAATCATGATTTCGATAAAAAAGATTGCTCAAAAAAAAATTGAGCATCCAAAATTTTTAAAAAAATCATTTTTTGTTTTATTGGTTATTTTTTCGTTTCAGTTGAAACTGAGTTGATTGCACTGACTTTTGAAGAAAATCATTTTTTTTGAAAAACGTGATTTTCGACGGTTTGATGCTCAAAATCACTCATTTTTCGTGATGCTCAACAATGATTTGAGTAAGAAAAAAAGATTTGATTTTGATTTCCGATCTCTGCTAAACTTATCACATTCGGAATCTAAAGATTGGTTGGTAGTTTCGGCGGTGTTTTTCAGTATCGCTGTAGAATTTTCCTCAGAGGTAGCGTTGAGCCTTTCGCTTATTCGTGTAGCAGTTGTGTCGTTGGCTGCTCTCGCAGGAAGACTTCGGTGTACCGGTATGTTCCGTTTTGTGAGGAATGTTTTCTTACACACACGCGCGTGCGAATAGCATCAGCCTTTGTTTTTTCGCGTGGCAACATTGTGGAGATCAATCAGAGCGCTCATTTGAGTGTTTTAGTCTGAAATTATTTATCGAAACTAACAAAAAAAATTTGTTCAACTACTCCCATGTGTTCAGCTACTGCAGCACTTACCTTAATTCACTTCTCCGTCTCACACTGTTTACTGAGAGAAAATAGAGACAACATTTACTATAATTAAAAGTAAAATGAAGAAAAAGTGATTATGATGAAAATTTGCAGCAAGACCCTCGTTTCCTTAAGCCCTTGCCGCAGCAAATTGACTTTTTTAGATGTAAAAATGCTTGCTCACATATTCTTCGGCGGCAATCAGCGCGCCTCCAGCCGGCCCACACCTCTTATTCCACCTGTGCGCAAATCACGCAATCATTATGATCGATTACTAAAGTATCTAGCCGGTGTGGATTGAAATAGTTGAAATACGTTGACACATTAATATTATTTACTCCTGCGGCCGCTCTATGGTGATTTCGGCATGTGGGGCTCGTTTTATTTTTTTTCAATCCAAGACCAAAAAACCGCTTGCCGGCCGAATTTTTTTTGTGGAGTAAATTGAGGGGAACTTTTTTGTCGATGGAAGTATTGGTCAGAGCGCTCTTCTAACTTGATCAAGGGTTGTTTTTTTTTTATAATTTTTTTGTAAATATTAATTTAATTTTTATTTTGGGTTTGAATATTTGGAGAGGTTTGTCAATATTGCCCTTTAAGCGATTTCCAATCCAATTTAATGTGGACGTACTTAGGCAATATTTGTTTAGATTTGTCCGAGTCTTTTTGCAGCATCTTTTCTGTTTTCCAGATCTTGTCTGATGCGAACGTTTCATTTGCATATATTTTTTGATCAATACCGGTATTCGAAATTCTGGTTTTCCTATTGATTGCGGTATTAATACCAATATTGCCTTCTCCTAAATTGATTACTCAAGGAATGGCTATTTCCGAAACGGTACTCTGTAATTTCAGTAGTTTAACAATTTCTTCTCAATATAACTTGCACATAAAACACAGCATTAATAACAATAAATTTGTTTAAGGCTGACATTCGCGATCATCTGTCACAACGGCGAAGTAGTTATAACATCGAATTTGTTCGGGGTCAAGCACGAAGTGGTGGAAGTGCATCGAAGGTCGATCTCTTAAAATCGGCGTTGGAAATCAACCACAAAGCATCAAATCCATCAGTTATGACAAAGGAACGCACATCAAATCAATCGTTGGGTCGTAATCGCGCCGATTCCGCACCAAAGTTGAATCACAATTTACAGAAAAATATTCAATTGCCTAATGTACCTGTGCTTGAGGTAATTTTTTCTTAGACTTACACATTTCTTTACAACTAACCGAAAACGTTTTCGCATTAAACATTGACAAAACTAGGGTGTTGAAACGACATTTGCTCCCTATGATCGGTATAAGTACCGAAGTAGAGCACAACTACAAATGATTCCAGCTGAACCAATAACCATCAATATTGATTCGGTAAAATAATATTTCGGAATGAATAGATGTTATTTGGCTCTAGAGCGAATCCTTCACTGTAAATTCTTGCATTTCACACTTGTAAATAAAACAACATGAGTTTGAAAACTTTTCGCAGCGTAGGAAAAAAAGAGTTTAAAAAGTGGAAAGTTAAATGCATGTGTTGTAAACTAAAAAAGAATTTCTTCAGCGAATAAAAGTGGCCACGTCTGAACGCGCCAACTTCCGCGGTTAGCTATGGCCTGACCCCAAGAAGAATTCGTCTACTTTTAATCTCGTACCTTATGGAACCGTCCATAAATGACGTATGCTTCTAAAGGGGATGGAATGCCCGGGGAAAAAGACGAGATGAAGAAAATTGAACGTTGCGTTGCACGTTACGTTAAACGTTGTGAGGGAGCGTCCATAAATGACGTCTGCATTTAGGGGGTGGGAGGGGGGTCATGAAAAACAGACCAAAACAGACAGGGGGAGGGGGGTGTTTGACGAAAACAGACGTCATATTCGGTAATGTCGCTCAATTTGAAAATTTTATTCGTCTTTTCATTCGAGAATCACGAAAATTGTAATTTCTCGATATTCAAACATAAAAACAACAACCAACGATATTGGCGATGAAATCACACTATTGACCTTTTTCTTTCTTTTTCTTTCGCATCAATTGTGTGTTGACTTTCGCACTATGCACGAACGCATAACTTGACTTTTTTTATTTTCGGTTCTCGAACGGAGTTTGAAAATTACAGTTTTCGCGTTCCAGCAATAGAAAAAAATTTAAACTTTTACAAGAAACGCATGATCGCAAATGAGTGAACTTTTTAGATATTTTTTAGGATTTCACCCCTTTGCATGTAAAGTTTTGTATGCATCTGTTCTAGACGACGGTTTTTAGGCATTTTCGCTTTTAGACCTCACTTCTTTCGGTCTACAACTCGCAAAATTGCCTAAGTTCAGTCTTGTAAAACAAACACAAACAACTTTTTATTGAAAAATCAAAGAATCTTCAAAAATATTTCAAATAGAAGATGAAAAAATGACGTCTGCTTTCGGGGGGAGGGGGGGGGGGTATGGAAAACAGACGAAAACAGACAGGGGGGTGGGGGTGGGTGAAAAAGCCGAAAAAATGCAGACGTCATTTATGGACGCTCCCTGACGAGCTATTTAACACCCATTTCGACCCCTATTACGGGGACTACCGCACTTCATACACTCTTTTAAATCCTTTCGAAGAACGAAACTGTTGAATTCTCTGTTTTGTGGTCTAAATAAGAGATATGTACAATGTACATCTGTCAACACGATAACTCGAGTAAAACTAAATCGATTTTCAAAATATATTTTTTTCCTGAAAGGCAAGCAAAAGCTTTTGTAGGGTTGAATTTTTGCATTTTTTGTTACTCAATTCCCATTTATTGAACACACACCTACACCTACACCACACTTATCTTCATCCTGTACTCCAAACAAGCCGCATTCAGGCAGTCAATCCCACCCTGTAAGTCCTCGCTATTATCCGCCAACAGAATCAAGTCATGCGCATCATTATTACCTCACCGACCCCTACATTTCACCCCTGCACGACTCCTGCAAGTTGGCCTGCTTGATCTTTTTGTCTATGACATTGTCCAGTGCATCTTCCACTATGTCCCTAACCCGGTCAACAATTGCACTCGCGTACACCTTACCTACCACGCTCAAGAGTGATATCCCCTATAGTTACTGCAGACCTTACGGTTACCCCTCTGCCCTCTTATAAATTGGAGCAATAACACCGAAGCTTCAGTCAGCAGGTACTGTGGAAGATTTCATGGCTAAATTGAAAATCCTACACAGCCATTGGATCCCACCTGATCCGCTATTCTTGAGAAATTCCGCCCTAATTTCATCCACCCCTGCCGACCTTTCGAGGCACCTCATCCAGTGTAATTTCCTCCGTCACCAACACACTAAGTCTTGCCTCCCTATCATTTTCCTCTGCCTGATTGAGAAATGTAAAAAAATCTTTATTTATCACCTTTATCTGTAATTAGCCCGCCATTCTTATCTAAAATGCTACTACAATCGTCTTTCACGCCACCGCGTTTCACTGTAAATTTTATTTTTATTAAATGAAAAAATTTCTTTAATCATCGACCAACATTTCTTACCCCTGCCTTGACCTGCTTTTTCCAATTCCTTTCCAAACATCTTCCCCTCCTGGTCCTTTGCTTCCTTGACTATATCCTTAACCAGTTGCCTACAAGCCTTATTAGCCTCCCACGTCCTATCCGTTCTTGTCCTGTAACCAGATCAAGTATAGTTTCCCTTTTTCCAACATAGCCCCCCTAATCTCGGTGTTCCACTTTTTTGTTTCGACCCCCACTAGCGACACTGCCCAGACAGTCCTCCCAAGACACCCAATACAAATTTCTTAAAATTCACCCACTCAGTCACAATGTCCCCGCAGTCAGCTGGAAGCTCCTCTATTTCACTAAATTTGCCAACACGAAATTTGAGACTTACCACCTTCTTCCTTTTAGTCTGACAGTTCAGCAACCGACAGATGGGTACCCGAAAAGTAGTTGTCAGAACCGAAAGTGAAACTCCTGAAAACACGCGTTTCCCTGAATACCCTGTCTTCTGTCCTGTTCTATAATCGTGTTATCAATTATATAATTCTTCCGTTTTTCATTTTTTTAATCGACAGGTCCATGAAAGCCCAATAATTTATGGAAGAACCAGTGGCGAAAAGTTTAACAAGAATAAAATTAGTCCTAAAGTAATTCAAATATTCATCACTTACGATAGAAATAGTCTACCACTAACGTAATCAATGTAGTTTAGCAGAAAAGAAATATACAGTCAGGGTTAATCGTATAATACAATGCAGTATGGGCTTACAAATCTACTGAAAGCGAGCATATAGATAATCTGCCAGAAAAACTCTTACAGACGAGGTGAGACGCAAATCTTTATATCTGCTTACAAAAGTTCTGAAATCAGAAAGAGTGACGCATTAAGCTTCTTACGCAAAAATATTATCTTCCGGTTACAAAAGTTTTGAAATCAGAGGAGGGTGACGCATTCAGCTTCAACACGGATAAAAATTATAGCAAAATTACGTTGTGTTTTTAAAAACTTGCGCCACAAACGCCAGATCCACCAGCGTAATAATTTTTCAATACTTTCACTTTTCACGTGCAAAAATTTAAATTTCTTCGCGAAAAGAAGTGAAAGTCAAATTTTTGCAGTGTAAAAACTGAAAGCATAGAAATTTATTTCGTTGTAAGGCCTGGCATTTGTGACGCAAGCTTTTAAAGACACAACGTAATTTTGCTTCAATTTTTTGCGTATTGCAGCTGAATGCGTCACCCTCCTATGATTTCAGCACTTTTGTAAGCGGAAGGTTATGTTTTTGCGTAAGAAGCTTAATTCGTCACTCTTTACGATTTCAGAACTTTTGTAAGCAGACATAAAGACTTGCGTCACACCTTCTCTGTAAGAGTTTTTTTGGCGGATATCAGTACTTTTGTAAGTTATCTCTCGCCAAAAATCCCTCAAAATATGGTCACTCATGTCGAGAATTACCGAAAATATCAAAAAACTCAAACGAAGTTGAAAAGTGCTAGATAAATCCACAAGAATCCCATAAGGACGAGCTGGCACAGTGGTTAGCGTACTGGCCTTCCACCAAAAACGATCGGGGTTCAAATCCCGTGTCGGAAAAATTCTACATTGAATTTTTCTATGAAGTGTAGCGCATTAATAACGTCCTAAAGTTCACTCAAGCTTCAAAAGTTAGGTAGTTGTGGTATGTTTGGTACGACGTACACACTGAATGAATTGTATGACGTAACCCATATACGATGAATCTGTGTACGAAATATCTAAGTGTACATTTAGGCGAGATAATAATCATGCGCCTAACAATTCTTGGAGTAATTGAATAAGACGCTACATTCGCATTACTCTGAGACGTGGTTCGGAAGTCACGTTAAGCCGGTGGTCCAGACAACACTTGTTATTGGCTATAAAAAGCTGTTAGTGGAGTCTTTAAAATACAAATACAAACATAGGATGCTCCATTTCATGACCTCACTCATGTCGAGAATAACCGAAAAATATCAAAAAACCTGATGGAACTTGAAAAGTTCTAAAGAAATCAACAAGAATCCTATAAACCTAGGAAGCTCCATTGCAAGACCTTTTTCATGTCGAGAATAACCGAAAAATATCAAAAGACTTGAGGGAAGTTGAAAAGTGCTATAGAGACACTCCCAATTCTAGAATCCCAGGGATCAGGCTATATTTCCCAAAACCCTGAGACAAGTGTTCGCTAAAATTTAATTCTCTACAACTTCGCCTTTGAAACCAACCATCTCACTCTCCTAGTTCTAGAGTTATGGGTCATCCCTCGCGATTCTAGAAGTGGCCATATCCGAAGGATTGTGCCATATTTCCCCAAAACAATGAGATACATTTTCGCTAAAATTTTATTCTCTACAACTTTGTCTTTTCAAGCAATCTTCTATCTCTCATAGTCTTCGAGTTATTGAGTCATCCTAACTGAGTCTGCAAACGACTAAATCCCATGAATGGTCAGGTTTTTTAAGGAACAAAAAAATACGTGTCCACTAATTTTATGATCCCTAAAGCTACCCTCAAAATTACTGCAAAATCGATGGAGCCGTTTCCGAGATCATAACAAAGTAAGAAAGATGCAAAGGTTGACGAAATCGATCAGTTAAAAATATCCGATTTTCACTCATTTGTATGAAAAAATGTAAATTTCAAAATTCATATCTCCGGATACCACTCCCACTTTTTTGAAGTGTACTTTCGATAAAAAATGCAATTGAAAAACGGCCACGGTCTATTCTAAAACCATAAAAATTTATCCTTTTTCCAACCTTGGATAATTTCAGGTCTGACGCACCCCAAAGCCCTATAATTCTTACTTTGAATCAAGTCTCTACAACACTGCACAAAAAACCTATTCATTAAAGTAATATTCATGAAGAACAACCAACTTCATGTAGGGTTGTGTAGCGAATTTTATAAAAACACTAAGAACCCTACAGCCATAACTACCCGATATTTACCAAATTTTTTGTCGTGGTTTCCTGAGGTCCATATCTTTCAAACCTTTTTTTTTAATTTCAAAAACTTTTATGCAACTAAATGTTTTACAGTACAAATGTAAATAATTTTATTGATAAGTATGCAGCTATCGCGAAAATAGGCCCTGGTTCCCGGTCATAGCGGAATTCGCAATGAAATGAATTCGCAGACAGGTTAGCTAAAACTGGAGCAACACAATCAATAATACGCCCAGAGTCCTGCCTCAGAGTCCCTACTTCAAGAAACTCATAAACAAATAGAAAATAAACATCTCTAAAAAACACTGGAACTGCATCAACCACGCCAGACAATCCAAGAATTGCATAAGCATCAACGCCAAAAACTCCAAATTCTTCCTTTCAGTTAGCAGAAGGAACATAAGAAGAATAACATCCATCCTAACGGGCCATTGTCCTCTAAACAAACACCTACATACGATCGGCGTCGCACAAAGAAACCTCTATCACAAATGTGGTGATGTAGAAATTACTGAGCATTTGTTACGTAAATTTTCAGCGTATATCACTGCTAGTGCAAAATCCCAAGGAGCGTACATACTAACCCACAACATAATCTGGATCATTCCTCCAAAAGACGGCACATTTTCCTTTGAAAAAAGCCGACAAATATTTATAAAGTTTTAATGAGTGAAAAATTGCATCGAGATGCGAAATCAAATTAGATCTGCAAAATAAATTTTGGCGTGGGAGACGGAAATCGAACCGCGGCATTTCTTCGCTCTCCGGGCGATGCTCTAACGAATTGAGCTAGCCCGTCACATTTTTTTTTCAGATAAAAACCGTTGTTGCATTACGAAATGCATGAGTACCTCGGACGATACTTCGTCGTACACTTTGTTTTATTGAATGTTGCAATTCATTAAGCTGACGACAGCATGACACACACACGCTTGATCTTAACTCGTAAGCATCATTCGTTTTGCTTTCGTTTAGAGCATCGCGCGGAGAGCGCAAAAATGCCGTGGTTGGATTCCCGGCTTCTTCTTCTTCTTCTTCCTTAGCCTTTTTTATCCACTGCTGGATGTAGGCCTCCCCCATAGATCGCCACTTTTTTCGGTCCATTGCCACTTGCTGCCACGTCGTGCCTGCCGTTCTTTTGATATCGTTGGTCCATCTTTCCGGTGGACGTCCCATCGGTCGTTTCGTTGGTGGCCGCCATTGCATTATAGTTTTCGTCCATCGATCGTCGGTCATTCTGGCAATATGACCAGCCCAATTCCACTTGAGCGACGCTATTCGTGTCATGACATCGATGACTCTTGTTTGTCGCCGGATCCACTCATTTGTCATTTTGTCCCTGAGTGTGATTCCTAGCATTGCCCTTTCCATTGCCCTCTGTGCAACTCTCAATTTGTTCGCTGATGCTTTGGTGATCGTGAGAGTCTCGGCTCCGTATGTCAGGACCGGCAGCACACACATATCGAACACTTTCCTCTTCAGACTGTTGCTCATGTTGCTGTTGCTCTTGAAGATGTACCGTAACTTGCCGAACGCCGCCCAACCGAGACCGATCCTTCTCTTTATTTCAGCCGTTTGGTTGTCGAGACCGAGCTTCATGACGTGGCCGAGATACTTGTACGAATTCACGATTTCAATTTCCTCGTCTCCGATCTTGATTGGTGTAGCACCATCGATGTTTGTCATCACTTTCGTTTTCGACATGTTCATCTTCAAACCGATTTTTTGGGCTTCCTCGTTGAGCTGCAACAGCATCGCTTCAATCTGTTCCAGAGTCGTTGATGTCAGGGCAATGTCGTCGGCGAATCGAAGGGTGTTCAGAAACTTCCCATTTATGTTGATTCCCAGTTCACTCCAATCAAGCTTTTTAAAAACCGTTTCCAGAGCTGACGTGAACAATTTCGGTGAAATGGTATCTCCTTGACGGACTCCTCTTCCAATTCGAAATTTATCGGTGGTTTTATGCAGTTTGACGCAAGACGTTGCGTGCTCGTAGATATGTTTTATCATCCGGGTATATCTCGAGTCAATCCGACAATCGTCCAAGGAGTCTAAAATCGACCATAATTCGACCGAATCGAACGCTTTTTCGAAGTCTATGAAGTATATCGCGATGATGATTTTGTATTCGTTGCATTTTTCTATTAGACTTCTCATCACTTGCAAGTGGTCATTTGTGCTGAATCCGGAACGAAACCCTGCTTGTTCGATCGGCTGGTAGAAGTCTAGCTTCTTTGTGATCCGTTTCGTTATCACCTTCATAAACAGTTTGTAGAGGTGCGAAATCAAACTGATGGGCCTGTAGTTTTCCAGTTTCGTGATGTCTCCTTTCTTGTGCAGCAAAGTGATGACTGCGTTTTCCCATGATTCTGGTATTTTCTCTTGTTCGAGACACTTGTTGAACAGATCGGTTGTCATTTTGAGCAGTGTGGGTCCGCCTTCTTTGATTGCTTCGATCGGAATGTCGTCGTCACCTGGAGCTTTTCTGTTCTTCATTTCGTCTAACGAAGCCTGTACTTCGTTAATCGTTATGTCCGGCAAATCTTCGGAACCAAGTTCATTATCACCGGTCTCGCTTTTGCTCTTTCTGCCGGTAGTTTGGCTCGAACCGACGTAAAAAGGTCCTCATAGAACTCTCGCGCGATGTCCAATACCTTATCCTGATCTGTTTGTATGACGCCCGCCTTATCGCGCAATTTAAAAATTTGTCTGTACCCGTTCGCCCGTTTCGCTCGTAATACTTTCATATTCCCATTTGCTTCGATAGCGTTCATGGCCAGTTTCACGTTGTATTGTCGCAGATCGATTTTCATTTTCTTGTTGATGGCTTTCGTTTTGTCTTTGTATTCAACAGTGTCTCGCTTTCCACCTTTCACCAAATCCAGTCTTTCTGCTATTAGGTCTAGCGTTTCCTTGCTGAGCTTCGACTCTTTAGTGCATGTAGATCGGCATCTGGTTTCCAGGAAGCTTCTCACTGAGGTCACTATTCTTTCTGTCAGCTCATCCATCGTTGCAGTTTGTGAATTCGTTCCGTTCAGTTCGTTGTCCATAGCTTCCTTAAATGCGTCGCTTTGTTCTTTCAGGCGTTCCATGTCTAAAACGACTTTTTTCTTGACCAACTTTTCTCTCTCTGTCCGTGTGTTCAAGACGACTTTGGCTCGCACCATTCGATGATCGCTGCCTGTTGTGAAACGGTTAAGCACAGTAACATCCTTGACAATCGATTTGCGGTTCGCTATGATGTAATCGATCTCGTTCTTTGTTCTGCCGTCTGCACTGGCCCAAGTCCACTTCCTCTGAACCTTACCGGAGAAAAATGAGTTCATTGCGAAAATTCCTTGTTGTTGGAGAAAATTCAGCAAAGTATCTCCTCGTTCGTTCCTCTGATCGTAAGCAAACGTTCCAATCGAAGTTTCTGCAACGTCTTCTCTTTTTCCCAATTTGGCATTGAAATCGCCGACTAGCAACTGATATTGAGCTCTGTTTTCTTCAATCGCTTTGGAGACATCTTCATAGAAGCTTTCACTTTCTTCGTCGTCGTGATCCGTCGTCGGTGCGTACGCTTGGATGACTTTCAAACTGTACATCGCATTTATCTTCAGCCGCACATAGATGACTCTGTCGGAGATGCTGTTGATTTGGATTATACGGTTCGACCAGCGTTTGCTGATGAGCAGTCCTACACCATGAATCGCTGTTTGGCTATCGCTTCCACGGTAGTACAAAGTGCTTCCTGATTTCAACTTCAAGCATTCTTCACCACGTCGCCTGACTTCGCTCAATCCGACAATGTCCCATTTGATCTTTTCCAGTGCCGACTCCAATTCGAGAAGTTTTTCGTTCGATTATAGCGTTCGAGTGTTATACGTGGCAATGTATAGTCCGGTGTGACAACCTATTGTAACCCAGGGATTCTTAGCACCCTCTGCTCGTCGTCTGGTCTGACCGTTGTCGGAGTCAGGGATCAACGAGCGGCTGGGAACTGAGGGCCGACTTTTCCTGGTTGTTCTCTTCATCTTCGGGGGGGTTTTAGCCGTTAAAACACCACGCTGGCCGGTGCGGGTTGGTGAGTGATGGTAGTCCTGCTGACTCGGACTTTGCATGCTGCCGTTGTCCCTTGCTGTTGAGATCATCCGCCACTATGCTGAGGTACTATCCCATCTTGATAGCGCCTAACTGCCTTCGGCCCTCGCTCTACGTGACGTTGAGGTACTACCCGAAGACTGCCCCCCTCATCCTTCTGCTAAGTGACCCACACTAATACACCAGGGTTGGTTACCTGATCGTTCATGTGGGTTGCTCACTATGACAGGTGTCACCACGGGTAGGATAGGATGTAGGAGTAGGTGGATAGAGGCTAAGGTACATAAGGAGTACTATATTACGCATACCACACCATTTGAGACCCATTCCCGGCTGCGACGCCAAAATTTATTTTTCAGATCTACTTTGATTTCGCATCTCGATGCAATTTTTCAACAATGCAAAAGCAATACAACAATTCCAATAAAATTTGTAACGTTTTTTTTGCGGGAGAAGGCCCTTTAACTGCGAAATTCGGCGGAATGTTAGTTCATGTAACATTTTCGATTAAACAATAGATTTCTAACATAAAGAAATAATCATAAACAAAAACAATTCTTTCATAAACGGTCATATGTTCGCCAAGTTCGAGTTGAAGAAATATGAAAAAGAAGAAAATGGTGCACTTGCATGCAACCCAAACGTAGAAATTTATTCTGTTTATTTCTTCAAATTGTCATTCAAAACCAAATACATTTTCATTCTTGTGAATTAAAAAAATAAATTAAAGTAGCAAAAATATGTTGCAATCATGCTAATAGGTGAACGATAACAGTGTGCAGTGAAATAACGTGTTTCAAATAACCGCCATCGTCGTCGACTGTATCTGAAAACAGTCTTCTCGGAGGGTCGTCAAGTTTAAATTGACTTTCTATTGAAAAATAATACAGTTCGAAACGTGTCAGCTGGACAGACAACTCGTAAGATTGGAGTTGTTTTTAGCAATTTGTCCCATAAAAGTTATGTTTGTTGAAGAAAATAATTAAATGCCGTGTATATTAAAACAGTCGTTCCCGTGACGATCGCCGCGGTAACGACTGTTTTCATTATCTCATGAGTTTACAATTTTCTTCTGCAGATTTTAGTTTTATGGGACAACTCGATAAATCGAGTGTTAATCTTAAAATGTATGCAGCTGAGACGCACAAATTTTTGTCAATTTCAGCAGAAACTCAATTTTAACTTGACGACTTCAGAAGGCTGATTTCAATAACAGTCGATCGACTGATATTAATTTTATTGTCTGCTTTTTTCAAGCCGACATGGAAAAAGAGTTGCTATGACTGCTGTCATAACCCTCGTTAAAAAACCATGAAAACGTTACAAATAATACTTAAAGTAAAATAACATAATCACAGCGAAAAAATAAATAAAAATCACAGAACAAAAAAAAAACAAAAACAGTAATTGAACAACAAAAAGTAAAAATAAATTAAAACAAAAATATGAAAAGAAAATAAAATCACTCAAAAAAATGTAAACTATCAAGAGCTTAAAAATATATATATATATAAAATATAACGAATCAAAAAATAATTCAAGTCAAATTGGAAGTAAAAAGAAGGAAAATCTGCAAAAAGCTTCGTCAGAAAATAATTCAAGTCAAATTGGGAGAAAAAAGAAGAAAAATCAGCAAAAAGGGTCGTCAGTGGTAAACAAAAATAGAAACCATCATGCAGTCGTCAAGGAAACGAGATAAAGAGCCAAAAGCCAAAAATCCAAATTGACAATAAAGCGGTGAAAATAATGAAAAAATCGATGATCGTCAGTCGTAGGAGGCAATTATTTAATTAAACAATTTGATCTGCGTTCACATCTTTTCTTCTTTTCGATCTTACCTCTACTTCGAACTTAGGGGAAACATATGACCACTGATAAGTAAAATGATGTTTTTTAGTCATGCTAAAATTAATACACATTTCATTAAATTATTTGAGGAGCATGAGGAGTGAGTCAAATGTATAACGTGCCACGTGTGCGTATATTTTATTTTTATTGACTTTTTATCTATGCACCGAATGATACGTAAAACTAAAGAAGAACTCAATATTGGACAACAAATTATTAAAACATACGCAAGGGACCCGTACGTATCAGAATAGATGTGGCAAACAGAGTTGATGTTACGAAAAGACTCGAACGTACTTACTTACGTAACCGGTACTACAACC
>CM055403.1:92506074-92578366 GCA_029228625.1 Pseudolycoriella hygida
GAAAAAAATTTTTCCCCAAAAAAATTTTTCCTTCAAAAAAATTTTCTACAAAAAAAAATTTTCTCCAACACCTTCGTCTACCATCGGAACACTTCGTTTCACCTTCGGCTACTTTCGGAATACTTTGTGTCACCTTCGCCTGCCTTCGGAACACATCGTGTCACCATCGGCTGCCTTCGGAGTACCTCGTGTCACTTTCGGCTACCTTCGAAACACTTCGTGTCACCTTCGACTACCATCGAAACACCTACTGTCACCGTCGGCTACCTTCGGAATACTTCGTGTTACCGTCGGCTGCCTTCGGAACACTTCTTGTCAGCTTCGGCTGCTTTCGGAACACTTCGTGTCAGCTTCGGCTACCTTCGGAACACTTCGTGTCATCTTCGGCTACCTTCGGAACACTTCGTGGCACCTTTGATTGCCTTGCGAACACTTCGTGTCACCTTCGGCTGCCTTCAAAACACTTCGTGTAACCTTCGGCTACCTTCGGAACACTTCATGTCACCTTCGGAACACTTCGTGTCACCAATTCTTCCCACTAATTCATAAAACTTTTCTGAAGAAACCAACTGTCTAGGTGTTCTTATACAGAATTTAGCAAAAAATCCAAGATGGCGTCACTTTGACAGTTGTCAGCCATTTTTTAATGATACCAAAAAATTCTCCTGATGAAAATCTATAACTTTCTCGAAGAAACTATCTCTCTAAGTAGTGTCATTCCGGAGCTAAAATTCGAAAAGCAAAAATGTATAAACGAAAATCCAAGATGGCGCCGCTATGACAGCTGGCAGCCATTTTCTTATGACCTCAAAAAATTCTTCTGATCAAACTCTATAACTTTCCCGAAGAAACGATCTCTCTAGGTAGTGTCATTCCGGAGCTAAAATTCGAAAACCGAAAAAGCATAAACGAAAATCTAAGATGGCGCCGCTATGACAGCTGGCAGCCATTTTCTTAAGATAAAAAAAAATTCTAATGACCAAACCCTATAACTTTCTAGAAGAAACCAACTCTCTAAGTGTTATCATTCCGGAGCTAAAATTCGAAAACCCAAAGAAGCCTAAATTATACCTAACAAAAATCCAAGATGACGTCACTTTGGCAGATTTCTGAAAATCACAAAAATTTCTCCCGATCAAACTCTATAACTTTCCCGAAGAAACCAACTCTCTAAGTAGTGTCATTCCGAAGCTAAAATTCGAAAACCAAAAAAAAACCTAATTTATTGCTTGGGAAAATACAAAATGGCGCCGGTTTGACTGCTGGCAGCCATTTTCTTAAGATCCCAAAAAATTCTCCTGATCAAACTCTATAACTTTCATGAAGAAACCAACTCTCTAGGTATTGCCACTCAGGAGCTAAAATTCGAAAACTCCGAGCATTACTTGAAAAATCATCAAAATTGACCACTTTTCCACATGACACGGCTTTTCCAGAATTTTCCCGGAAAAGCGGCATATGAAATTTCTCATTTGGGGCCGAGACTGACGTTCCCTGAAAATCTCAGGAAGATCGGCTGTCTAGTTCTCGAGATCGAAAATTATTAATAGATAGAACATAGAACATAGATAGATAGAAACCGACAGATCAGAAAAAAAGTTTCCATAATGATAGAAAAATTTATTCTCCATACAAAAATGTCATTTTTAAACCTCGATATCTCAGCCAATTTTCAACCGATTTTGATGAGTGAGGGCTCGTTTGAAAGCTGCTGCGACGTACTTTTTTTTAAATTAATTTGGAGGGGGAGGGTGTTCAATCTCGAATAAAATGAACATTTTTTTTTATCCCAAATTTTACAGATGGCAAGATGTTCAATCTCGAATCAATTGAACATTTTTGTCATTTCAAAAATATGACACAAGTTTAGCCTATTTACAATAAATGTAATTATTAATGAAAAGAGTTGTCATCAGGTAAATGAACTGGAAATTCGAGCATAAATGCTTTGCAAGCACATAATTTCCGTAGGTTTACTGTAACTGTTACAGTAAATATTGCAATTTCGGCAATAAGCATTTTTAATTGATATTTACAAAAAATTATGTCAGTTGTGAAAACAATAACGAATGTTCTAGAATAATTAATTTAAGTAGTAGGGTATTGTATAAAAGCAGGGACAAAAGACTGAATAAAGTTAGTTATTGTTAACTCACCAACCGAGCTTTTACTTTTCAACGGGTCTCTGAGCTCAGGAGACCCCAACAATGGCAATTGGTCACTCCAGACCCTCTCAAGAGAGCCAATTGCCCAACAAAACATTGTTGCTAATTTTTAGTATTGCACTACTTAAAAAACGAAGGAAATAGAGCAATATTTAAGAATTAACAGAGATATTGAATTGTGTTGTATTTATTTATTTTGAATTCTATGTTTTATTATATTGTGAATTTCTTTCTTTCGTTTCTAATTTTATATGTATTCCAAATTTGTAATTCCGACTGACCATATCATCTGTTTATTTTTGTTTTTTAAAAAAATTTGTTTGTAAAAGATCATAGGTTTACGGGCGGTTTATTCCACCTTTCCCCATGCTTATTGATATTGATTAAATAAATAATATAAAAAAAATACACAATATGCACACAAATATTGTTAAACACACATAAACAGAATCAATGATTTTCATTAGCGCGCAGAAGCAATGCGCCCGTGACGCAAGTCTTACACGCCAAAAATTCACGAGAAATTTGTTCGTAGACTAAGGATCGTGGGCGCGCGGTAGCAATGCGCCCGTGACGCAAGTCTTACACGCCAAAAAATTCATAAGACATTTTTTCGTAGACTAAGGAACATATATACAGGAACTTTTTGACTTCCCCCCCGGAAAATATTTTTCCCGGATTCTACACAAAATTTTAGGCCGAAATGCTGTTTTACTCACTGGTTGGTTGGTTTATTTGGCCGAGTAGCATGATACAAAACTATATACTAGTCATGCCAGCAAATACAATACAATACTCAATGACTAAAACTACTAAGAGCTCATGCTGAACACTGAAGCCATCTTTGTTGGGCTCATTGTGTCGTCTCGTGGCTCATTCTTTGCTGTGGTAAATGTCTGGATAATCCATCCATTTGCTGTCTGTATTGAAGGATACCCAGGTGCTTTTACCTCAGCATCGACAGTACAGGACAGTTGCACATAAAGTGCTTCGCCGTTTCCGGTACGTTTCCGCACTTTCAACAGTTCTGATCATTGCTAAGTTCCATTTTGTTCAAATGGTATCTTAAGCAGTTGCGCCCTGTTAGCACTTCCACTAACAACCTTAGCCTTATCTAAGCTTAAGGGATATTTCTTAGTCTTCGAGTTGCATCCCAAAAAAAACTCTTTCGCTTGCCTACAAGCGTTCAGCTGCTCCCACGCTCTCTGATGCTTGTCTTTGGCCTTGTCTCTGTTTTACTCATTAAAATCGGTTCAGCCAATCCGGAGATATGAATTAAACAAGTTTGCTATTTATTATTTTATGTAGACTGTACCTCTAGAACTATATAGCAGTTGGAAAGTTACTTCCAAAGGCGAAGCTGTAGAGAATTAAATTTAAGCGTTTTCAGGGTTTTGGTGAAATATGGCCCAATACTGGTATATGACCACTTCCATAATCGAGAGTTTGAAGGATACATTTATTCACCAAAATTCTTTCGAACAAATTTTTTTTCTATAAAAGAAAAAAATTAATTTACAAAAGTACTGATATCCGCACAAAAAACTCTGACAGAGGAGGTGTGCCGCAAGTCTTTATGTCTGCTTACAAAAGTTGTGAAATCAGAAAAGTGTGACGCATTAAGCATCTAAGGTAAAACTATTTTCTTCCAGTTACAAAAGTTCTGAAATCAGGGCGGAGTGACGCATGAAGATGCGGGAAAGGGTCCTTTAAATGGCCAAAATATAATGAAAACTGTCTCTCAAGCTTCGAGTTATATTTAACTGCAACAAAACAATACACAACGTCATAAGTGGGACGGTATTACTTTTGAAAAAAGTGCTGTGACCATAAACTATGTGACATAATAGATTTACTCCAAACACTACTCAAAGTGAAAAAGAAGAAGAATTTTTTGACATACAAGAATTCCAACAATATAATTTTTTGTCATTTTGTTCCGCGGTATCGTCGGATTTCACATATTTTTTTAATATTATTCTGAACATAAATTTGGTTATTTTTTATGAAACTCGTGCTGTTTTCTCTCTTTTCATTTCTTTAGTCCATAATATCCGCAAGTACAATACAGTCGTCTATTTATTTCTAAATGACTCAACCACTTTTGTATACATTCAGTTGTGCAATGCACTCATTGTCGACGTTGACGACTATTTAGAGAAGAACTAATCGAATCCTTACACATTCTAAAACTCAACAGCTTGGACGACGTATGGGAACAACATTTCCTTGAAAATGTTGTTTCTAATAGAAATGAAAAACGATTACTTGGAATTAAATATAATTCAATAAGTAATACGCGTGCATTTAAGTCAACTGTTCGGGAGAAGCAGACATTTATTTAATCAGTAATAAATTCCGTAAACATTAAGCTCGATATAGACTACATGCTGCTATAGCGCCGTTGTTGAAAATAAGTTCCACTTTTAATGTAGATGATTTGAAGACTTGTTATTCGTTCCTTATCCTTCATCAGAATATTAACTGTCTCATGAGTTACTAGCAGGCTACGACTGCAAAGACATAAAGCAGAATTTAGAAACTCTGCACAAACTACTCTCTTCCCGTTTAGAAACTGTCAAAATTGGGTTAACGAGAGCACTGGCTCTCAAACCTCATTCGACTAAAGTTGAAAGACTCATTAGTAAGTAGCTCTACAAACGGCAATTTTATTTCTTGTACATTTTTATTAACACATTGACGGTTTCTATTTTAAGTCCAAAACCATCACCCGTTCGGCTCTTTCGCCATCAGCACTTTGCAATTATATGTACGAGGATGTAAATATGGGTAGTTTACAACAATTTGATCCAACTTCAGCGGCTAAACTTTGCTTGAACAATCGAAAGAGAAGACAGAGGTGACAATAGTCGAAGCCGGTTGAAATGTGAAAGTGGTCGAAAAATATCGGGAAACTCGATAATCCATTTTTGACGTAAATTGCATAATGAAGAAATGATTTTAATAGCATTTTTCATTACACCAACTACGAATATTGTCATTTTCGCTTCCCAAATGACTAATTCTTAGAGGCATATCGCAGAAATTTTTGTTTATAAGAACAACAATTCAGCAACGATATGATTTTTTAGAATGGGTAATAATAGGCTACCGAAAAGCATTTGGAAGTACAGGTTCCCAATGTTAGGCTAAGTGGTAGACCAAGGAAAAGGTTCATAGAATTAATTAAATTAGATGTAGAAGTTAGGGGACTTTCGATGAGCGAACAAACCATCTCCTTGGTAATTCAGAGAATTTTTTGTTGAGTAAACCCAACTGTGGAAAGTCATTCGATACTTTGCAAATCTCTACAGGTTAAAGCCCACAAACTTGGAATCAATCGTTCGATGCAATTCATTACATATTACTTTTGCTATGAACGTGTAAACTCTTATTTGACTTATTTTACCATAGACATGATGCTCAGACATTAACGCATCTAGAACAGTTGCGTTATTAGAAGAGATCAACATTTTGGCAGCAGTAATCATTTCGGTGTCAGTTTGATAGTCCAATCAATACCTCTAACTGAGACAAATAGATACGTCAACACTTTGTCCATCACGACCATCAGCATATAAAGTTGCATGACCTGACTGAATATTGGCACTAGGTGCCGAAATGTTGATCTCTTCTAATTATCTCCACGTCACAACTGTTCTAGACGTGGTAATGTCTGAGCATCATGTCAATGACAAAATAATTCAAATAAGAGCTGAAACGTTCATAGTAAAAGTAGTACGTAATGAGTTGCATCGTACGATGGCGGGAAATGGAAGGGCATGGAGGACGATAGCTCACCATTCTGGGGTTTCTACAGAAAGACCTCACATCGAAAGGTACTAATAGCCTATAAATTTTGATGATTATGATGTTCACTAAGACCTCTATTAGAAACTGATATTTATAACGGTTGAAATGTCTTCACATTTTTTTATTTTTGTTTTTCTAGTTTGGGAAGCGAAAATGACAATATTCGTAGTTGTTGTAATGAAAAATTACGTGAATCACATCACAAGGGACGACGTAAAAATTTCAACCTATGCGATTGCAGCCCTTGCCTTCGGCGCGTCATTTTGGGAAAACATTAACGACCAACGGGTTTTCTGTATTTACCAATAGGAGATTTTTGAAATTATTATTAGTTACCAATTTGTTTTCATGCATACCAATATAAATAATTTTTTTTACCAATAGGTCTATTTAGATTTTGGTAAAAACAATTATTTATATTGGTAATTCTACTAATAAATAACGGTAAAAAGCAATTGGTATTGCCGACAATTATATCGGCATTTTCTATTTATTGGTAATATTGGAAAATCTTTTGGTAATCATGCAAATTAAATTGCCAAAGAAGAATATTTGATTGGCAAAAAAAATAGAAAAGCACACAAATTTGAAAAATGTGGAGATATCGGTAAAATAAATAAAAGAATTGGTAAGAATATTGGTAAAGCTATTCTTTCAATTGGTTGTTGCCAAAATTAAATTGGTAAACTGGGCAAAAATAATGACAATAAGGAATTTTTTATAAAGGTAAAACCTAATATTTAAAAATGTTTAATTAATAATGCTAATTCCTTATTTTATATTGGCAATCACATATTGTTATTTTATTTTAGAAATAGTTAGAATAAAAAAATAATTGTCTTTTTTGAACAAAAATAACGGTAATCTGAAAATACACAAGTTATTGTTGGATATGAATTTATTATTGGTAAAATACATTAGCGTTGGTATATGTTGACGATATAACGGTAGAAACGTAATATTGGTAAAAAATTATTTTCAAAGAATTCATATTGGTAAATCATTATTGGTAAAAAAATCAAAAAAGTCGTTATATCATAAAATTATCGTATTTTTATTGGTAAAAAAGTGATATTGGTAAAACTTTAATTATATATTGGTAAAGTATGATTTTTATTGATAAGTCAGGATTATACAACGGTAAAGAGAAAGTGCGGTAATGCAATTGGTAAAATATGTGTTCAGTAATTTTGTTGTGTTAATTGGTATTTCTGGAAAATATATTGCTAATTATATCAGTATTGGTATTTCCAAAATTTTATATTGGTGTATAATAACATTAACGCTAGTTGGGTTAAAAA
Organism: Pseudolycoriella hygida; assembly: GCA_029228625.1. Lineage (NCBI taxonomy): Eukaryota > Metazoa > Arthropoda > Insecta > Diptera > Sciaridae > Pseudolycoriella > Pseudolycoriella hygida. The sequence continues at coordinate 92,513,354 of CM055403.1, forward strand.
TATTGTTAATTTATTGTAAATATTAGTGATTTATAATGAAAAATTGGCTAATGAATAAAAATACGTCAGATATTGATAATCATTGGATTTATATTGGTAGATGCAGTGACTTATTGGTAAATTATTTAATATATTGGTAACTTATGTAAAACGAAAGGTTTATTGGTAGTTCTTGGAAATGTATTGGTAATTTTTAAAACATTGGCAATCGCAGATTTCATATTGGCAATATATGAAAATTTCAAAAATATTAAAAATTATATTAGAAAATTAAAGAATAACTTAAGAATAATATTGGAAAAGTTACACAATATCAATTCCAACTCACCATTAATTATTAATGGAATACCAATACAATTTTTTTAACTATATCCAAATGGGCCTATTGCTAAGTAAATCTTGATATAACGCTTAAGTACTAAATATAACGCTGGAACGCTTAAAATTATTTGTAAAAGAGCATCATTTGTTCCAATAAAAACTCAAATGTTCAAAAAAAAATGTTTCTGTTACACTTTTACAAATGAAAAATATTTTTTATGAAATATATTTTGAAAAATTTTGTTTTTAATTAAGACGAATAATTTTAGCCCGTACAACTTTAGATGCCGCGCCGTATATCAGTACTCCGGACGGTTCGGTTCTTCCAAATGCAGTCCATAACTTATTTGATTCAATATTACCGCAAAAAAATCTGCTCACTAACTTCAATGTTTTTATATGATGTAGATGCAATTGAAGGAAGCAATTTGTCCATCTATTAAGTCTTTCTAGTTTCAAAGATTTTGCAAAAACATTTTTTTTGACACGAAGCATATTTTTATGAAATTTTAGTTTTGTAGTTTAAAGTAGAGGGGGAGGTAAAAAAACGGCCGAAATTGTTTCATGTCAAACGTTATTTATGAATGACCACTAATTTCAGAAACTACAGTTATCAAATTCTTTAGAGCTAATATTTTTTAATAATTTTACCAATATAATTAAGATTTCATCTACATTTTTGATGATTTTACCATTAAAACAAAGTTTTTACTTATATATATACCAAAGTAATGTATTTTCATAACCCTGCGTTACCTACTTTATTACCCTCCTTTACCCCCATCAGCTTTAACAACCATACAGTTGACGTAGTCCATGTACTCAAGCATCTAGGAATTTTGATTGATGATTCTTTGAGCTGTACAGATCATATCGATCAATTGTGTAGAATAACAGCATCGAAGATATTAATCCTGAAAAGACTTCGTTTTCTTCCTCTGAAAGTCCTTAGAACCCTATATTACACTCTGGTACATTCTCATATTTCCTACTGCATCGCAGCATGGGGAAATGCAAAGCTGTGTTTGATTGTAGCTCCTTCGAATTGTTACACATACTGGAGCTACGCAGTAACGACATTTAACAGTTTGTTTTTTTTTTCTCTAATAATAATAAATAAATAAACATATTAAAACCTAGCTGTTACTTGTACAAATATTGTAACGTTTTATGAAAAATAAATGAAATAAGTGAAATAAATTAACAGAATATATGTTTTGCAGAAACAAGCATTGAAAGCTGCAAATAAGCTTCCTAAAAGGTTTCCTTCAGAGGATCTTTTTAAGAAAATTAGTCGGAATGTTTTGTCAGTGTATAATCTCTTTAAATATGTAGTCTGCGTGCATGAGTACGAATCTAATAAAGGCATTCGACATCACTCAGTCGAGTTCCCCGCGTACAACAAAAGTATAATACTAGAGCGTCAAAATTAAATTTGCAAGTACCACGAAAAAAATCGATGAAATTAGGTTCACGATGTATTTCGTTTTTTGGACCAGTTATTTTGAACACCTTACCAGAAAGTATTAAAGTAATCTCTTCTCCCTACAAATTCCGTCGAGTATTGAAAGAGCATTTTCTCATGAGTCAATGAAGAGAGATACAGATTGAGACTACACTTAATTGTACAAACTATACTAGTTATTGATTACTTTTAGAGAAATAATATTATCTCATTACTTTCAGCAAACCGTAATTCCTACATAATATATATTCTGCATTTAAGTCCTTTTTTGTTATAAGTTCTTTTTGTTTTTTTTAGATTCTTATATTCAACCGTCATTATGCATATATTGTTCATCTTTTGTTATATGTTAATACGCGATATAACATCACAGATTTTTCGAACTGTTTAACAGATTAAATCTGTGTGATTCACTTAATTACAAAATAGTTTATGAAATACGCAAATTAGTTCAACTGTAATGTAGTTCATCAAATGGCCAATAAACAATTACAAATTACAATATCTTCCGTTATAAACGTTATTTTGCAAATATTTTACCATTACTTTATTTATTTATTACGATAATAAAACTTATATCGACGTTATTTGCAAACAATTTACCAAATTTTCGTTATGTTTCATCAAAGTTTTTTCTAATTTTGCCAACAAAACACAGCTTTAACCAATAAATGGCTCGGCATTACCGTTATTTCGTAATTTTTTTACCATTATTTTATATACTACCAATTTATATATTACCAATTAATTTTATAAAAATCAGCAATATGCAAATAGAGAGTAAATTTAAATTAAAACAATATATATGACGGATTGGTCGTTATACTTACCTAGATTACCGATAACAAACTTCAAAATGTCAGTTATTGGTAGATGTCAAAAAACAACGGTTTCTTAGGGGAAAATAAACACAGTTTAACGTTTTTTAATCACATTTTGCAATAACGGTAGGCCTAAACAATTTTAACGGTAATATTTTTTTTCTATTGGTCAATTGGTGTATGTGCTTTTTTCTATTGCTAATTCGAATTAAATATAACGGTAATAGCGGGAAAAAATAAAGGAAAAATATCATGCTATAACGGTAAAAAATGCAATTTTTAACGGTAATCAATCATATAAAAACGGTAGAATATTACCATCCCTTATTCTACTACCAAAACTTGAAGATTTTTTTAAAGAACCCTATGGTCTAGATGCCATACGTTTTGTTTTGGCTCAAATTTTTACAGTTTTGGCCATTTGTCACTTATTTTACCACCAAAACTCTAAAACTTTGCCAAAGAACCTATGGTCTAGCTGCTATACACCTATAATGTAAATCTGAAAATCCCTACATTTCACTGCACTTCGCTACACTTCACTGCTACTCTTCACTACAGTTCACTACATTAGATTTCAGTACACTTCACTACGCTTCACTACACGTCACTACATTACACTTCACTACAGGTCAGTGCACTACACTGCCGTGTTGAGCCTAAACAACGTATCGTCAAAAAATATTCGATTTGTAAGAAATTAAGAAGTTTTTGACGCTTTTGAAGCTTCTCATCGGCTTCCTTGAAAATTGTGATCTCTAAACACACTCATAGGACTTTCAAATTATTAAAGTTTGACTGCGTTTAAAGATCCTAATTATCAAGAAAGCTGAAGAGAAGCTTCGAAAGCTTTAAGAGCTTCTTAATTTTACGTTATTTTTTTCTTATGAATAATTTTTGACGATAAGTTGTTTAGGCTTAACACGGCAGATCATTGGACACTTTGTGAAATTTTAAATCAAAAAACTAACTCAGATGTAAATTAATGGTTGGCCATTTTATGACCAGTTTTAATAAAAATCTTTACAAAAAAAATTGATGAATTCTGGAAAGTATAAAATATAAAGATACTGCTCTGAATTTTGTCACATATGTGTGAAATTTTATCTTAACACGTATACAACAAAATGCAGAGCAACAGCATGCATGAAGTCCTCATGTTGGCCGCGAACGTCAATTTAGACTCTTGCGATGCAGACTCATGCATTCACGCTTGCAAATGTTTATTTATGTATTACACCTGTTTAAAATTGAATGGGAAAATTAAGATGTCGAAAAGTTTTAGAAAATGAAAGAATTTCTCTCAACTAACCAATCCAGTTAACTAGCTTTTAAGTTATGTAATTTCAAACAATTAAAATATTTAATTTACTGGGCATGAGCTTAAACTAAAAGCAGAATTACATTCGAACAGACTGCATACTTTATAAGTTTGCCGTTTAAAATGCCACTTTGACAGTGGAATATGTCATCTCTGGATCTCAACAGTCAATAATTGTTTTATTTCAGCTCAATCGCATACAGGCGTTACCATTCTTTCGTTTTTTAGAAAAAATGTTACATAATCATTATGTAAGTTTTACGATTTACATACACACATACATACATACGTACATAAAACATGAGAATCGACCTGGGTTCGTTGACCTTCACATTTTGGTAATTCTAAATATTTTCTACATTTCAAACATTTCGCAATTCTCAAAAAGTTCCTACATTTCGCGATTTTCAAAAATTAGCCAACATTTCAAAAATTTCCTAACTTTCAAACTTTTCCATATTTCAAACATATCTCGCATTTTCTATATTTCGCATTTTACTGACAAAGGGCAATTTTCGAACATATTAAAGCCTTCCAATATTTCCTACATTTGCCACATTTCTAACTTTTCAAACATTTGCTACAATTCAAATCTTTCGCCATTTTCAAACTTTTCAAAATTTTTGAAAATTCAAAAATGTTGCACTTTTTAAACCATTTCCACATTTCGGGATTCGTAAAAATTTCCCACATCTCACGAAATTCGAAAATTTTGAAATTTTACTACTTTTACTACATTTCAAACATTCCCCGAATTTCAAACATTTCCTGCATTTTTCACTTTTCAAACATTTGACACATCTTGCAAATTTCAAACATTTCAAACAAATCTCACATTTACCATATTTTGCAATTTGCCAACATTTTGAAATTTTACGACGTTTCCTACATTTAAAACATTCCCCAAATTTCAAACATTTCCCACATTTTTTACTTTTCAAACATTTCACACATCTCGCAAATTTCAAACATTTCACATATTTCAAACAAATTTCACATTTCCCAACATTTTAAAATTTTCTGACTTTTCAATCGATTCGCAAGTAGACACATATTTCACTCTCAAACTCTATTCTGTTTTTATTGAAAAAACAGTTTACAAATACTTATCATCAATTTTGACAGGTGGTCAGGCTAGGCAGTCCTTCGAACCTGTGAAAACTCAGTTTTCACATAAACCTAACATTTACACTTTAAATTCACAATTTTCATATCTCACAAAAAAAAAAAAACAATAATAAAATGATCACAGAATTTAAGACTAATGCACATTAATTTACTTTAGAAAATGAAGTTAAAAAAACAAGGAAAAAGAGAAACGAAGTGGTTTCAAAAATGGAAACATCTTTGGGTATTATCACAGATCATTTAAAAATAAAAATTTAAGATCGCTTTTTAATTTGACTAAATGAGCGTCATAAGTAATAAAGTTCCTCTAAATTGCACTCGGACGGAACTGTACCCAAAATTGCTGCTGCGTTTCCACTCTGGACGGCTACACTGATTCTCTGTATTAGGAAATTTGTTGAACGTTTTTCTTCTGTTACATTTTGCATCAGTTCGCCGATTCGCTCAACTAGCTTACGAGCTTCCTCACCAAACGTTCTCAGAGTCTCACCACACACCGGCATAATATGGAAATTTGCTTCTAAGCCCTTGTAGAGTGATTTCTTGTAGTTTTCACTGGGCAGCAGAGTCTGCTTTTCTTGAATTTCCTTTGGTGTATGACTTTGCTAGGGTGTCGGCGCATGTGTAATCCCATACCATTGGCTTTCCGTTTCGCCATGGAATCAATGTGAGTCCGTCGGGCTTCTTCCCATCTGACCGATTGCAGCCGGTTGGTTCTAGGATTGCAGGAATTTTGCTGGTGACAAGCGCACGCTTAATTGAGTCGTTGACCATTGCGTGCCTAGAGTATCGTCCTACACTTTTTGGGCATGTCAGACCGTGGAGACCCATTTGGTCCACCTGTTCTCCGCAAATGCATCTATGTGCGACGCAAGCCGGAATTCCTAATCGAAGCAATATCGCGATTCTGAACGATTGGTTGTCCAACAGAGTGCCAAGTGTGGAATATGGGAAAGCGTTTAACCATCCCCCGATTCCTTCTCTTTTTTTGCAAGCATTCTTGTCTTCGATAAATCGTTTGTGCAGTTTTCGAATAATCGTTGGTGCAGCTTGGAACATAGTTCGTGGTCCCACTTATGCTGAAATTTCCGATCGGCTTCTGGTAGAATTTCTGAATCTGTGATCGCAGACCATGCTGTAATAGCTTCTACTGTGTGTAAGTTTGACGCAAGTGAAAAAGTTGGAACTACACTTAAAGAAAGAGGAGCGTGAATAAGTGTCATAGTCAAAGCAACAATTGAAAATTGTTAGATCAACAATTCGACTACACCGTGAAAGTTGCATTTTCTACAATTGCGAAAAGTTAAATCAACTATTCGAAATTCTAGAAAACGCAATTTTTATGCATAGTCAAATTGTTGGTTTTACAATCTTCGATTGTTGCTTTGATTGTGACTTGTTAACGCTCCTCTTTCTTTAAGTGTATACTGCTGACAAGAGCCGACACTGAGCGAATAGAGCCTAAGAAAGTGGAGTCGCAGAGGTTTGTTGCGCTTCTTAGTCCCAGTCCACCCAATTTTCAAACTTGTTCATTTTTCAAACATTTCTCAGTATTCGCATATTTAGCTCTTTTCAATCATTTTATTGTTAATTTAATTAATTAGAAGAATAAAAAAATTCACTTGAAAATTCATCTAATCGACATAGCAAACTTACGGGGTCGAACTAAATGAACGTATTTGAATTTTAAAGAGCGCGCGTAAATGAACAGAACCGGTCGGTAAAATAAATTACAGAATGTCAAGCTTTACTTTTTTGAGCTGTTTCGCTGAAAAGTGAGCAGTTTTAAATAAAAGCATCTGTAGCAAAAAAAAATTTTTGGGCCAAGGACTCGGTCCCAAATTGTTTTAATTATTACCTTCGATTACCTCTCGAATAGAAAAAGAATCAAGAAAATCGAAGAGAATTTACACGGTTTATCTAGATAAAACACATAGAGCCATAGCAAACTATTCAATTTCCTTTCTTACTTGCATACCGGTCGAAAGGTCGGACCTTGTTATTATCATTTCTCTGTCTACTAATAACGCATTCGAATATATTCGTTATTCATTTTTTTTTTTTGGGAATAAGCTGCTTATCATTTCTCTGTCTTTTTTGTTGATAATGAAGTTTTATTCACTGGGATAATTCTTTTTTCTCTGACATTTTCTCCTTTTTTCACTTTGACCTCATAAATGTGCATAACTTGTGATAAAGTTTAATTTCACGTTAATTGAAACTAATCTCAATAACCTGTGCATTTTTAACAAAAAATAAGTTTTAACATATTCAGAATTCGAAAATTATAAATTCGCAATCAGATTTTATGGAAACAATAGTCATTGACGGTGACAACGATCAAGACTCTTTAGAAGTTTTACAAGAAATGGATGTCGATCCAAATGAAATCGTACCCAAAACGAATTTAACGTGAGTTTTTCATTATGACTTTATGTATAAATAACGCGAAAACTTCTATCAGATTACAAATTCTGATGAATGTGTTTTACAAACTGGAGCGACCAAAGTTTTTTGTTTGTATTATTGACGTCGTTTTGTTCGACGTAATTTGTGTCAATTAAAATGCTCCAAAATGGAGCATTTTGTTTTCCCCAAATTATCTATAATAGAAACATTATCTAATCTTTAGCTAACGATTTTCGTCGAAGTTTTTTGAAAAAAGAAAATTCACGACAGGAGGATATTTTTCAAAAGTTGTTTTTCTGATAGTAGTAAATATTTTTAGACCCGTACGAAGAATGAAGTTCTTCGAAAAAGGGTCTTATGCGTTTACCACGACGTTTGTAGGGGGCGAGCATGAATCATGGTCCTTAGATGACGAATCAGTAATAAAAAAAATGTACGTCCGTCCCTCCGTCACCGCGATAATTTAAGTAAAACTCAACCGATTTTCAAAAACTTTTTTTCCTGAAAGGTAATTGAAAAACCTTTTTTGGGATTGAATCTGGGCACTGTCGGCCTAAGGGCCAATGAGCAAGGGCCGTTTAAGTGGTTTTTGGTCTTTTGTGCATAACTCGAGCAAATCTATTTCGACTTTCAAAAAAAATTTTCGTGTGGCGGACATTTTATGGAAGAAGCTTTTTTGATTTTTGCGCTTTAAGTTTCAGCCAAGGCCTTAAAACTGAATCTCTACTAGGGTCCAACGTGTTTTTTCTACATAAATCGGGTAAATCTTATCCGATTTTCAAAAACAGTTTTTTTACTGAAAGATAATCACCAAATTGATTGCAGAATTGAATTCGGGCTCGAAAAAGTGGTCAAAAACGTAGTTTTTGAAGGTTTGTGGAGCTTTTCACTTATATATCTGCGAAATTAGAAAGGAAATCGCTCTTCAAGGTTTTGAATGAAAGATGTGGACATCAAAAATTCAAGAAAATTATTTTAGTGAAAATCTGTTGAGTGGTTCGGGCTGAAGAGTCTTCAGTGTGATCCAAACTCACGCTACGCGACCACTTACGATATTTGGTGATTTTTCGTGAATATTATGAGGTTTTTTTGTGCGGTTTTGCAGAGAAAATAGATGCAAACATTTTTGTTTACGGCACTATGGGTCAGGGGCCTCTCCTAAGTGCTCTAGGTCGGTTCTAAGATCGGCCCTAGTACAATTTTTTCTTAAATTTTGATATTTTTTTGATACTTTTTTTTTTTTTTGTAAGAAGTGACGAGGACTTGCGTCACATTTCTCTTTTAAAAAGGGTTTTTGTTGTGATTAAAAATCCACCTTAATATAAAGTTTGATAGTCGTCTTCTATTCATTTTATTAGCTCTTCCCGCAAACTTCACGTTCGTAAAAGGTCGTCAATTATTCAACTAAATTCTTTTAACTCGCTTTGCTTTGCCCGCAAACTTCACACTCATGAAAGTTTTCTGAACAAATACTTTAACTCGTGCGATTACAGCCATCGGTTCGCTCTTCCAGCAAACTTTACACTAGCACTAGCAAATATTTTTCGACTAATCAACGAAATTCCATTCTCGAATAATTACTTTCACTCGTATGATTAGGACCTTCGCTTCGCAAACCTCACACTATCGCAACGATAGTCCAACTACTTCTTTCAATTAAGCAACTAAATTCTTTTCGCACACAGTTAAGCTAACTCGTGCGATTACGGCAAGCTTCACACTCGTAAAATTTTTGTGATTAAGCTGATAACTTCTATTCGTGAACAAATAATTTAACTCTTGTGACAACGGCCCTCGCTTCGCCCTTCTCGCAAACTTTACACTAGCCCTGGCAAAAGTTTTCAATTGATCAATGAAATTACATTCTCGAACAACTAATTTTACTCGAATTACGGTGCTCGCTTCGATCTACCCGCAAACCTCACACTATCACAACGATGCGATGGGTCAACTACCCGTTTCAATTGAGCAACTAAATTCTTTTGGCACACAATTAACTCAACTCGTGCCCTCAATTCGCTCTTCCTGCAAACTTTACGCTAGCACTTGTAAATGTAAATTGTTCAACTAAATCCTATTCTCGAACAATTTCTCAATAGCTTAACTTTTCAACTACTACAGTTCAAGTATATTCACGATATTTCAAGTTGATAATCAACTATTAAGTTCATAGTCAACTTTAAAGTCGATAGTCAACAATCAAATTGATAGTCAACTATCGATTCGATAGTCAACTATCGACTTGATAGTCAACTATCAACTTGATAGTCAACTATCGAGTTGATACTCAACTATCAAGCTGATAGTCAGCATAACTGGGTCATTCCACTATCAAACTAACTATAAACTTCATTCGAAACAACCACCAAATTTTTTTTCAATATGTTTTTCTATGTACTCCAGAAAAAATCAACAAAATTTCTGTTTTTTGGGAATAACTTCCAGGTCCTTTATCCCACATAGCCCCTCTGTGAACTTAACCTCAGAAATCAAGGGTATAATTTAAGGTATAGCTGTGAAAAATTGGTTAAGAATTACTCAAGTTATCCTGCTTACAAGGTAAATTTTTTTCACATATTTAATGTTTATCGTGTAGCATTTCATACATTTTCATCAGATGTATTTATTTTCAAAAGTCCCTTTGACTTTCAGTCAAGGGAATAAAGTATCACTAGTAATACTGTACAATCTTAATGTTTGCGTATTCAGACGATTTCAATCCACACTGGCTTGGCTAAGTACTTTAGTGCAATATTTCACCTAGAGTTGAGCGTTGGTCAATTTTTCTCCGCTGAGAAAAATTAACCGGCCTTCGGATAAGGCCAAAATTCCCCATACGTCGAAATAACAATTTTGGCAAGAGGTGCATAATCTACTATTTATATCGCAAAATTGAATTGCTGAATGAAATGAAATGAAAATGAAATCGAAACATGTTTTGCAGCTTGCCGTATGCTTGACGTATTAAAATTAATTTATGTTCATCATATGTGTTACGTTCACAGAAGCACCAAAAAACTAATTTTTATCATGTTAGAAGAAAGTAATGAGAAAGTAGACAGAAAATTTGAAATTTACTCTATATCCACCTGATATCTGGCGGAATTATCGAGCGTTTATGCCGATCGTCTCTCTTCGGCATAGCCCATTACAACAACCAGAGCGTCGTGAAGCAAATTTGAATTATTTTACCCTCCTTATTTAAACCAAAACTTATGGAAGAACCTTAAGCTATTGAAAGAAAAAGTAAACGAACCGATTTCACTTTGAATAAGGCAACACTGTGCAACTTACGATGACATTGTCAAATTCAAAAAGAGCTTCTTCAGAAAGCTTTTTTGTTTTCTTTTTGTTTAAGGTTTTCCTAAAGAAGCCCGATTTTAAAATCGAAAACATTTGATTAGAATTACTCCCCAAACGCCGTGTGTTGTTGATGTATATGTCTCGGCATTCCTTTTCGGAACATTTTCAAATTAATTTTTCAATTTCTTAGTTGAACTAACGTATTTTTGTTCCCCAGTATCGCAGAAGAAAAGAAGAACGCTGGCAATGAAAACTACAAAGCGCAAAACTACAAATTAGCTCTTCGGTTGTATTCCGATGCAATTGCGATATGTCCGGACACGCCGTCCTATTATGGCAATCGAGCTGCATGTTACATGATGTTGGGCGACTTCAAGTCGGCTCTAGCTGATTCGAGAACATCAATTTTTTTGGACAATAAATTCGAAAGGAGCTATATTCGAATCGTTAAATGCTGCTTAGCACTTGGCGATATTGTTGGATGTGAACAAGCTATCAAAAAACTTCTCGAAAACGATCCCAACAATACTGCAGTGAATGTGGAACTTGAAAATTGCAAGCAACTGCGTATTCTTGAGGAAAAATTGTTTTCTTCCTATAATCAAAGTGACTTTCGTACTGCTTTGTATCATGCTGATAGTTGCTTAAGATTTGCACCATCTTGCTTGAAATACAAGTTACTCAAAGCGGAATGTTTAGTCTTGTTGGGACGTATTGAAGTAAAATTTCGAATTATATTCTAAAGAAATCTTTCGTTAAGAAATATGTTTTTCAATTTCAGCAAGCGAATGACATTGCTGTATCGTGCATGCAGGCTGATACTTCAAATGCAGAAGCTGTATATGTTCGTGGTTTATGCTTATACTACAGCGACAACTTAGAAAAAGGCTTAATTCACTTCGAACGTGCACTCAGTCTGGATCCCGATAGCAAAAAGGCAAGAGAAATGAGGTTGAAGGCTAAAAATCTGAAAGAGAAAAAGGAAAGAGGTAAGTATGTTTCGGCAAAATTAATAATTAATATTTATAAAAACATGCAAGGCCGCACCACGTGGTACATAGCTCTAATGTTCAACTTTGATATACACTCAGGGAAATGTGAAAACCGACACATTTTTGTGTTTTACTGACTATTGATTTCTCCCTATAAAAATACATGCAAAAATCCACAAACTCAAGTAAAACACAAAAGCAAAAATGTGTCGGTTTTCACTTTTCCGTGAGTGTACAATTTTTAAAACTTCTAGGTGGCAAAGGGTGCAGCTGCACCATTCACCGATTTCTGATTTTTAATTAATTAAATGAAATTTTTATTGGTTTCATCTAACGAGGATACCTAATCTTTTATAAAATCACGATTTTGGGTCATTTCCGTGAACTCTAAATTCAATTTGAATTGTTTTCGAAATTACCACCTTTTCTTGAGAACACTCTTGTAATGTTTTAACTTGACTAGAAATTTAACTTAAAATCAAGCAAACATACGCGAAATATATTTCGATCCTTGATCATCTTCGGTCGCGTGACGATTTGAGACTGGATTCACCTATTCAATTTTAAACATTCGACGACAATTACACGAAACATAATTTTTAAACACAAAACAATAATGAGTTCGTCTAGATTTAACTTTAAGTGTTCATAAGTTCTGTGTTTCTTTCTAAATGAGGTTTATTTACCGGTTTTATAAGTTTTACTTGTAATTCGGTTTAACTGGAATGCATGTCTTTTAATAAGTGTTTTAAGACGTTTCTTTTAGTTTGGCCTACATAAACTTTTCCACAAACTTTACACTTAATCTCATAGATTCCGGATTTGTTCATGTCTTCTGTTTCTCCTTTTGTTGATACTAAGAGTCGATTTTCACTCGCGAACACTAGCTCAACGTTACGTTTTTTAAAAATTTCTTTTAGACGCTTGGTTAAAGTCGCAACATAATTAAAACAAAATCTTCTACGATTAGTTCTGCCTGAATTTTGCAAAAAAATTGATAGTTTTTGTTTTTGTACAGTTTTTGAATGTTTTTGTATCAGTTGGTCAACTATCACTGCACTAAACCCGTTTACATTTGCGACATTTCTAACTTCTTCCATAAAATCTACTACATTCAATGGAAGCTTACACAGCCTATACGTCATGCTGTGGAACGCAGCCATTTTATAGGTAGGTGGGCTGTATGAATCGCTGCTAATAAATCCAATTGTGCTCGTGGGTTTTCGGTAAACGTTGATGCCGATCGATCCATCATTTTGCCTTTTTAGAGTCAAGTCCAGGAAGTTTAGTTTTCCATTTTCTTCTACTTCTGACGAGAAACGGATCGTTTTGCATTTAGACCCATTTATTAAAGGCAAAACCTGCTCTAAATTGCTTTTCTTAATAATCGCGAAAACGTCGTCTACAAATCTCCACCAGATTCTTGGAAAAAGGTCACTGCTCTTCATGTCTATTTCGAAACGGCACATAAATATGTTTGCCACAAAACATGAAAGAGGATTTCCCATGTTCGTGCCTTGTGATAACTTAAAGAATCTATTTTCGTACGCAAACTGGTTGTTGTTCATACAAATACCAGTCGCTTCGAGCAAAGCTTCACGTTCAGCTTCACTTTTCACATTTTCTTTAAGCCAATTACCGATTTCAACCAAAGCATCTTTCATAGGGACGTTTGGATATAATGAGTCTACATCGAAACTTACCATTATTTCATCAGGGATAAATTTTGACTCAGAGTGACAACCACCGATACCGTGGTCGGTACAATCGATCCATTCTCAAAGGTATACAATTCTTGCGATTTGTGGGTTCTGTGAGTTCTTTGAGATCTACACTTACGGAAATGTATTTTTGCATCAAATAGAATTTTGTACTTTTGCGCAGCTTTTTAACACTGCAAAAATTCTATTTGATGCAAAAATACACAAACACCCACGCACTGAATGCAATCAGTTTTGGTGTTGCGGCTTTTGGTTTTTGCCAAAAATGTATGTCGATATCCGCCTTGTATTTCCCTCGTTCAAACAATTTCAATCCTTGAATGCCATCGACAACTTGTACCATCTCCACCATTCGTTACCATCCATCATTTGTTCTAACGAATTTTTTTCCGAATTTCCGTTAAGTTTCCAGCCATCGTTCTTTTGGATTCATCATCAAAGGTCCACATCGTTTTTGTAAATATTCACCATCGTTACTTTTGATTCGTTATCAAACAAAACTTCGCTTATTTTTCATGTAAATTCGGCACTTCCTTCCCTGGTATGGGAATCTCATAGCTCAGTTTAAATAAAACACCAGAGTTGTTACAGGTTTAACGCTTTATTAGGAACTAAACTTACATAGCATGACTCGCTTGTATAATAGGTCTCACAATGTTCAAGTAGAACAACAAAAAAATATTTATGTCATAAACATTTCCTCAGTAAATGTTTATGACTTCGTTTGCAGAATTGTCTCACCTCGGACCACCTTCCAGTTATGTTGACGGTCGAAGTTGAAGCCATGCATCAACCTGTCCAAAAACCTATACGTTCTTACGATACGACAAAGCAAATTGGAAGCTCTTTAAAGAAATTATCAATGATGTCGTCGAACTAAAGAATTACAATTTTCGTTCGATCGATCCTGAAACACTCTCGTTGATCTCCTTGAGAAATTGCCTTCGCAGGCGTACTCAGAGAAACAACTGCCCGCTCACCAAGTTATTGGTAAATTCGTTAAACCGAAGAATTCGGCTCATGAATTTAGAAAAAAAGGAACGAAGCCTGGAATCATAAGTTGGCAAACATTCCGAAAAATTCTATACACTTAGACAGTATTGAATAGCGTTGAAAAAATCCCTCCGCTTAAAGATAAAGACAATCAACTGTTCCTTAGTGATGCAAGTAATAATACAATAGTTGTTTATCGGTGTCACCTTTTATGCAATTGACCTGGATATGTTACCACATATCCACAAGTACACTTCCTTGGGGAACTCCGGCAATTATGGTAATGTTTTTAGGAACACTAAAGTTTAGAAACACCGAGACATAGAAGGATCTCCTCTGTAAGAAGGATCTTAGTGCCAAACACTGTCGAAGGCTTTTTCAATGACGAAGGTCAGCACATCTGTTGATTTCTGACTATTCAGAGAATTCTTGATAACATTAGCTAGCCGTTTGAGCTGATGGTTTGCTGAATGGCCTGATCCAAATCCGAATTGTTCATTTGGTACAATGTCACTTGAAAATTGGTGAGCTACAATTCTTTCAGCTACAACTCTTTCTAAAATTTTGCACAGCGAGCTCAACAAGCTAGTTTTGGGGCTTTGAGTGATCCTTACCCGGCTGGGGGATTGGAATAACTTTTGCATGTTTCCAACTATCACAGAAGTAATGTAGTTTGAAGCAGGCACAAAAGATATGCATGAGCGGAACAATGCCTTTGAGGGGTTCTTCTTAATTTTCAACTTGTGTATGATGCATTTTACCTCCTTGGAGGTAGGAAGAGTAGTTTCTTCCACTTTGCGATTCAGGTAATTGAGTAACACTGATGCTCCACTGACATTAGTTTCAGTAGAGGGATCACTGAGATTGTTGTAAGTAATAAAATGAGCCGAGTTGAACGCCATACTAATCAGATCTGCTTTACTTGCATCACTGAGGAACAGTTGATTGTCCTTATCTTTTCTTTAAGCGGTGGGATTTTTTCAACGCTATTCAATGCTGTCTAAGTGTTTAGAATTTTTCGGAATGTTTGCCAACTTATGATTCCAGGCTTCGTTCTTTTTTTTCTAAATTTGTGAGCCGAATTCTTCGGTTTAACGAATTTACCAATGACGTGTTCTTTAGTTCGACGACATCATTGATAATTTCTTTAAAGAGCTTCCAATTTGCTTTGTCGTTTCGTAAGAACGTATAGGTTTTTGGACAGGTTGATGCATGGCTTCAACTTCGACCGTCAACATAACTGGAAGGTGGTCCGAGGTGAGAGAATTCACTGTGGTAGCATTATTGACAAAAAGCGTACCCGTTATAATTGCAATGTCGATAGTGGTTGGCAAACTTCTATTGGCTTGTGAGGGGAAATAGTGGGAGTAGGTGGATAGGCTTTGTTACCTTTGGCACAATTCCAAAATTAATGTTTAGAATTGAAGTGTCCGCCTAGCAGGCACTTGCCCTTGAGTGACGCGATACTATTTAAATATTCTTTGAACAGGGCTAGTTTTTCAGTGTTCATTTTTGAATCTCGGAAATACACTACATAGAAACGCATGTTTTGGATCTCTACACCAATCGATTCGATTACCTTCAAGCCAAGATCAGGTAGTTGGAGATGAGGAACATCGTTTCTTAGTACTATGGCAACACTACCTCCGGGGTTTGCGGGAGCTCGTTCTTGGTCGATCTTTTATGTGAATTGTGTAATTATGTATTGAGATGTTGTCACTGTGGGTGAAATAAGACAGATATGAATAGAGTTCACGTGAAGAAAATGTAAAGTTTCTTTTATTTTTTGGCGAATGCTTTGAGCATTCCAGACCGTGATATTAATTGTTTTATGGGATTCCATGTTTGTTGCTGTAAATTTATTTAGCTGCCACCTCGAATATGAGTTGAAGTTGACTGGCAACACTGGTCCGCTTTGTGACTTACGTCTTTTCTAAAGTGTCCGTGATAAATTATCTTTTAATATCATTATTAATTATTAATTCGCGACAAAATCTTGATTTAAAATCCTGATACATCTACCTAACCTCAATTTTGTCGTTTCGCTATGTCGAATGGAGGGTCTAACAACCAACAAAACACGTCATCGCAGATCAAATATGTATGCTCAAATTGTCCGAAACTCAACGCTAAGAATTTCGACTCAATCAGGGGCTTAAAGATCCACAATACACGATGCTATCCAAATTCTCCAGAGCTTATCATACCGAATATCAACGGGGTCACTCCATCCAGTTCGAGTACCACCGAAGTCGACTTATTAGAATTGTTTCATATAAAGGCTAAGATTGGTGTCCTACGTCGCATCCCGAAAGGAGCCAGGGCAATGGCCGCAAAGTCACTAGTTGGTCTAATAAGAAATTGCATCGCATTTAATGACCTTTCATCGTGGTTCGCTTTGTTTTCGTTTTCTTATCAGGCTTTTCACATCCCGTCGCGAAACGTTAAAAACAAATCCCGAAGCCTAGTATCACTGGTGAAGGAAAATATAACAACATTGGAAAAACCGCGTAATCCACCTCCCAGGTCGAAGGCTCCTGACTTGTATAATTTAGTTGAATCAAAACTGTCCAACTTTGACGTTAGAGGCGCTGTTAGATTGTTGTGTTCAGAGGAATCTTTTGCCCCCTCCAATATAGTCACATTGAACTCACTTCGTATACAAAACATCCGCAACCGTGTTTACCACCGTCTCTGCCACCCGAACCAACCACTTCAGACGACTGCCTCCAAGTAAACGACACTCAAGTGAAATGGGCAATTATGAACTTTGCCAGTGGATCTGCATCCGGCCCCTATGGGTTCAGACCACAATTTTTCAGGGACCTTATTTCAATTTCCTCCGGCAACGTTGGTCCCGAATTTTTAACAGCAGTCACCGAATTAATCAACTTTATGTTGAGTGGTGATGTAAACTCAATCGTGAGCCACATAGTGTGCGCTATGCAAGAAATGTGGTGGTATCAGACCAATCGCCATCGGCCTCGACATTAGAAGACTGACATCAAAATTGTGTGTGCGACACGCCAAAGAGGTAATTGGGGACTATTTCGGATCGAAACAGTTGGGTTTTGGTATTCGGTATGGATGTGAACCCGTCGTTTTGTTGGGAGTTCTCTAAAAACCCGTAGAGTTACCCTGAAAATCGATTTTTCCAACGCGTACAATGCAGTTAGTAGAGACTTTATGCTGGCCAGAATAAGAAACAATGAGCCAGCTGGCGCCTTTTTGTTTCCGCTCTCCATTCACCACATCATAGATAAAATGAATTCGGATCTAAATGTCTGGCATCAGGACGACGGTACATTGAGTGATTTTCCCGACATCGTTCCGAAAGATTTTGCCGTTCTCATAGAACAGTCGAATAAAATAGGTTTAAGCATCAACTCATCTAAATGCGAATTACACTTCTGGTCCGGACAAATCGACTCTGAAATAGTATACAAATTCAGAACTCTCGCGCCCGGTATCCAAATTATAAACGACGAAGACTTTCATTTGCTCGGCGCACCCATTCTCCGGTCTGGACTCGATAAATCGGCGTCTACTTTTACGAAAAGAGTTGGACTAATGTTCGAAAGATTGAAAAATTTATCACCACATTCAACGTATTATTTACTAAGGAATTGTTTCGCAATTCCAAAATTGTATTATTTTATTCGTTAGTCACCGGCATGGCTGCACGAAAATTTCGTCGATAACTTAGATATAAACATTAAATCTGTTTTGGAACACATCCTGAATATAGCAATGGAGGATAAAGTTTGGACACAAGGCACACTTCCCACTTATTGTGGTGGCGTGGAAATTAGACGTCTAAGAAACATTGCTCTTCCAGCCTTCCTGAGCTCCGTTAACGGCACTAGTAAACTCGTCTCTCAAATTCTTCGCACACCAGACGAGAATATTATATGTCATGTTGACGAGGCATTCGAAAGCTGGCATAGTCTGAATTATGCAACCCCCACCCCTCCAACAAAACATAACCAAAGGGAATGGGATAAAATCAACGTTTTGCGCATAATCAGAGCAGAACTTAATTTTTCAAATAACTTGGACATTGCTAGATTTAACGCTCTACTGTGCAATGAGTCAAACGCGTGGATCTACGTTATTCCATAAAAACAAATAGGAGCTTATCTCGACAATAACCACATCAGAGTTTTGATGGCTTTACGCATTGGAGCGCCAATTTGCCGTCCCCACATTTGTCCGTGTGGCACTTCGGTTTGCGAACGCGGAATTCACGGTTTGAGCTGCCAGAAGAGTGCTGGACGTCACCACAGACATACTGAGCTTAACAAAATTTTAAGTCAAGCTCTATCTTCGGCTAATTTTCACGCTACTCTTGAACCACCTGGGTTATCTCGCGACGATGGTAAGAGGCCAGACGGATTGACGTTAGTACCATTTACCAATGGTCGTTACCTCGTGTGGGACGCCACATGTGGGGACACTCTGGCCCCAAGTTACCTCGATATGTCTGCTCGTCAAGCCAGCCGCACAACTGAGCATGCTTCTCGAATAAAGCACAGGAAATATTCCACGCTGAAGGCAGATGGGTATATTTTCAACACCTTTGCCGTAGAAACACTCGGTCCATGGTCCGCCGATGCTCGACTCCTTATCAACAAGATTGGACCTATACTTAACGAAACCAGTGGGGATCCACGTTCTCATAAATATTTGATTCAGCGCATATCCCTCGCAGTTCAGAGGACTAATGTCTCCTGCATCTTAGGCACGCTTCCTGCCACTTCGACCCGTTTGGACCAGATATCTTACCTTTAGTTTTCATATTTGTACACAGACATGTATTTTTCAAACTCTAATAAAGTTGTTGCCTCCTGATTTGAAGTTGGTCTTCTTTGGTCTGACACTTGCTCAATCCTTTGAAAATTAGAAATTTTAATTCCTTCGGTTGTGAAGAAGTTATTTGAACATCTGGTTGGCTCTCTATTGACAATATTACAAAAGGTCATTCTTTTGACTAGATTTTGTATTGCTGGTTTAAGGAACGATCAATTGCTTGATGTTGTGTTGCTTGTGTAGAACCAAGTGACAATAAATTTCATTTTGTGGTAAACAAAGTTTTCATTTGGTTCTACACAAGCAACACAACATCAAGCAATTAAAGGTCATTCTATGATTTCTGAATATCCACGGATTTGGTGTTTTTATCGATGGTGACTCACTGAAATGACTCTTTGAAGTTTATTGCGTTGTCCTTCTGAGAACTCCTTGATTTGTTGTTTTTTGATGAAAGTTTTGTTCTCGAGCATTCCTCACTTGTCGATTTGTGATCGCCTTGACAATTTGCACATATCTTTCCAGAGGATTTCGGAATTTCAGTCTTGAGACAGCGAACAATTTCAGGGTACTTGTTAAGAGGAACATGTTCGTTGACTAGGATCTTTCTGTACATTGATACCTAATTGTTCTGTCTTCTAATGGCTGGCGGTGCGATGTTACTCATCGCAGGCAACCATTAGAATCCCTCAGACTGAACTGTGCCTGTTATAATTCTCATAGTCTCATTAAGAGTCACATCTACCTTCTTTGCTTGCGTGCTGTTAAGCCATGACGAGCTGCAGTACTCTGAACACGAATACACGAGAGCCAGAGCTGTTGTTCTCGGGACTGAAGTAGTGGTTCCCCAAGATATGCCAGTAAGTTTCTTGAGCAAATTTTTTCTCGCCGACAATGTAAGTTGCAGCTTACCGATGTGTTTATTACATGTAAGGGAACAATCAAGTTTAATTCCCAAGTAGACTGATTCGAAGTCGTGTTTCAGTATTGTTCCGTCGAAAACATCGCGGAGTTCCATAGATGCCGAGGGGTTAACCATTGAGTAAAAATTTGACCCAAAAATTCAATAAATTCCAAAAAGTCCACTAAACTTAACTCGTTTTTAAGCAAATTGTATAAGAAATTCCAAAAATTCCACTTTTGTCTGTACCAAAAATTTCGCTCATGGTTAACACCCCGATAGATGCCAATTTGTTGTTTCTTTACATTTACGCATTTTGAGTCATATAACATAAAACGTAAACAACACGGAATACGGCACAATTGAATTAATTATAGGAGACATGAGTCAAAACATACGCTTTGTTTATTTTAAATTGCACCAATAATATTTTTTTAAATTTCCGACCGGTTTCGTTCGCTAAGCGAACATCATCAAGGATCTGATTCGACTGATTCGAATTTGTTGTTCAAGTTACCACTGTGGTTAGGAATTCACGTTAAGCATGTGATACAAAAAATGCCTGCCGATAAAACACATTCTAGGCCCTACTAGTCTCTGCACCTAGTGCGTCATATATGGCACTAGGTTTGTGAAGATTCCATCTGAGCAAAAGCTCATAAAAATTGCGGAACAAGTAAATAAAAACTGATCCTGACGCGGATGGGTTCTAACGGCGGATTATTATTACTATTATACAGTTAACTGATTGTACGCTGGCTGTACGTCCATTGATATAAAATTCTAGAAAAACGTCAGTTAGAGTTCATTTTGAGGCTCGAGTGGGTCGCGTTCCAAATAGCGATTTTCGGGTCGGGCCGGCTTCTAGTGGGTTTGTTACAGTTTTTCCGCAAACCTTTTTCAAGTTCGTTTCAAATCCTTTAATTTCATATTTTAGCTACATGGTACACTACTATATCTGTGTCAATTTTCCCGAAATAAAAATGAAATGATTGTATTCTTTTTGTCGAATTAACTATTATATATCTACTTATTCTAGGCAATGAACTTTTCAAAGCTGGAAAATTACGCGACGCACAATCAGCATACACTGAGGCTTTAGCTATTGATCCTTTAAATAAAGACATGAACTCTAAACTGTTCTACAATCGAGCATTGGTTAATTCTCGCTTGGCAATTTATACAGATGCTGTCAAAGATTGCACTTCAGCTTTGGATGCAAATCCTTCCTATCTGAAGGCGTTGATACTCCGAGCAAAATCATACAACGAACTACACAAGTATGAAGAATGTGTCAAAGACTGTGAGGCAGTATTGAAAATAGAAAGGACAGCAGAAATTAAAAGTCTACTGAAAGAAGCAAAGCATTCTCTAAAATTGTCAAAGCGAAAAGATTATTACAAAATCCTTGGCATTGACAAGTCGGCAACTGACATGGACATAAAGAAAGCGTACCGCAAAAGAGCACTAGTTCACCATCCCGATCGTCATGCCAATGCTTCAGATGAGGAGAAACGTGAACAAGAACGACAGTTCAAAGAAGTTGGCGAAGCTTACACGATTTTATCAGATACACAAAAAAAATCCCGATATGACAATGGACAAGATCTAGATGAAGATCATGTAGAATTCGACCCAACTCAAATGTTCCGGCAATTCTACCAATACAGCGCAGGTCCGATGTACGGATTTTCGTTTAAAACGTAGACGGCTCGCATGTCGACGTTGTTGGACCGTATTCAATTTACATTCAAACGTTTCATTTCATTTGATTTTAATTCTGTCGATTAAATTACTGAAATAACAATTTAGAATTACTGAAGTATTTGTATTTTATCATATGGCTTATCTGATTCCTAAATCGATAACATACACGTTCGTCGTTGAATTTAAATATCATGAAGCAATTAATACCTGGCGCTACACCAATCTATCACAGCAATATCAGATGTCCAACTCACAGGGAGGTGCGGGAAATGCTTGATAGAACCAACTTTTTTAATTATTTTTGTAGTTTTTTCAAAATTTACAATATAATTATTGTTACCCGTTACCACTAACAAAGTTCAGTTTACTCTACGGCGATGAACAAAGAAATTGTATTTGTCAGTGCTTTCCGTCTTTCGCTTCATACACAGATTTTAATGAGCAATTATCTACATTTTAGCAACAATTTACGAATATTTCTGTTCGTCAAAACGGATAATTTTACGTAAATGAGTTTCTACGAAGTCTTCGCATTGACCTCTGGTTTCCAAAAATCTTATTACTCTTTGATGGAAATGTTGTGCTTTTAATTTTGACCATTTCGTAAACGTTTCCGTTCGTTTACTTCTAATTTCCTCAAAATCTGTGCAAATTGATGGGTCTTGAAGAGACCTTTCGAACAAGTTCTCATAGGCTGAAATTGAACCACTTTTCGATGAAATAATGTGAAATTTTCGCTGTTCATTAACGCCCAACTTCCTTTAATATGGTTGGATAGGTTTTAACGAGACATTTCCAATGAGCCCTCATATATTGAAATTGAACCATATTTGCATGATGTTTGAGGAAATTTTAGCATGATTTTATCATATTTAGCAGCGTCTCCTGTGGCGTTGTAGTGTGAAAAAACACATGGCTTGTCTTATTGTATCATAGAGCTCGTCAAGACTTTTCGAACGAGCCCTTAACGCCTAAATAAAAAGTCATTTTTTAGCGCTATATCGACTAAAAAATCACCCTACTGATCTCAAGTTTCCTCGCAAATCATAGGGTTTAGTAAGCATTGACGATGCCTTACATATTAGGGTGGATCGAAAATGACTTTTTTTTTAATTTCTTACCTCCCCACCAAAGATAAGATCCCAGGTCCCAGAGTATATTTAGACATGCCACTCGATAGTCATGTGTGCTTAGACCCGAAGAGAAGTGTCCATGTACCACTAAAAGTTGACGAAACTATTCAAAGCGATGGCGCATACCTTAAAATTGACTTTAAAAAAATATATCTATATCAACGGAATCCTGGCGCCCCATAGATCTTATTTTTTGGTGGGGAGGTAAGAAATTAAAAAAAAAAGTAATTTTCGATCCACCCTATTGCATATAAGCCCATTTGCACACTTTTGGTTGATGTAGCGCTAAAAAATGACTTTTTCATAAAAGTATACTTTTACGATTTTGAAGATTTTCACCTACTCTGAAAAGTATCGTAATCTTGACCGATTTAAGCGTTTGGGGGTTCGTAGGAGAGGTCTTGTCGAGCTCTATGAAGAAAAAAAAATTGTGTTTTGACAAACTGTAACGCTACAGTAGACGTTACAAAGTAAGATAAAATAATACTAAAATTTCCTCAAACATCATGCAAATATGGTTCAACTTCAACATATGAGGGCTCGTTGAAAAGGTCTCGTTAAAACTAATCCTTACTTTTACTTTTTCAGTGCTACAGCCACTTGTGGGCTGCCTGTCGTGCGCCGCGTATTGCCAGTTTTTTATTCCGAGCGTGCGAAGATCTTGTTCGACGCCATCAATCCATCGAAGTTTTGGACGACCAATTCCTCTTTGCCCTTCTGGATAGTTACGGAATAATTTTGAGGGGGCTCTGTTTTTATCCATGCGTGCTAAATGCCCCGCCCACCTCAGCCTTTGGACTTTCACCACTGCTACTATATCCGGCTCGCCAAAATCACGTTCCAATTCAAAGTTATATCGCCGTTGCCACCTCTCCCCCTCGCGCATCGCTCCAAATATGGTGCGGAGTACCTTGCGCTCAAACGTTAGGAGCAACTGTTCATCCTTTTTTTCATCGCCAAAAATTCGCATCCGTAGATCAATACTGGACGTATAAGAGTGTTTTGTAAATATGGCACTTCATTTTCTTCGATATTAACTTTGAGCGTAGATGTTTAATTAGACCATAATAGCATCTGCTTGCCTCCATGAAACGTCTGTGAATTTCAGGTTATTATCACCATCTGACCGTATCAGCGCTCCAAGATAAATCCATATACTGGATCCCAACAAAAACCTTTTAAAAGTTAAAGTGTGACGCAGTCTCTAATGTCCACTTCCAAAATAATGATATCGGTGGAAGTGACGCTTACGCTGAAAATACGCAAGAAATGACGATGCAAAAAAAAACTTTTTAAAAAATTCAAATGTTTGAAATTGCGTCACAAATGCCAACGACGAAATAATTTTTCCACACTTTCAGTTTTCACATGCAAAGATTTCTCAAAAACTAAGTTAATAAGTTAGTTGGGTACATTTTAGAAGAGTTTGAAAAATTAATTTTCAACTCAGTAAAAAAGTTATCCTCAAAAGTCAGGCATCAATAAGGTTAAAATTTTCGCTATGTAAAAACTGAAAGCACAGAAAAATTATTTCGTCGTTGGCTCTGGCATTTGTGACACAATTTCAAACATTCGAATTTTTTAAAAAGTTTTTTTTTGCATCGTCATTTCTCGCGTATTTTCAGCGTAAGCGTCACTTCCACCGATATCATTATTTTGGAAGTGGACATTAGGGACTGCGTCACACTTTAACTTTTAAAAGGTTTTTGTTGGGATATCAGTAGTTTTGGAAGCTTTTTGTTTTGTTTTGGTTTCGTGACCATTTCATTTGAACACCTCCGATTCTGACCAACTTCTGCACCTCGGATACACCACTTTCTATTCATCAAAATGATGCCCAAGCCAATATAAATCGATTTCGAAGAAAAAAAAATTTTGCCGAAAACTTTCGCCTCGATTTTCACCAATTTCCGAGCGTCGGCGATCCCACTTTTCATTCATCAAAATGACGCCGAAGTCAATATCTATCGATTCTGACGAAAAAAAATTTTTGGCCTCGATTTTGACCAACTGTGCCTCGGCGACCCCACTTTCTATTCATCAAAATGATGCCCAAGCCAATATCAATCGATTTCGACGAAAAAAATTTTTTGCCGAAAACTTTCGCCTCTATTTTGAACAACTTCCGCGCCTCGGCGACCCCACTTTCTATTCATCAAAATGATGCCCAAGCTAATATCAATAGAATAAACCATCTGTCTAAGTAGTGTCATTCCGGAGGTAAAATTCGAAAATCGTAGAAGCATAAACGAAAATCCAAGATGGCGCCGCTATGACAGCTGGCAGCCATTTTCTTATGATCCCAAAAAAATTCTCCTGATGAAACTCTATAACTTTCTAGAAGAAACCATCTCTCTAAGTAGTGTCATTCCGGAGCTAAAATTCGAAAACCGAAAAAGCATAAACGAAAATCCAAGATGGCGCCGCTATGACAGCTGGCATCCATTTTCTTATGATCCCAAAAAATTCTTCTGATGAAACTCTATAACTTTCTAGAAGAAACCATCTCTCTAGGTAGTGTCATTCCGGAGCTAAAATTCGAAAACCGAAAAAGCATAAACGAAAATCCAAGATGGCGCCGCTATGACAGCTGGCAGCCATTTTCTTATGACCCCAAAAAATTCTCCTGATGAAACTCTATAACTTTCCAGAAGAAACCATCTCTCTAGGTTGTGTCATTCCGGAGATAAAATTCGAAAACCGAAAAAGCATAAACGAAAATCCAAGATGGCGCCGATATGACAGCTGGTAGCCATTTTCTTATGACACCAAAAAATTCTACTGATGAAACTATAACTTTCTAGAATAAACCAACTCTCTAAGTGTTATCATTCCGGAGCAAAAATTCGAAAACCCGAGCATTGCCTAAAAAACCCTCAAAATTGACCACTTTTCCACATGCCACGGCTTTTCCAGAATTTTCCCGGAAAAGCGGCATATGAAATTTCTCATTTGGGGCCGAGACTGACGTTCCTTGAAAATTTCAGAAAGATCGGCTGTCTAGTTCTCGAGATCGAAAATTATTAATAGATAGATAGATAGATAGAAACCGACAGATCAGAAAAAACGTTTCCATAATGATGAGAATAATAGAAAAATTATTTCTCAATAGAAAAGTGTCATTTTCAAACCTCGATATCTCAGCCAATTTTCAACCGATTTTGATGAGTGAGGGCTTGTTTGAAAGCTACTGCAACGTAGTTTTTTTTTAAATAATTTGGAGGGGGAGGGGGGCGAGGGGAAAAAACTCAAATGTTCGCCAATATATGGCTCCTTGTCCCAAAGGTTTTTGTATGGAGCTTTTTGGGTTTGTGGAAGTTTTTTTTGGGGTGTGGGGACTGCGTCACGCCCTCCGCTACCGCTGCGGGCATGATTCGGCTCAGTCTAACCTATCCAACCATATGAAATTTGAGGAATTTGGACTTCAATAAAAAAGAAATAATTAGGAAAAAGGGTTAAAATGAGTATGATTTGATTTATGAAATATTAAAAAAATTCAATGAAGGAGGTTTTTTCTGAAGTTTCTGTCCTACTAATTTTGTTGTTTGGCTGTACTTTGTGAGAAGTAATTTTTGTTTTGTTTAATAACGAGAGCGAATTGATTGCTTTTATCAACTTCCAATCCTTCGTACTGCCTGCGATTCGTCAATTCAAACATTTTAGTTTGATGATTTTCCTGGAAGAACTTTTATTTCGCACTGAAAATTATTGCTAGTCGATTTGTATTTCATTTATTATAACGCTATACAAGTTAATAGTGATTTATGCAACAAGTTGCGAAAAGGATAATTTTTGTCAAGAGATGTGAATTTCTCATACGAGCGCAGCGAGCTAGAGTTAGCAGTTGCAGTCGGAGTTCGTAATTCGTAGCTCGTAGTTGGAGTAGGTAGTTGTACGTACGTGCGAATAGTCACTTGGTTTAATTATTTGTTCACAAAAAGAAACTAACAATCAATTCTCATAGCCATTTATCACAATAGATGATGAACTATGAAAGTGAAAGATAGTAGATAGTACACAAAAATAATGATTTTCTACACAACCACTTAAAGGAAAACATTGCGAAAGTTTCGTTGAAAAAGCAATTAAAAGCTTTTACGGGTGCGAAATTTGCGGACCCAGCGAATCGAGATCCGTAATCGCAACGAGTTTAGCTATTTGTTCACAAGTAGAAAGTAACTATCAAGCGGATAGACATTTGATGATCAACTATCAATGTGGATGGTCAACTATCGGGTCGTATAGTAAATTATCAAAGTGAAAAGTCAGCTATCAAAGTAGGATAGTTAGCTAGTTACGTTTATTGGTCATTAATAATACAATCAATGTTACAACCAGGCCTCTTAGTTGGGCCTCTTTTGTATCCAATTCTTATATTACAATTCGAGTATCACATATCCATCAGGAGTTTAAAAAAGTTTAGAATAAAGGAGTTATTTGGCGTTTAAAATATGATTCTCCATTAGGACGTAGTTGCCAAAAAATGCTATGTCTCTGTCAACTCAGAGCTGAGCGTGCGGTTAACAAATGCACCGGGGTTTCCTCGTCCTCACTGCACCATCTGCATATTGCCGTATTAGAAATTTTCATTCTGTTCAGATGTTTGTTTAGACTGCAGTGACCAGTAATTGTTCCGATAATTAGCCTCAGGTCGTCTCTTGATTTATTAAGAAGAAATTTAGTGTTCCTTACATTTGGGCCATTTCGATGGTTCTACTGTGTTTACAATTGGTGAGATTTTGTCAGATTCTCACGTGCTTTGTTTCATAAAAATTACGTATAACGCTCCTTTGAGTGCTGTATGCCAGTCTTACGGTTGGTTTCGCGCCCTCAAAAGGTGTTGCACTGCCTTTGCGACCAATTGATCGGCCATTTCATTGCCGTGAATCTCACTATGTCCTGAAACCCAGTATGACGTATTAGTGTTGTTCATTGATACTTCCTTCAAAAGCCGTGCACATTCATATGCTAGTTTTGAAGCAGTGATTACCGAGTAATCTCAGAGACGCTTGACTATCTGAGTATATCTTTACAGACCTATTACTCGTGTTCATATCAATAAGAGTTAAACACACTGCATATATCGCGCATATATATCAGTCTGCATGGTGGTTGTTGCATATTCATCTAATGGTTGTGAGATTTGGATTCCATTTTCGGAATAGATTTAAGTTTAAGTTTAAGTTCATTTATTCATTAATTCAGTTGGTACAAAAATACATATGAGATACGATGATTAGTGTTCAGCTAGATTCTAAAGCCGGACGCATCTCCCGTCTTTGATCCATCTGTAAAAACATTGAGATCTGCGCCGTTAATTGACTTCTCATTGCGATAAAAGTCCCTTTCTGGGACTAAAACTTCATAGCTAGGGAATGCAAACTGAAGCAAAAATTGAAAAACCTGATACGAGTGAATTTGAGTTTGGGGGGCTCTGCCCCCTCACCCCCGCGCCTGCGGCGGGCTTATTTTTTACGCCTTCGGCTGGCTTTTTTTACGCCTTGCAGGCGGCCTAACGTGCATGAGGCTCTGCCCCTTAGCCCCCAGCTCAAATAAGTTCTTTCTTTTTAAACCCAGTCAACATTAACTGGACTACATGCATGCCATTCAGTAAATACCCTGAGGTACTTCCGGGTGACTTAGTGCTGAATTGCAGATTTTCTGGATTTTTGTTACTCGGTATTTTTGTACATTCGGGATTATTAAGTTTCATGGAATTATCAAGGTCCTTTTCAAATTGATACATCTAAAAAAATGGAACGTACACCCGATACCTACTCACTCAATATCCTCTTTGGGAGCTCATAGCATCTCAGACGACTAACCTTTGTCGTCTCTTCCACTGACGTAACTCCCAAATTTTCTCTGATGTCTTTTCTAATATGATTATCACACAGGGAGTAGTACGCTTCTAAGAGCCCTCATATCAGTAACCTCCAAATCATGCAGGAGGTATTCGCAGTCCACTCAACTTTCACTACCATTTAAAATCGTTGGCCTGAAGATCGATCTGTGAATAGCTAATTTTGTGTCGTTACTTAATTCCTTTTTGTTGAACACATGCTACCTCCTATGCTACCTCCACATGCTTACCATTTTCCTACTTTCTTCAAAGTCCTTAACTAACTTGCCATACTGTGAAAAAATGCCCCCTAAATATTGTTACAAAGTGCCGAGCTCGCCTGACAAAAGATCTGAATTGATATCACTCACAAGTTATTCATTATTAGGCAAACAAAAAATTTCGGTAATCATTTTAAACATGTGAGTTATAATTTCTACATGAGGATGTCACCCGATATTCATTCATAATTCAATTATTGTCAAAAAAATCGATTTGTAACTCGATTCGGCCATGCAGAGCAAATTGTCGATGTTGCCGAATCCTATAGCAAGCTGAAAATGAATTCAAATTCAAAAGTACAAAAAAATTGGTGTAAACTCCATGTAAATTTTTATAGTAAGTGACAGCCGTGACAGCCTACACCGCTCACATCTGAAACGAAGAACAAATTTATTGACTGTGCGTTAGTATGCGTGCGTTTTCACCTTTGAAGGAAAAATGGCAACCGGTGAGAATTTTTTTACATGGCTAAACATTAAATTACGTGAATTGAAGACGGATGAAAATGTATATGGATCATACATCAGTGGTATATTGGACAGCGATGAATCAAGTGAAGAAAAAAAAGAAGCCCTAGAAGAAATCCTTTCTCAAATAATTGTAAGTAAAGACAATATGTAAATTTGACGTTACGTTTAGTGTGATTGTTTTCTTTTATGGCCTTATCAACGTGGAATATCATTGAAATATTAATTTCGCGATATTAGGAGGTTGACATCGAAACTCATCTTCAAACAATTCTTGAGAAGTGGCAGCAGTGTAATGCTAAAATCGTGGAACATCCTAGAGTTGCTGAAGACGTTAACACTAAGCTAGCGAAGCTAATGGAAAGCAACAGTCTTCCCACAACTGTAGTTCGACAACATTACACTCCAGAGGAGTTGAGAATTCGGGAACAGATTTTAGCTCAATACAGTCAGGTCGAATTAGACGAATGCCAAGAAGATGATGTAAATAATGGAGCTGGAGTAGCAAGCGATCCCATTATGATAAAAAATACAAATGCCAGCGATGTTGCTCAACTTGCCAAAGAACGAAGGGAACAGGCAAGTTTTTTTGAATTTAATATATGAACGCTAAATTGAAGTTTTTGTTAGGCAAAACTGGACAGCAAAGCTAAAAAGGATAAGGACAAAGAAGACAGGTAAACGAAAATGATTTTTATTTATTTTTCAAATCGTCATCACTTAAGTCTAGTTTAGGTCACAGAATTCGATATTTGTGCTGAAACCATGGGATGGCTGCGATTCATGACAAATAATTGTTGGACCCGTACGAAGTACGAAGGTCCTATACATTTACTACAAACAATTTTAATGTAACATGGGGTAGATCGAGGTGGGAGTTTGTAGTTCCGGAGATATGGTCGAAGAAGTGGAGGTCGGACATGAAATTTTCGAGGGTCGATGAAACTTTTTCGCAAATATCTCAGCAAGTATAGCACAGAAATTCCTCATTTTGGCGTCAAATGAAAGCATTTGATGTCACAAAACTGGGAAAATTTTTTTGTGGGATTCGGGTCAGGGGTCTGGGCACTGAGACCAATGGAATGGACGGAATTGAGTTTCTTGGCCATATACGAAAACGGTTTTTTGTCTATATTTTCTTAACTATGTAATATGGAGATTTACTGTCAAAGGCAAAGTTGTAGTAGAATTAAATTTAAGCGAACACGTGTCTCAGGGTTTTGGGAAAATATGGTTCTATCCTGGTATATGGCCACTTCCAGAATTGGGCAGGATGACTCAAATCTCCAGAACTATGAGAGTAGGAAAGTAGCTTTCATATACAACTGGTATATGACCACTTCTAGAATTGAGAGGGATGACTCATATCTCTAGAACTATAAGAGGTAGAAGGTTGTTTCCAACATATATATGTATAGAACAAAATTTTAGAAAACACGTGTTTCATGTTTAAGGGGAAAATGGCCCAATCCTTGGATTGGACAAAACCATTTCTAGACTTGAATGATCTGAGACGTATACTTCATTACCTTGGGTAATTTCTATGGATCTTTGAAATTCTTACAGTTATAAAAGAACATAAAACGATTGTTTGCTTATTTGTATCTTTAGATTAGGCATGGGAACTGTGAAAAAATATCGATAATATCAATCGAAAGAAATTATCGATATTTCATATATCAAATCATTATCGATATTTTCAAAATTAACGGTAAATATCAAAATTTCATAAATAGCAAAATATCGATATTTTGATATTTAGCTGCAAATTCATTATATTTTACCGATATACTGGAAAATATCTTTAAATATCAGATTTTTGGGCCAAAATATCGATATATCAAAATATCGATATTTTGATAATTATAAAATATTTCGATAACTGGGCCATTCCACGAAAACTCCGGTCCTACGCTCGAAATGCTCAGTAGTAACGTAAAGATATTCATAGAAAATGGTGCACTAGAAGGATTGATCATTCAACTAGAGGTTAGTTATTTTTCTATGACTATCATTTTGTAACTACTGAGAATTTCATGCGTAGGAACGAAATGGTCCGTGGAATTGCCCAACTATCGATTATCGGTATAATTTTGATATGATAATGATATAAAAAATTATCGATATTTATCGATATTCGATATATCAAAACTATATCGCCCATGCCTACTTTAGATACGTTAGAGTCTTTTTGTAAAATCTAGTCTGTTTGCCATATCTATTCTCTTTGCCACGTCTGTTCTGATCAGGGCCTATTTAGTTATTGATCCACGAATACAAAACTAGTTTTACCTACTGTAAATGAGCTATCTTCCACGACGATAATAAGCACTTCAACTCGGTGGAAATATCAACATTTCTAATGGAACTTTGACTTAATCGATTGTGTGCCTCTATATCCTCGAAGATGCGTCATACATTGATATTATTGGTATTAGAAAGACCTTTCAAACGATACATTACTTGCTCCTGTTCCGTATTTGGTTCCGGAGATATAGCCAAAAATGTGTTTTCATTTAAGACCTCATATCTATCGGTAGAGGTCTCATAGCGAGGCCATATGGGTATCGTTGGAAAGCTATTGATGCCTTCTTTCGATTAATTCGAAACATGGCCTGATTTATTTTTTTAGGAGACTCAGAACATTTTTCCAATTTTCGTAAAAAATTTTCAACTTTGACAACAGTTGATACCTCCAGGTTTTAGTCACTTCACAAGTTTGGTTCGTGATTCTGATAGCCTCATCCATAGATAATTCAACAAAACTTACAGCAGAAAAATCGCATCACCCAATCGATTTATTCTCTTGGTGCCGATTTTTCCGAAATTTGGACCACTGTGCGTCAGTTGCATTTAACACTTCAAAAAATTTTTAAATCATCAATTTTATGTTTCTTTAAAGTACTTTCATTTTCATGTTCCTGTTCATGTGACGTCAATTTTATCAATATTGGTTGTTCATTTTGTTTTTGTTTCTTAGTTTCAGAGCAAGTTGTCATTCAAGCTATTATGTCTATGTAATTTGTAAGCTTTTTAATGTCTTTAAATTCAATACGGGATAATGTGTCTGCAGTTACATTATTTTCCCTTTTTTTTTAATTGAAAGTCGCATTCTTCAAAATTTGTTGTTCAAATCATTATAACTCTGAAAATTCATAAATCTGACAATTAAGAATATCTTTATTCAATTATTTGCTTCATTTCGGTGATTTCATCAATGATATTATAAAGGTTAGCTATTCCGTTCTAGCAACACGTTTTTTTCTTATTTTTCTTTTTTTATTTTATTTCAAACTCGTTTGTTAAGTATTTTGAACTTTCATTACTTTTTGAGTTTATCGTTTCAGTTGAGTTTATCAGCTGATCAGAGAATATTACTACTGTAGCCTAAAAATGATCGTACTCTGAATCAGTCTTTCATATATTAATGTCTGGCTTCTAGAGCCAAAATACGATTAATTTGACGTCAATGTATCTTTAACAATAATATTTTTTTGTTTTTGTACATAAATTGTAGTAATAGTTTATTAATTTTTTTATGCCGCAATTTTGAATTCGAATTCTCCATAAAATAATAATAATTTATTCACCTTCTAAAATAATAATTCTTAACGTTTACTCCAGAAATCATAACTTGGGACAATTATGACTCTATAGTAAACGCTGACTGAAATGCCCGGGAATTGCGGGAAAAAGGCGCTTTACAGAAATAATTCGACCTAACCTATTTGTTTCACATTTACTTGTACAGTTGGTGTAGTGTTTACTCTAATTAATTCATTCGTTCAACGCTTGCACGATTCATATTTCCTTCAAAAAGTCTGATCTCCAACACTAGTTTAAGATCATTCTTTTAGTATCACTAATTCACTCAGCAAGCAGAAAGGACAATTAGAAATCGAATGGGAGCCCTTTTAGTTCAATTTGAAAAAAAGTCTAAATGCTCCATTCAGGAATTTTAAGAATTTCTCTCTTCGCAAATTATTATTTCGCTTGTTCGTCATCCACAATGTAAGACAAAATGTGAATATTTCTGTAGAAATCTAAAAAAGACAGCGAATCAAAAATATATTTTGTTTAGGTGTGAAAACACAATAAAATTGAACCATAAAATGTCTCGTGGCGTCTGATGATGATTCGGTTTCTCTCGTTAGTCTCTACCCGTTGCCACCGTTTCGGTGTTTCGTTGCAGAGACGTGATGTGTCGTTACGTCCAAGACGTAACACGATTAATAGGTATCAACATAATTTAGGTGAATCTTCGAGTCTTCGGCAAAGGCTTCATTCTCAATCAATTCAAGTTAAAAATTTTATAAGATCTTGGATTACCTGTGGAGGCATGACTTTCAAGAGTTAGAGTAAGAAATAGTTGGAGCTGCTTCCAATAGAGAGCGACTGTGAACATTTCTGTTACGATTCGCTAGTTCCGGAAATACCTTTAACTGAGATAAATAGATATGATAACAAATCGTCAAATGGACATGACCATCAACATAGTAAGTTGAATGACTTACCTGATGATTAGCACGATATGCCGAAATGTTGATCGCTTCTAATAATCTCCATAACACAACTATTCTAGATGTGTTAATGTCTGAGCGTCATGACAATGACAAAATAATTCATAACATTATCAAGTAAAGAAATGGTTTTACGTTTAAGATGAGAAGCGGACTCTATTCTCCGCAAGTTAAATATCTATGTAGTAGTTTGAATAAGTAAAGTAATTCTTCGATAAATGTACTATCTTGCTCAATGTATGTTTCTCGTGACGCTGCTGTAATCCTTTCCAGGTGTCTAAAGCTGTCTCCTGATTCCGAATGTATTTCAGTTGGTCATCTTCCACTAGTAATCCGATCTATGCTCTAGCTTCATTATCTAATTTCTTGAATTTTGCAGTTGATTTTCCCACTGATGGTGTTGATAACGCGTCGTCGTAATCGTTGTTTTCTTCTTCATCGTCCGTAGATTCATCTTTCGCAATTGTTTCCCACAGACCTTTCTTTACAAGGAATAACTTCATTTTATATTTCTTGATTGAATAATTGATCGTTTTTTTTACTGGCTGCGCCAATGTGAGCAGTCTTTTTTTTTCGCCTAAAATAAAAATTATAATGATAAAAGAAAAATTGGTGTTATTCAACTTCGCGATTGGAGGGAACTTTGATTCTGCCATTATTTTCCATTATTTTTTAATGATATTCCCCTGTATTTCGTTCTTCTCTTATTCTATTTCTGGGCCCATAACCTCTTAGAATACCTCAATTCCCGATCGCTTTAAAAGAATAAGAAGTTGAGCTCTTGAAATTACGTCTTTATTAAATGCAAAATTGACTTAGAATGAATATCGAATTTCCTTATGTTAACATGATTGAAACTAAACTGTGAATGCTACTTCGATTTTCTCTGAAGTTAACAGGCTAAATGCACAATTCACTCCAATGATTGTGCATTTCTTAGGTTAAATACACAGTTTATTTCAATGATTGTGCATGCCTTAGGTTCAATGCACAATCAATTCTGATTATTGTGCTCGATTTAGGTTAAATGCACAATTTATTCTAATGATTATGCATGCCTTAGGTTGAATGCACAATCAATTCTGATGATTATGCACGTCTTTGGTTGAATGCACAATCAATTCTGATGATGTGCACACCTTAGGCTAAATGCATAATTCATTCTAACGATTGTGCACTTCTTAGGTTCAATGCACAATCAATTCTGATGATTGTGCACGCCTTAGGTTAAATACACGATTTGTTCTAATGATTGTGCATGCCTTAGGTTGAATGCACATGCACAATCAATTCTGATGATTGTGCTCGCCTTAGGTTAAATGCACAATTGATTCTAATGATTGTGCATGTCTTAGGTTAAATTCTTTTCAACTAACTATTCATATTTTCGGAAAAGTTGATACAAATGGACATGTTTTGAGCCGAAAATAGTTTTGTGCTAAGTACAGGTGGCAGCGCAAAACTTATGATGACCAGTATTCGAAAGCACATAACCTAGCGCACAATATCAGTTATTTGAAAACCCAGCTCAAAATGGTGGGGGTGCTGAAGACATGCACCTAAAATAAACCACAAATTAGACTCGATGAAATTGGACTGGGTAGGAAATGTACCTGTCAATAATGACTTTCTGATGAAATTGCATAAAATTCAGATTCAGACAAACTGAACCCAAAAGAAAATATACTTGAAACTGGTACATTATTCATTTCACCAGTGCAATTGATCTCATGTAAACAGCCTGTAACACAAGGGCGATTACGAAATCTTACATTTGTCTCGATTCATATCTCAATTTATTTTGACACCAGTGACGAACTTAATATAAATCACAATTTTGTGTGACAGACGACGAAGACTAGACGGCTTGAAGAACAGCTCTTGCGTCAGTTTCAACACGCTTTTTGTGAACCTAAACTAGACTATAAAATGATGTTGAATTGATGAAAAAATTGAACATGCTATCTATGTACAAAGTTTATCGCAAAGGGACTCGGTAAGTGATCGAAACTCCTAACTATTTGGTGTAAGTAAAGCGTTACTAATTGGTCAACTTCTAAAATCATGAAAACAACTGGACAGTTTGTCCGTTCAATTATGAAATTCATTACCGCTCTTTGTTACGACCATGTATGAAACTTTTTTAAATATTTTGTATCGCCATACCGGGCTTTTAAAAATTAACAGAAAAGGTTTAGGTCCAGTTCCAAGTTTTAAAAAATTAAAAAAGTTTAAATATTGAGAATGTAGGCTCGGATTCGGGTTTAGGTTTGGATTTCGAGTTGATTATAACTTCTTGTTCTGTTGTATAGCTTAGGACCGATCAAAGAAACGCTTTATTTTGTTTCCAATGAATTGTATTTCACACTTGCATTCGGTTGTGCCACACAACCATCTTCAGGCTAAAAAACAATCAAATGTTAGGATTTAAACAAATTAACCGTTTCTTATGATTGTTAAAACTTTGCGTTAACTTACTGTATACTCTAAATTGCAAA
The DNA here is from genome assembly GCA_029228625.1 of Pseudolycoriella hygida. Lineage (NCBI taxonomy): Eukaryota > Metazoa > Arthropoda > Insecta > Diptera > Sciaridae > Pseudolycoriella > Pseudolycoriella hygida. Next base: position 92,549,987 of record CM055403.1, read on the forward strand.
TTATCACAGACTACTTATGAGAAAACATTAAATATTTGGCAAGATTGATATCTGCTCATCACTTGTTTGTTTATTTTCTGTGTGATTTGTCTTTGTTTATATTGTGTCAGGTGTTATCGGTGTTTAGTTCGAAAATTGAGGCCAGGCTTTAAATTTTTCAGGCTTGGTGTCGAGGTTTCATGCTACTTTTAATAAGGTTGAAGAACTCCGGTGAGACATGTTCCGCGTCTGATTTAAAGTTGACCGCGCGATGTTGATTCATGATGACTTGATTAGCTTCATGAATTTTTAATGTTCTTTTGGAACGAACCTGTCGTTTGCCGTCGAAATCAAACTGGTGTTCCGTAGTGTTCGTGTGGTGTACCAATGCTGTCTTCCTCGGTTTGTTACGTATGTTTTTGAGATCCTTAAGGTGCCCAAGTTTACAGCGGTTGTCCACCGACCAACTTGTCTCTCCATAGTACCAGGAGTTGCATCCCCCGCAAGGTATTCCATATACCACACATGAGCATTGTCCCGGCCGAAGCTTTTCTTTAATGTCAGAGAACATTCGCGAAACCTTATGGGGTGGTCTTCGTGCCAAAGTTAAGTTGGGCGCGTATCTCTTAAGCTTCTTGGACAGTTGTTCTGTCAAACCTGGGATGCAGGTAAGCCCAGCGTACTTTTTTGGTGCAGGTTGTTGGTCCAATGCTGTTGTCTGCGCTGTTACTAGGGTCGTGTCAGTAGGCTGTGCGGTGACGTTCATGCTGTTCAGGAACATGTAACTGGGTTCAACTGATTAGTTATGGTTGTTGTTCATTCTTCTCATCGGTGAGTTAGCCACTTGGTTCAGAAGAGTGTGAATCATTTTTTCCGGAAAATTATTTTTTCGCAAAATGTTTTTTATCTTTTCCTTTATTTCACCGAGGAACTTTTTGTGAGAAAGAGTCAAAGCTCTTCTGATAAACGCCTTGACCACGTTTTTGACCATAGTCTGTGGGTGTCTTGAGTAGAAGTTGAAAATACGATTTTTTTTTTTTTTACGATTTGAGGCAATGGGTTTGTGGTACCATTTTGTGGTTAACTTGCCTCCCTCATTGAACTATGTCAGATCTAAGAATTCAATGGATTTTGATTGCTCGTCTTCTAAGACCATAGTGAATTGGACATCCTGGTCATACGAGTTCAGTTTGTTGAGAATCGTCGCTGGCATGTCTTTTGGCTCTGAACTAGAATTGGTGCTAAGGATGAGCCCATAAACATGTCTTTTTTATGTTTGTAAAACTTCTCCGCGAAAACGAAATAGTTTGCCTCATTCAGACAGATTTTTAACATTGTCAAAAACTCGTTCTTAGGAATGGGCGTGTGGTGTGCAATAAGATGAAAATTTCTTTCAATGATTTCGAGTGCTTTAGCTGTGGGGATTTTTCCAAAGCAGTTAATGACATCATACGATACCAGTATATTACCTACTGTAAGTCGCTTGGATCGGACCAGCTTGATAAAATGTTGGGAATTTTTTATCCCATATTTGGACTTAAACGCCTTACGCAATATTGTTGCTAGAAACCGAGACATTTTATACGCTGCCGTGTTTATTGTCGATACTATAAGCCGGATTGGGTTTCCAGGCTTATGGTATTTGATTTGCCCAAATAATCTTGGTGGAATGGTTTTCCAAGTTTTCATGCTTTTCTTTAGGCTGTCGCTGATATGATTTGGATGATATAGCTTGTCGAGGAAGCGGTTGACCCTTCCTTGTATTTTTGATGTCGGATCACCATCCAATTGTGCAAAAGACTCCAAATCTGACAAACTAATCCTGATCTTATCATAGGTGTCTCTTTTATTGGAAATTATGGTGACTCCACCTTTGTCACTGTTGGAAACCATTAGGTGTCGATTGTCTTTTAAGAACTTAGAGGCCGCTTTCGTTGCTTTTTGGAGGTACTTCTCAATTCGATTCAGTTTTTGATGTTGTTTGGAGAATTTTGTGATTGTGTAAAGGGTTTGACCTCTTACCTGTCTGTGTACTTCCTGTGGGAGTTCCTGAGCAATGATTGCTTCACATTCAGACGCTACGTCCAGAATTGGTGTTCTTTCGGGAGTAATTGCGAATTTAGGTCCCAAGCTTAGCAACATAATTACTTCTGCAGGAATTTCGACGTCGGAGAGGTTTTTAATAAAACTTTCATCGTATTTTATGTCCTCTAAAAGTTCCATTAACGATCTCATTTATGACGAACACCATTGTAAAAACAAAGACGAAACACATAAACGTTAATTTGAGCACTGCGGAACTATTTAACAATTGTTTACTTTTGGTTTGACGACACCTTATAGGTTCCACACTTTTACACAATAAATACATAAAATAAATAAAACTTTAAACACTGACCTCTAACGTTTTCGAGATCCACGATCTCATCGACGGGAGATTTACATCAAACTGATGGTCCCAAATCCTTTTTTCGTTCTCGTACAAACACATGTACATGTCAATAACTCATTCATGTAAACACAATAGATTACATTCGTCACTACAACTTTCAAGTTCAAGTGCATAGTTCTAAAAGACGACTGTCCAGTGGCGGCGGGCGAAAATTCATCAAATGATCCGCGAACTTTTTCATGTACATTGATTCCCATGCGTCTAAGTAAAATTCATTCGATACCACTTTGATTAGTTTACTACACTTTTCCGCGTCAAACTTATGCGTTTCGTTTTGATCATAATGTAACGCGACGGCATTTTCTAGGTTCTTATTTTTCACGTCATAAATATGATCTTTCCATCGTTTGTAAACTGCGCGGCGGCTCTGTCCCACATATATTTTATCACATGTTTCACATTTTATACGGTAAATACCACTCTTATGCGATTTTTCGATTTTATCTTTATTATTGCACAGCCGGTCTTTGATTTTATTACCACTCGCGAATGCCGGTTCAATATCCACTGATCTTAACACTCCGGTCAACTGGTTTGTGATTGGTGGGTAAAAAGTTAACTTCATCCTCACTTTTTTGTCAGCAATGGGCTCGAGGGTCGTTAAATCTTTCACTTGCATCTTTCGCTTGTGCTTATTGATAAGCTTTTGAATCAATGTCTTGCCGAAACCGTTCACTCTCGCAATCTCAAAGATTAAATCTTCTTCTTCTTTCAAATCTTGTGGATTCATTGGAATATTTAACATCCGGTGGATCATTGAATTGAACGCAGCCATCTGGACGCGACACTGATGAATTTGAATTCGATCCAGCACGGTAAAATTCACACATGAAATTGAAGTAGATGGAAAACTCCCTTTTCTTGACATATTAGTAATGAGAGTCGGAAAGAAATTGGAGTTTAAAGTGTATCGGAAAAAGACGAACACGATGAGGTTCATTACATCGGACTCGTACCACACCTTCCAACAAAAAATGGCTGCGTTCAATTCAATGATCCACCGGATGTTAAATATTCCAATGAATCCACAAGATTTGAAAGAAGAAGAAGATTTAATCTTTGAGATTGCGAGAGTGAACGGTTTCGGCAAGACATTGATTCAAAAGCTTATCAATAAGCACAAGCGAAAGATGCACGTGAAAGATTTAACGACCCTCGAGCCCATTGCTGACAAAAAAGTGAGGATGAAGTTAACTTTTTACCCACCAATCACAGTGTTAAGATCAGTGGATATTGAACCGGCATTCGCGAGTGGTAATAAAATCAAAGACCGGCTGTGCAATAACAAAGATAAAATCGAAAAATCGCATAAGAGTGGTATTTACCGTATAAAATGTGAAACGTGTGATAAAATATATGTGGGACAGAGCCGCCGCGCAGTTTACAAACGATGGAAAGATCATATTTGTGACGTGAAAAATAAGAACCTAGAAAATGCCGTCGCGTTACATTATGATCAAAACGAAACGCATAAGTTTGACGCGGAAAAGTGTAGTAAACTAATCAAAGTGGTATCGAATGAATTTTACTTAGACGCGTGGGAATCAATGTACATGAAAAAGTTCGCGGATCATTTGGTGAATGTTCGCCCGCCGCCACTGGACAGTCGTCTTTTAGAACTATGCACTTGAGCTTGAAAGTTGTAGTGACGAATGTAATCTATTGTGTTTACATGAATGAGTTATTGACATGTACATGTGTTTGTACGAGAACGAAAAAAGGATTTGGGACCATCAGTTTGATGTAAATCTCCCGTCGATGAGATCGTGGATCTCGAAAACGCTAGAGGTCAGTGTTTAATGTTTTATTTATTTTATGTATTTGTTGTGTAAAAGTGTGGAACCTATAAGGTGTCGTCAAACCAAAAGTAAACAATTGTCCTCTAAAAGTGTTTGCGTCTCTTTCAACTTTACAAACTTCCCTCAGCAATACAAACCAGTATATACAAAAGGAGTTGATTATAATTATTTTTGACTGCAGTGGAAGATTTTTTTAAGGAGGCTATGTTTTTCATATTGTTGTTTATTTTATTCGCGTCGTGATATGGCATCGAATCAAGTGGAATAGAAGTGCACCGGTTACGAGCCCCCTATTGTTTTTTTCTTTTATTTACTCACTTTCGAGAATCAATACGATGAAAAGTCTTTCGATACTTTTCGAATCTTTACGGATTAAAGCCCGCATACTTGGAATCGATTCTTATTTCAACTCATTCCTACGGTGACTGGAATTAACGCCCGGGAATCGTCGCTCGGAAGGAAATTTTCCTTATACAAAGTATGTATTTTCCTTGTACAAATTTACCCACTTTTATGACGAAAAGAAATTTTCCTTGTACATATTTACCCTCTTTAAATTGTTGCCACATTTGTCTGGTCATTAATTCCTCATTGGGCGCTAATTCCGCAGGCGTCAATTCATTTCGCCATTCCTACAACTTTACATATGAACTGAACATCCATCAAATCGATGATTTGCACGATATGCCGATATGTTGATCATGAGCGCACGGTAGCAATGCTCCGGGGCGCAAGTCTTACAAGAAATTTTTTTCGTAGACGCGTCGCAAATCAAAAAGTTCCTGCATATACAGCGGATTTTCACATGAAAGTGGGAGCCTACTATGACTCTCTCATTCTTCGATGATATGCATGAAAGAGATGATATGATGGACATGAACACTTTTATAGCCTACTATGATCCTCTGATTCTTCTATGATACACATGGAAGAGATAACAGGATGGACATGAACATTTTCATAAGAAAAGCACGGTATGCTGCTTGGTCTACGAAAAAATTAAAAAACTTTCTTGTGAATTAGAGACAGTAAACTAAAAATATTTACACAAATTAAAATCTTTCGGTTTTATGAGGATGGTTGTGTTCGAAGTAATCAATTGAATCTATATTTGGCGCGAAATTCGAAGTTTTGTGCAAATGGCGACCTTTAAACATCGTTCAGTTTTATTTTATTCTCAATTAATCTAAGGAACGCAACCATTTGTACCTACAAAATTTCGAATTTTGCGCCGAGGAAAAATTGCTTTGATTACTTCGAACTTAATCATCGCATAAAATCAAAAGATTTTAGCATTGTGTAAATCTTTTCAGTTTACTGTCTGCAGCGCGTACGACTTGCGCCACGGGGCATTTCTAATTTTTGAACAAGTTTTGCCCATGACCATTCCTTTGGAAAAAGGTGGATTAATTTTCTTAGCACTTTTCGACTTGTATCAGGTTTTTCGATATTTTTCGGTTATTCACGACATGAGTGAGGTGGGGCTTCCTAGGTTCTTGAGAGGAACGTGGATTTTTCTCGAACTTTTCAACCTTCATCAAGTTCTTTTTTTAGTTATTCTCAACATGAGTGAGGCGATACAAAGTGTATTCCCAAGTTTTCGGGTGAACGTGAATTTTTTCTAGCTTTTTTCAAATTCCATCAGGTTTTTTATATTTTTCCGTTGTTCGAGGTAATCCAATGTTGCTTCCCAGGTTTCTGAAACAAACGCGAATTTCTCCAGCAATTTTCAACTTCCATCAGGTTTTTTGATATTTTTCGGTTATCCTCGACATAAGTGATGTGATCAAATAAGGGTTCCTAGTATTTTGGGAGGAACGTGGATTTCTCGAGGACCGCAAAAATTTCCTGTACAAAAATACGCCATACATCCCATAAATTTTTTCGTTGTGAAAGCTGAAAGAACAAAAAACTGTAACACTGAGGGGTTCGGAATTTGTGACGCATTTTTTTAATCAAAAATGAAAACATTCCAAAAGAATTTTTTGCGTTTCACAGCTGTAAGCGTCACCCCAATTGATATCAGTTGTTTTGGAAGAAGGGACGAGGGCTTGCGTCACGTTTCCCTTTTAAAAAGGGTTTTTGTTGTGATATCACTAGTTTTGGAAGGAAATAGGAAACAAATTTCGGCGAAAAAAATTTTCAGCGGAAAAAATATTCGGCGAAAAAAAATTCTATTCGAATTTCAACCCTCATTCATATAAATTTTTTTGGCGCCACGGCACCTTGCGCGGCTGCCATAGCTGACGGTGGCGGCCACCACTTATTTCTACGAAAATGATCACAGTCATTTCCTCTACAACCCTCGTTCATAAAATTTTTTTGGCGCCACGGCACCTCGCGTGGCTTCCATAGCTGGCGGTGGCGGCCACCACTGACCGCCGCCACGATTTCACCATCACCAGCTCCTCAGGTCACATTTTAAAAATTTTGCTTATGTTTGACCCATACTTTGAATACACACTACACACACAAACACATAAAAAATATGCTTTTATATGGGATTTATATGGGAGTTTCCATGAGCGCTGGCGCCCAAACGAGGCCGGTACCTCCGCCCCCTTTTTTTTAAAATCTCATATGGCGTAGAATGCCCACCCGAAGGTCCCTGCAAAATTTCAAGAAAAGTTATCGAGCCGTTTTCGAGCACGAGCCAAAAAAGTCGGTTTTCATACATTTGGCTCTGGAACTATTTTTTTTTCATTAAAACTAGTGTTCTATCATAGATAGAAAGTGCACGGAGGCCTCTGTATGGGAACTAACGTAGGATGTTTCCATTAACTTGGGCTTATATGAAGCAGCAGATTTTGTATGGAAAATGAGGATTTTCTAAAGGTCATATCTTCGGATCCGCTGTACCGATTTCAATGAGTAAAATGTCGATTTCAATTAAAATTTTACAAGGAATCAAATGAACTAGGTCTCAGGGGGGTAAAACGCAAGGGAAAAAAGTCAAAACTTAGCTGTATATATGGTTCCGAAGTCTACGAAAGAAATTTTTTTGAATTTTTTGATTTTATGGGGACTTGCGTCACGGGCGGATCGCTACCTCGCGCCCATGATGTACTATTGCAGTGGTGTTTTCTAAGTCATTGTCTCTGTTAAATATAATGATATCGTCAACATGTTGGCCGCCTCTAGTTTTAACTTTGTGAGCTGTGTTGCCTATGTCGTACACCACGTTGTAGAGTTCTTAACGAAGAACACGATGAATTTCAGGCGTGACACAGAAACATTAGCGCGGTTAGCAAAAATGCAGAAGAGGTTTTTTTTCAAATCAGTTCGGTCGAGTGTGTATTCTATGCAGAACGTCTTACTGATGTATACTGAGTAGAAATAGCCCGCGGAACGGCATCAATTTTTGTAAACACTTATGTTCATCATACAAAATGGCCTTGTAAATAATTTGAATGATTTTCTCGTGCAAATGTACATACTTTTCATATTTTTTGCACAACTCCGCCGACTGTTTCTCACTCAGCATCAATTACATACTCAAGCGTACTGATTTGAGAAAATAACCATAGCTGCACATGAGGTTATTTAATCAAATCACTCCGGTTGGATGTGTAATTTACGCAGAACGTTTTACTGATGCCCACTGACAAATCCTCAGCTGGCAATTAGTATAAGGAAAATACAAGTTCTTCCCGTGCACCAGTCCTATTCGTGACCAAGTTCCTTTCCCTGACAATTTGTATAAGGAAAATACAAGTTCTTCTCGAGCACCAGTCCTATTCGTGGCCAAAGTCTTCAGTCCGGTTGAGTATATAGTTCATGCTGATAACAAAACAGTGCGCGAAAGCGTGAAAAAGTATAAAGTATGTTCATACATTTTCGTAAGAAAAATCATTCAAATTTTTTAGAAACCCATTTCGTATGCGGAACCTAATTCCAACAAAATTAAAATTGACGCCCTTCCGCGGGCTGTTTTCGACTCAGTATGCATCAGTAAGACGTTCTGCAGCGATTACACGCTCAACCGAATTGATTTCAAAACATAACCAAAGACTCGTTCGTATCACAATAGATATGGCAAACAGAAGAGATGTGGCTAAAAGACTCGAACGTATCTAAACATACAAATAAGCAAACAATCCAACGTTTTCTGTTCTTTTATAACTGTAAGAATTTCAAAGATCCATAGAAATTAACCAAGGTAATGTCAAAGGCCCTACCGAAGTACGTCTCAGACCATTCAAATCTAAAAAAGCTTCTCCAAAGTTTTATTCTCTACAACTTTGCCATTGGAAGCAACTTTCTACCTATTATAGTTCTAGAGATATGGGTCATCCCTCCTAATTCTGGAAGTGGTCATATCCTAGGATTATGGCATTTTTACCCAAAACCCTGAAACACAGGTTCTCTAAACTTTTATTCTCTACAACTTTGCCTTTGGAAGCAACTTTTTACCTTTCATAGTTCTGGAGATTCGGGTCATGCTGCAAAATTATGGAAGTGGCCATATACCAGAATTGGGCCATATTTCGCCAAAACCCTGAAACATGTTTTCCCTCAAATTTAATTTTCTACAACTTCGCCTTTGGAAACAACTTTCTAACTCTCATAGTTCTGGATATTCGGGTCATCCTGCCCAATTATGGAAGTGGCCCCCAAAGTTTCCCCAAAATCCAGAAACACGTGTTCGGTTAAATTTTATTCTCTACAACATTGCCTTTGACAGTAAATCTCCATATTGCATAGTTAAGGAAGTATTTCGTCCATTCCATTGGTCCCATTGCCGACACCCCTGACCCGATTCCCACAAAATTTTTTTCTCAGTTTTGCGACATCAAATGCTTTCATTTGACACCCCAATGAGGAATTTCTTTGCTATACTTGCTGAGATATTCGCGAAAAAGTTTCATCGACTCTCGAAAATTTCATGCCCGAGCTCCACTTCTTCGACCATATCTCCGGAACTACTTGGCCGATTTTGCTCATCTTCTTGAATTATGGCGGGCATGTACCTTTCAGGGAAAAAAGTTTAGGCTGATCGGTTGAGCCGTTTGGAGAAAAAGGAGACGGACGGACGGACCGACAGACGGACATTTTTTTTATTGCTGATTCGTCATTTCTAGACGATAATAGATGCAACCCCCAAACTCCCACCTTGATCTACCCTATGTTACAATAAAATTGTTGGTATTAAACGTATAGGACCTTTGTATTTCGTACGGGTCCAAAAATAACCTGAACTGCATTTTAGCCGGTTCATAGGAATTTGCTAAGTTAATGAATTCGTTATACATTATAACGAAAGTCTTTAGTTAGCTTTTTGATGAGCTTTTTCCATGTTAACAAAGTGCGTTCGGTAATAGATCTAGTTTTTGTTTGTCTCAAGACCGCATGGCAGCGGCGGCGCTACCTGAGTTTCGGTGACAAAATTCCAAAATCTCATATATTTTGGTAGAAAATTTAACAAAACTGTGTATTCAAAGAGGATTCGTAAGAAAATATGTCAGTATTTAATTTTTATGAATAATCTAATTGAAAATACATCGTCTAGCATCAATTTCGACCAACGTATCATTTATTAATGAAGTGAAAATCGCAAAAGTTGTTATGGGCGCCAAAATATTTTAACAGAAAAATGTGGAATTCGGATGAAATTAACATTCCAAATGTAGTTTTATTCCATAGAAGGCAGTTTTTGTGTAATTTCTTTCACTATTTTTCACACTACGATTAGTTTTTGCACAATTTTTTTTATACTTAATCAAACACAACATTTACGTTTTTCACTAAATTTTTAAATGAGTTGAGAAATGACAATAATCTTAAATGGAAGCTATCAATGAACTATAATTGAGAACGTAAACATTTTTCACTATTTTAACTAATTGTTTAATTCATTTGCTTCGCAAATTTGCATGGAGAATGTCGTTATTGTCACCGAACCTCAAGTAGCGCCAACTGCTCTGAGACACCAGAACTAGTCCAGCTACCGTACGTACCATACTTCATACATACAGAGCAAAGCTAAAATTAAAGTTCAATTACGCAGTAGGGAATGCAAAACCGGACCGGTTATTAGAAACCGGTTATCGGTTTTGAAATCATAAAACCGGTTTTCCGGTTTTCGTCAAAATTCTGAAGAAAGTTGCATGAATTTTCATGTAATTTTTAAAAAAAACTTGTATTTTCTCACTCGCTTGCAGTAAAGTAACGACAGAGCTAATATACGTACGAAAACCAACGATAATAGTCAATGTTGTAGCCTGTTGCTGTAATGTAAAGTGACCTTTTTTGTCTTACACTTTACCAAAATAAGGCTTTCCGTTTTTATGTGTTTGAAGTTTTACCGAGCCCACGGTTCCCACAATCAACGCATCCTCAGTACTTTAGCCGGCCTTTCTAAATTCAAATTGGTGATGTTATTCCCTTGACTGAAAGTCAGGGTCTTATGCCAAAAAAAACCGTAAAATGTCTGTTACCACGATTGATGAAAAATGTTATGAAAAACGTTTAATGTCTGCTACCATTTTCGTTGTGCTACGGATAACTCGAGTAATTCTCGTCCGATTTTGAAAAACTTTTTTTAGTCGATGAAGAATTAAAGTACCGAGGCTAAGTTCGAAGATGGGTTATGTGGGACTAAGGATCTGGAAGCTATCCCAAAAAACTGGATTTTCCACTGGTCATGAATCGAAATCGGATACTTCAATAATTTTTCGTTTGGTTAGTTAGTGTGCGTTAATGTATATGAGTTGTAGATGTAGACATTTAAAAGCCACTCACAATTCTTCATCCTACTTCCAATTGTTTAACAAAAATCGAAAAACTAAAAGTGCTGACACATGGTCTTAAGACAAGGTGTACTGATGAGTCGTAAACGACGAAATCAGCACTTTTAGTTTTTCGATTTTTGTTAAACAATTGGAAGTAGGATGAAGAATTGTGAGTGGCTTTTAAATGTTGATTCAAGCGGGTGGACTTTAATCTGCCGAAGGTAAAGCAGCCATAGTAAAATATTACTTCTACGGGTGCAATTGTACCAAAACGAGAATTTTCTCAATTTTTTACTTTGTAGATGTAGGTCCTTGTAAGTATTTCAAGATGGATGGTTAAGAAAATCACCATGATGATTGGTAGGTATCAATGTAGCGGTAGTTGTTCAACTATCAACTTGATAGTTGATTAACTATTAACTTGATAGTTGGCTGACTACCGACTTGATAGTTGATCAACTATCAAATTGATAGTTGACCATCTACCAACTTGATAGTTGACTAACTATCAACTTGATAGTTGACTAACTATCAACTTGATAGTTGAGTAACTATCAACTTGATATTTGACTAACTATCAACTTGAAATTTGACTAACTATCAACTTGATAGTTGACTAACTATCAACTTGATAGTTGACCGAGTATCAAGTTGATAGTTGACCAACTATTAACTTGATAGTTGACTGACTACCAACTTGATAGCTGATTAACTATTAACTTGATAGTTGACTGACTACCAACTTAATAGTTGACTAACTATCAAATTGATAGTTGACTAACTATCAACTTGATAGTTGACTAACTATTAACTTGATAGTTGACCAACTTTCAACTTGATAGATGACTAACTACCATCTTGAGAGTTTCATGATAGAAACAACAGATAGATTATTCCCTTGACTGAAAGTTAAGGGTCTTACACCAGAAAATACCGAAAAGTGTCTGTTACCACACCACTATTTGTAATGAATGAAATGTTATGAAAAACGTTAAATGTCTGTTACCATTTTTCGTATTGCGCACGATAACTTGAGTGATTCTTAAACGAATTTCAAAATTACTGTTTTAGTCGACGCAGAATCAATTTTTTTTTTTTAATTTTCTTATAATAAAATTCACAACTTTCAATAAACATAAATGTTGCGGCAGAAAGCTTGTACACTAATACTTTAAAAAAAGGGGATTTTTTTTAAAAACAAAATAAATTAAATAAATATCATTTAGAGGTTCTATCTCAGTAAGTAATTTTAAATGTCGTCAATATTGCACTTTCTGTGATCATGTTTATATTTCATCGCTCCTCGTGACGTTCATTAATATAAGATTTCAGTCCTTTTTTAAATTTCACTAGATTGTTTTCATTTTTAAGCTAGACTTGCAGGTGATTAAATAATGCAAGACCTATATTTATCGTGTTCAGATCTCCCCTGGAAGTTCTGAATGTTGTCAAATAGAAGTTAGCCCGTTGTCTTGTTTCATAATTGTGAACATCACCGACACGAGGGCCTCAAACTTCAGTTCGAGGGCTATAATATGTATTTAAATTAAAATTTGCGAATAATGGCTGTCGTGTTAAATTGTGTAATTCAATTCAGGTTGACACATAGACATCAAAATGTGGATATTATTGGAGTTGTTTATTATCACACTACATTGCCAGTAAATAGTTCCCTGAATATTAGCAATTAAAAGCAAAATAATTTTTGTTGCTTATTTTTAAACAATTTTTTGTTTTTAATAAAATGCTTTGGTTAAATTGTGGTCATCAAATCTGAAAAAAATTATTAATTTAATGTGCTTCTTGCAAAAATCACTAATACGCATAACAAACACATGAAGCGATCTAGGTTCAATCTAAGTGTGAGCTTACCTCGTTCCCTTATGCGATAAAGTTAAGTACAGTAAATACAATGTACACGGATAGAAAAATACATTTCGGCGAAGTGTTTCTTAATTATGCTAAATATTGTGTCAAAACATCGCTGATAAATATGAAAACTGTTATGATCAGTGTTATACAAATCAAGATTAATAATAAAATTGGTTCCCTTTAAATATAATGTTTGCATTTAACATTATCCACTAACATTTATTATTGGTTTTGAATATATTACTGTTACTGTAAGTAATTTTTTAAAATATTGCCCAAATGTTATATGTTATTATTATAATTAATAATAATTAAATAGTTAAATAATTATATATTATATTCGCTAATTCGCCGAAATGTTGTTTTCTACCCGCGTAAGGCATAATTGAACTATAAACTTTGTGAGAACATATCGTTCAATAATGCCTTATTTAGATGGCATGTATTGCAGCACTATTTCCTTTATTTTTACTGATGAAAATTATGTTTAGAGAGAAACAGAAGCAGTTGCGCGAAGAGAAAAAGGAGAAACGTAAAACTGTCAAAGGCGAACGTCGCCGGTAGCGATGCAAACGACCAACTTTTTTTTTCGATTTTTTGAATGCGTGTTCTGACATCTATAATCAAATGAGAGAGAAATTTCCGGTTAACTAATTATTGTAAAGAAATTAGTTTTGTAGGCGACTTTTCTATTTATTTTGTTTTCCCTGAAGTTAACATTTTTTCATCACTAAGGAAAGAATAATTTTTTTTGTACGCTTTTCATCAGATTTTCGTTCCTTCGCATGTAAGTTGTATGTATACGTACCTGTTTTGTACAGTTGACTTTACGCATTTTCCTACTTAGTCCGTTCGGGCCACAGATCGCGGTCAAAAAGCAACCGTCCGAAACTGGTACGCAAATATATATTGTTTTGAGCAGACGATTCATCATTTTCGAATATATATTTTCTGAAACATAAAAATTTGTTTTTTTTATTTTGTTGCCGTCTTGCAAATTCACCATCATGGGCGCGCGGTAGCGATGCGCCCGTGACGCAAGTCCCCATACGAACAAAAAATTCGGAAATTTTTTTTCGTAGACTTCGGAACCATATATACAGCTAAGTTTTGACTTCCCCCCCCCCTTGCGACGTACCCCCCGGAAAATATTTTTCCTGGATTCTACGGAAAATTCTAAGGCACATTTTGTATGAGGCAATGGTTGTGTATTCGAGATAGAGGTTTGGTGTCAAAGGGAAAGTTGTTGGGTTGGGTGTGTAGTGCATCAGGGTGATCGCCAAAATGGCGGAAAATAGGCGGGGACTCAAAAAAAAACTTTTGATATGTTGTAGAGGAAGTTGAGGGAATCATTTTCGCCCATGGAAGTAGTAGCCGCCGCGCTTCGGTTTGGCGGCGCACAGTGGGATTTTTGTAGGAGGTTTCGGCACGACGGCATTACTCGCTAAGCACGAATGAAATTATGAATGGATTGTTGATGCGTGTTCTATATTAAATCCCACACAAGATAGGCGAATTTTTTTTTAACTTTAACTTTATTTTTAAAAAATCTCTAAAAATAAAATTTAAAAATAAAGTTAAAATTAAAAAATAAAATTGGTCCTCAAAATATCTTCGAAGTCTCTAGATTCCAAAAATATATACATATTAGGGTTTGCGGGTTGAAGTATCGGAATGAAAATGACGATAATGAGCACTCAGACTAGGTGGAAATGTCGATATTTCTAGTGGAATTTTAACTTAATCGATTTTGTACCTCTATCTCCTCGAAGATGCGTCGGACATTGCTATATTGCATATTGATATTCTGTCCGGCGTTTGGTTCCAGGGATATAGGCAAAAACGTGTTTTCATTTAAGACCTCCTACCTCTCGCTAGAGACCTCGTAGCGAGGTCATATGGGTATCGTTGGAAAGCTATTGATGCCCTCTTTCGGTTGACATGAAACGTTGACTGATTTATTTTTATTATGGGCCTCAGGACATTTTTCCAATTTTTGTAAAAAAATTTCAACTTTGATCATGACCGAGACTCCCAAGTTTTATTCACTTCAGAAGTTTTGTTCGTGATTCTGATAGGCCCATGTATAAGCTATTCAACAAAACTTAAATCATAAATATCGCATCACACACCGATTTATTCTGTTAGTGCCAATTTTTTCGGATTTTGGACCACTGTGCGCCGGCCGCCTGGGCCAGGGGCTAATACGCCACAATTATTCAATTATTCAATTTTGTGAAATTTAGCTGGCATTGTATCGTGGAAATATTTATTTTTCGACAAAAGGAGTTCAGGATATAGAGTTGATTGTAGACATGGAAGGCAGAAAGGAGACTTATGAAAACTCGCAAGTTCCGAATAGAGCGACCCATAAGAAATACGTTCCTTTGGCTTAAAGAGGTAAAATAATTTTTTTGAAAATCTGTATATATCTGTACTAATTTTTTATTTCTTTTTTGTTACAGTTGCTCGAAATGGGTGACAATGACGACGACAAGAACCGTGAAAAAAGAATTCACGTTCCAAACAATAGCATGCAGTTGTTGAAAAGTTGTAGGCTTAGCCCGAATAACGGTGCCAAATGTTCCCCGGAGAAAAAGTTTATATGGGGCCGATGCTCAAAAAAGCGATTTAGGAAGTGCTCAAATCAAAAAAATCGTCGAAAATGGAGTAAATTTCAGATTTGTCCACTTTAGACAAGTTTAATGTTCCAGATCGATCTTGAAAGCGAGTGTTAAGGCAAGTTTGGTTATTTTTAATTCAACACAGTCCTGAAAGCACGGCGAACATGTCTATAGGGTCGTCTGGGCACCCAGCAGCTGTGGAGTCTCACTCAAAGGCCAAGGTGGTGTCCGGCAGTGTCGGAGCCCGTTGGAAAATTTCTGCATAGGTATCTCATGGTTTATATAAGGGAAATGTAGGCCTATGGTAGGACTACAAAATATCCCAAAATGGTGACTCTAGGTGTAGAGATGTAAAAATTTTTAAGGCCTAACCTCTTATAGGGTGGTGCAATTTTGTTTAGGCTGTTTTTTCCAAAAATATTTTCGATTTCGTCAGGTTTTCCCTTCTGAAAAATTTCTTATATTTATGAAACTTAGAAAAATATTTTTTTGGAATTTTCCGAGTTTAAGCTCCAGAAACGGACACTTTTACCTGGTTTAATCTGGGAAGCTAACAGTCATCTTCCATGAAGAAATATTCGCAGTACTGGTGATGCCACCACAGACAATAGGGACCACATTTATGGGCATCACCTCATCCACTAGACAACAACAAACAACTTTGTTCTTCACACTGACACAATCTTCTTGATCCTTTACGAAAAAAATCAAATTTTCATTGAAGAAGCGATGGTGGCGCCACCATAGCCAAATTCAGCCAATTTTTTGATCACCCTGACGTCAATCGGACAACGAGAAACCATTTTGCTGAATTAATAATTAATTTAAAACGAATTTGTTTAATAAAAACATCGAATATTTTGCATTCAAATTTTGGTCTCGTTGACATTTTTCACCGTGCAAGGAAATTTTCGACATTCCAGGAAAATTTTCCTATGAGGTGGAAAGTTATAACATACTTCTTAGGAAGTGTTCAGTATAGTCCAAAGATGTTTTTAAGTCACTAGCATCAAAAATTTAGAGATACCTATTTTGGGAATGGCGGTTTAAAGTCAAAACAAGTTTTCGCAGATTTCAAATTTTACATGAAATTTTGACTTTGAAAATTCATATCTTTGGTAAAAAACAACCAAAATTTTATTTTGACACATCGTTGGGATGTGTGGAATAAGGGAAAAATACATTTTTCTGAAAAAAAGTGAAAAAATTAAAATTTCGTTGAACAACGAAAAAAACGTTACACTTGACCTCACTTTTTTCGGATTTTTCGGATTTTCTCGAGTCATTCGCAAAATATCCAGGGGGACTTTTTGGACGTCATTCAGGTACCTAAGGCCTACCGAATTCCGCTTAGTTTGCTTTTGTCCTAATTTTTGCAAGGTCAAAAGCTTTCGAACTTAAGAAGGGCCCAGAGATTAAAAGTGCAGATTATAAAGATCTAGTCAAGAGATCACTGGGCGAATCAGCAAAAGTAAGAGCAATGTCCCACATGACCACGATTGAATGTAGATATATGGAGGAGATCACGACAAGCGAAGACCTTCGAAAAGCTCTGAAAGAGCAGGGTAATATAAATGACGAGATGGAGTCAACGACGATACGTATGAACAAAACGAGAGACGAACTCCAAACGGCGGAAATAAAACTCCCAGTGGACGCAAGTAGTAGACAGTGGTAGACAAGTTCGTATATCTTGGATCTCCGCTTAATTCTGACAACGTAATCATGGACGAAATCAAAAGACGGATAACTCTTGGCAACCGGAGTTATTACAGCCCGATAAAAATTTTAAATTCCAAATCAGTAAGCAGAAACTCTAAATGCGCACTGAACAAATCTGTGATAAGACCAATAGTTACGTATGGGTCGGATTCGTGGTGCATCACTCAGAAAGACGAACAATCGCTGCTCACGTTCGAAAGAAAGGTACTGCGGACAATTTTCGGACCAGTGAAAATATGAACAGATAGCGCAGACGATTTAATCATGAGCTTATGCAGCTTTATGGAGAGCCGGACATAGTTAGAACAACACAAATTAACAGACTACGATGGCTTGGTCATGTGCAGCGTATGGACGACAATCGTATCCCGAAGAAACGTTTTATCACCAAACCGGAAGGCAAAAGAAGTGCAGGCAGACCAAAATCCAGATGGTGCGATGCAGCTTTTGCCAACCTGAGAACTGCGGGAGTAACCAGCTGGAAGACGTTAGCTGAGGATAGGTCCGGTTGGAGAAGCATGCTGGAGAAGGCCAAGACCCTTAATGGGTTGTAGGGCCGGTTAAGTAAGGACGCAGCGATTAAGATTCTGAAAATCGGCAAGGTAAAGGTGGGCTGGATCGTATGCCCGATAAGGTAAACCCAGCAGTTAGAAAGGTGCTTCAAGTGCATGAACTTTGGACAAGGCAAGGAATTGTAGGGGAGAGGATAGATCCAGCCTGTGCAGGAGAAGTGGGAGAGAAAACCACCTAGCAAAAGATTGCAAGAACCCGCCAAAATGTTTGCTGTGCACGCCAGAAAGTGACCACGTGACTGGTGGAGTGAGTTGCCCAGTCTTTAAACAGGCGCTTAAATCTAAAACAGGACAAGAATGGAAGTGACCCAAATAAATATTAATCATTGTAACATGGCACAACAACTTCTTTGGCAAACCTCAGCGGAACAAAAATGTGACGTAGCAATTATTGCAGAACCGTACCGAATTTAAAGAAACAACGGTAAATGGGCTGCTGACAGAGCCGAGATGGCCGCAATATTGACGACGGGCAAGTACCCCATTCAAGAAGTTGTATGAGACGCTCACGATGGATTCGTTATAGCAAAAATTGACGGATTGTATATTGCCAGATGCTATGCACCACCAAGATGGACGATTGTGCAGTTTGAACGAGTGTTAGATTTACTCACAGGAGAACTAACGGGACAAAACCCAGTTCATATTGGAGGCAACTTTAACGCATGGGCAGTTGAGTTGAGTAGATTCACAAATGATAGAGGCTTCAGTCTACAAGAAGCGCTAGCTAGATTCAATGTAGTTCTGGCAAACGTGGGAAACGCAACTACATTCCGCAAGAATGGACGAGAGTCGATTATTGACGTGACATTCTGCAGTCCAGTACTAGTAACAAGCCTGAACTGGACAGTGGACGAAAGTTACACACACAGTGATCACCAAGCATTGAGGTAAACTGTGAAAAAGAGTACAGAGGCGACAGGACAGATGACTCATAGAAGAGAGCGAAGATGGAGGACGGGAAATTTCGATCAAGAAGTTTTGAAGGAATATCTCCAATAAAAGTCGACCACGAAGAGAAATCGGCAGAAGAATTGACGAAAGAAATTGTGAATGCATCTGACGCGGCGATGCCAAGAAGGATGGAGCCGAAGAATGGACGAAAATTTGCGTTTTGGTGGAACGACAAAATAGACTTTTGCGAGCGACTTGTTTTAAAACAAGAAGGAGAATGCAACGGGCCAGAAACATCGTAATGCAAAATTAGCACTGAAGCGAGCAATTCGGGCGAGTAAGAGGGATTGTTGGAAGAAAATGTGCCACGTGGCAGACGCGAACCCGTGGGGCAAAGTGTTCAGAACAGTAATGACGATGATGAAAGGTACATTGGGACCAAAAGAAAAGTGCCCGGATAGGCTAGGTGCCATAGTGAGATAGCTATTCCCACAGCACGAACAGATCACATGGCCGCAAACTCCTTATGACCACGAAGCGGAAGACAGACTTGAACGGTCGATCGCTGCAGAAGAGATGCAGGTTATAAAAGCCAAAGAATAACAAGGCGCCAGGACGAGATGGAATCTCCAACATAGCTCTGAAGTCAGCAGCGTGCGCAAAGCCTAACATGCTCAGATTGACAATGCAGGAGTGCCTCGACGACGGATATTTTCCTGAAATATGGAAGAAACAGTAGCTGGGCCTAATACCAACACCAGGGAAAACGTCAGACAAGCCATCATTATATAGACCTGTATGTTTGTTGGACGGATTGGGAAAAACGCTATCCTGAATAGACTACGAACACACACAGAGGGCGAGCACGGACTGTCAAACGAACAATTTGGATTTCGAAAAGAGAGATCGGCCATTAAGAAAGTCATAGAGATTACCCACAAGGCGCGGAAGCAAAACATACGCTTCTTCACGACAGTAGCGTTACGTAACACAACGTATTTCTTACAAAGATGTCGTAAAAAATTTTTAGTCGATTAAAAATTGGTAAATCGAATTTTCCATTATGTGAAGTCCGAACTTTGTCAGTATGGAAAAATGCCAATTTCCAACGCACTCTGTAGCACGGACCTAAGATGCGACATAAGTCTAGACGACCAGAATTACCGAAGTTGCATTGCAAATGTATACAAAACAAAATACCTAATGTCTTGTTGGTTGTATTGGTTGTTCACCAAAGTCAAGTTTTGGTCCTCTATTTGACTTATGTCATTACATGTCACATCCTATGTCCGTTCTAGAAAGTGTGTTGCAATTTTAGAAGTAAACATAACCAAAGACCCGTACGTATCAGAATAGATGTGACAATTAAAATAGATGTGGCAAAGTGACTCGAACGTACCTAAATATACAAATAAGCAAACCATCCAACGTGTTCTGTTCTCTTATAACTGTAAGAATTTCAAAGATCCATAGAAATTACCCAAAGGCCCTACCGAAGTCTCAGACCATTCAAATCTAGAAAATCTTGTATCCAAGGACTAAGTCTTTTTCCCTAAAATCCTGAAACATGTGTTCTCTAAAATTTAATTATCTACAACTTTGCCTTTGCAACCAACTTTCCAGCTCTCATAGTTCTGGAGATTCGAGTCATTCTGTCCAATAATCGAAGTGGCCATATACCAGGATTGGGCAATATTTCGCCAAAACCCTGAAACATGTGTTCGCTTAAATTTAATTCTCTATAACTTCGCCTTTGGAACCAACTTTCTAACTCTCGTAGTTCTGGAGATCTGGGTCATCCTGCCCAATTATGGAATAGGCCATATAACAGGACTGGACCATATTTCCTCATAACCCTGAAACACGTGTTCGCTTAAATTTAATTCTCTATAACTTCGCCTTTGGAACCAACTTTCTAACTCTCATAGTTCTGGAGATCTGGGTCATCCTGCCCAATTATGGAAGTGGCCACATACTAGGATTGGGCCATATTTCACCAAAACCCTGAAACACGTGTTCGCTTAAATTTAATTCTCTATAACTTTATTGTGGTGACACAGATTAAATCATAGCAAACATGAATACCTAATTCATTTTATCATTAATCATAGGAATCTATGAACTTTGTAAAACGTATAAATACGATGTAATTTCATTAATAAAATTAGATTTGTTTCAACCTCGAAAGAGGTAACATCTCTCTTTTAATATGTAGAACATAGATTCTCCATATAATTGGTGACCCCGACTAGCAACACGCTAAGTCTAACAAACAAAAAATATTTTTGAGTTCCAAAAGTTTATGGCTTTTGCTCAAACAAATATTTTTTCAAACAATTCCTAAGCTTCACAGCCAGGAAACAAGAATTCAAACTGCCGTTTCAATTACACCTCTGAAACAAAAAGTCAATTTGAAGACATTTTCATGTTCTGTCTAACAAAAATTCCTCACCCACTGGTCACAAGGATTCTGCTCAAATAGCATTCACCTTGACCAAACACCAACTAAACTCTCTACCATTCAGCCAAGTTGCTGTAAGTATAGCTTACAACCCTTTCGGACTTCTTAGTCAGAATATGTCAACAACTAAAAATTGCCTATAAGCAAATTTTATTGACAACATTTCTAATTGACGCTCAAAAACAACAAAAACTCAATTACAAAATTTTACTATTTAAGCTAAAAACCCCTAATTTTAAGCACAAAAGTAAAAATACATATTTTTAAGCTAAAATAGTTAAACAACAAAACAACTTTCGAATCAAAAATGTTGTCACATAAATTCACTTTAGTAACTCCATCAAACTACTAAAGTAAAAAGTCACCGAAAATAACTTTTTCGAACATTAACTAACTTACCAGTTAATTTCAAAATTTTAGTCCAAAATAAACAAAAGAAATTTCGGACAAATAATTGCAACTTAGACAATTAAAAATACTTATCACCAATTTGGTTTAACACTAACTGAATTGTGATACACGTTCTATGTATTACAGATAATACTGTGTAGGAACGCGACATCTTCGTGATTTCGTATTTACTCATTGTCTAACATTTAACAACTTGCAATTCAAAATTCAATCTAAATTCTTATTAAAAACTTTTCGACAATAAGAACAAAATTCTACTTTTGGCATCAAAACAAACAAATGCTGAAGAAAATTATCAAATTTAAAACAAAGATTTCATAAGATCGCTAATTTTTAATTAGTTTGCACATAGTCCTACCCATCAAATATGGCACAGACTGCAACTCCGCGATATATATACGCTTGTGTCGTGTTATTTGGATAGTTCCCTGATAACATACCTTCATAACTTTACCACCAAACCACTTCACAACACCAAATAAATATCGTGCACTAGAGGATCTTCGAAAGAATAGTTCGTTAAAATTTGATCGAACATCAATTTACTTCATCAAAGAACTTAAGCAATGCATTTTTAAACAATAAAAAATCATCTTCGTTCTTTGAACAATCTACAAGACCCTTCTTGTACAAACTTTACAAGTTTCACAACTTGTAAAACCCCTACAAGCCAATACATGTTAATTTTTTAACAAAATTTTTCCATGTAATTGCTTGTACACTGATATACCAAGAAGCTTCGATCAATCAAATTAGCAATCCTTCAATACAAGGACATTTGCTACGTATATCAGTTCAAACACTATCAAATTCCACTGCATAGCAGGAATTTCACAAAAACAACCAATGGCATTATCAACTATGCCAATCGAAATACTACTGCGACATTTCATTTCATTCCTAGTTCAAATGACTAGAACAAAATCAAACGCAGCTCTAAGAATTTACCACCTAAAAATTCTTACAAACTAATATTTTTCTACCAAAAAGCTATGATCAAATTAACGATCAAAACTAGCTAAGAAAAATACTTTAATGTAAAAACTAATTTTTACATAACAAACAAAGAACCATTTTCTACCAACAGCTACATAACAAACTAGCTAAGAAAAATGTTCTACTCAAAATCAAAAATATTTTTCTACTAAAGCTACACTACAACTAGCTATGAAAAATATTCTACTCATGTACACACAATTTCTACATGAAAAAACATTTTTCACTACCCTAAATTTACTGGAGGGATATTCTCCCCAACACACAGTGCCAGTAAATTTTAACTGAAAATAAATGAACATTATTTGGGACATGTAACCCGTTCAATGGTTGCATTTATTCTGAATTTTTTCCATACACGTGCTCGCTATTTATAGCAACTTCTAAGGTAGCTTGATCTAAATTCATTAAAATCAACTACCAGAATACTATGTTTTTCACATTCTATGAAAATCACTCATTCTGGAAAATGAAGACTCAATCCAAATTAAATCTTAAATCATAGCAAGACTTGCAATCCTTGCAAATAATATAAATACGAATGTTTTATTCAGAACATTCACACTCCAAATTTGAATTTCAAACAAGAAATATCAAAAAAATTTTCATAAGTGAGTACCTTTCAAAGGTTAAAAATCTCTACTTCAAAAACAAATCAAATGGCTCCAACTAAACGTTCGACCACTGATTCACACTCACCAATTCTACACGAATTGGTAGCTATTCGTAACACGCTTCAACTTGCGCAACAGTCATTAACGCGACTTGAACACCAAATAAAACAGAAAGTAACATCAAACAGCAAAAAACAATACCGAGTCACTCCAGTACGACAGTTGCTAAACGACATTGCTAATAAACCAATCTCGCAAGAAATTTGTCTACTTCATCAAAGATTTTGCGCTGCAACTAGCCCAAAAGACTGTCCTGGTGCTCCTGCTTGTAATTTCACCAAACCCAAAAACCCAAATCCCGCTCAAACTCGAGTACAAAAAATACATAACTTTCCGCAACCGGCTCCACGAAAGTCACAAAACATGCAACCAAATACATCCACTTCTCAAACCGAAATGGACTGGGCTAAACAAATGAAGACACAAGAAGAGAATGCCCAACAACAAGAACCAAGTTTCGAAGAAGATCTCTTAAACTTATCCGATTTCGAATAAATTTTTTGAAGGGGTCATATCTGTGGTTACACAGATTAAATCATAGCAAACATGAATACCTAATTCATTTTATCATTAATAATAGTGTGGTGACACAGTGATAGTAATAAGTCGTCTCCAACTTTACCACAAGACTTATCTTTCATCTTCCGAAGTAAATTGGAAGGTTTTTCATCAATTAGTGAAAGATCATTGAATAAAGTTTTTAATTTTTTACGATCTGAATCGGCAAATTGATTCGTTAATCGACTTTTTAGAGTCTGATATTTGTTGGTGGCAGGTGGATTTTTAACTATGTCACTGACTGCTGTTAAAGTGTCTGTGTCTAGTTTGCCAACAATTTGGTTGTATTTTGAAATATCAGATCTAATTCCAGCTGTTGAAAATTGAGCTTCAATTTATAGGAACCAAAGATCAGGGTCAGCTTTCCAGAAAGGTGGAATTTTTATCTGGATGGTGTTAATTCTGTCCGTATTAATATTAGCTGCTAAATTTTGTTGTCCGTCGATTTCGTAATCGTCATTGAGGATTGCAGTGTTAGGGTTTTGTGTTGGTGCTGGTGGTGTTGCACCTTCTGCCATTTTATTTAGCAGAGAAGCAAAAATTTGATGTTTTTTAAAGATAAATACTTGGAAAGTTGAAACAAATTTTGAACGCTAAAATTTGATTTGTTAGTAAAAACAAATTTAAAATTTTTAGCAATTTGCAAGCGAAAGCTTTATGTTTTTGCGATCTGAAATATGTTCAGAGTCGTGGGTCACCAATTAAAACTTACGGAAGCAAATCAATCACACTAAACCTAGGCCTCCGACGTAACATTCGTTGGATATTTGTTATTGCAGACGTGCAACAACCCATCATTGGATTAGACCTACTAACAAAATTCGATTTACTGGTAGATGTCAAAAATATCAAACTAATTGATAATTTAACATCATTATCAATAAACGGAATAAAAATTGATTGTAATCCAGATCTAACAATCAAATCAATTTCCAACATATCCGTTTACCATCAATTATTAAACGAATTTCCGGACATTCTCGACATGTCTACATTTCACTCAGCAAAACGCAAACACAATGCAAAACATCGCATTGTAACCAATTGTCAACCAATCTTTGCTAAAGCAAGAAAACTAAACCCAGACAAATTAAAAATAGCTAAAAAAGAATTTGATGGCCTTGGTATTTGTCGTCCATCCGACAGTCCTTGGGCAACACCATTACATCTAACACCTAAACCATCAGGTGGATGGCGTCCTTGTGGCGATTACCGTCGACTAAATGCTAACACCTTACCAGATCGCTACCCATTACCAAACATTCAAGAATTTAACTATTTTTTGAATGGTAAAACGATCTTCAGTAAAGTCGATTTAGTACGAGCTTATCATCAAATTCCAATGTCTGAAGAAGATATTCAAAAAACCGCAATTATAACACCATTTGGTCTTTTTGAATTTCCAAACATGACTTTTGGTCTATGTAACGCAGCTCAAACATTCCAACTCTTCATAAACGAAGTTGTTCATGGTTTAGATTTTTGCTTTGCATATCAAGATGACATTTTAATAGCATCAGAAAATGAAGAACAACATATACTTCATCTTCATTCACTATTTACCCGTCTTAACGAATACGGAGTAATAATAAATATTGATAAATGTCTCTTTCGTCAAAAAAAAATCCAATTCCTTGGTTTTCAAATAAATGAACAAGGAACTAAACCATTAAATTCGAAAGTTCAAACAATCTTAAACTTTCCTCTACCACAAACTGTTAACAAATTAAAACGATTTCTCGGAATGATCAATTTCTTCCGCAGATTCATTCCTCATGCAGCGGAGACACAAATTCCACTCTTTTCCTGCATGAAAGGAAATATCAAAAATGACAAAACTCAAATCAATTGGACTCCTGAAATGTTAAATGCATTTGATAAATGTAAAAAAGAATTAGCAGATGCAACATTACTTGCTCATCCCGATCCTAATGCTAAAATCTCTTTACACGATGATGCATCTGATTTTGCTATAGGAGGTGTCGTCCTTCAATGGGAAGAAAATATTTGGCAACCGCTATCATTCTTTTCACAAAAATTATCACCAGCTCAAACAAAATAACTTATGATAAAGAATTATACTTGCCATTTTTGAAGAAATTAAACATTTCCGACCAACACTGGAAGGTATAGAATTTACTATCTTTACCGACCACAAACCATTGACTCATGCTTTCAACCAAAAACAAGACAAAGCTACTCCTTGTCAAAACAGACAATTAAATTACATTTCACAATTTTCCACTGACATACGTCACATACCAGGAAAAAATAATGTAGTCGCAGACACATTATCACGTATCGCAACTATCAATCAAATATTCACTATCTTTTGAAAGTTCAATTGATTACAGACGACTTTCTGAAGCACAAAATCAAGACAAGAATTTTTTCAACAAACTTGATTCCAGTCTAAAAATAATTAAAACAGACTACAATGGCTCAAAAATCCATTGTGATATTTCAACAGGAAAACTTCGACCAGTTATTCCTCCAAGTTTCAGAAAAATTATTTTTGATAATGTTCACAAATTATCACATCCTGGAATCAAAGCTTCAACAGAACTTATCAAAAAAGATTTTGTTTGGCCAACAATGTCAAAAGACATCAAGAAATTCTGTCAATCTTGTATTGCTTGTCAAAAATCAAAAATCACACGGCACAATTCTAGCCCAATACAACCGATTGACATTCCAAATGAACGTTTCAATCATATCCACATAGATATTGTTGGACCCCTTCCTCCATCCGAAGGATATAAATACTGTTTAACAATAATTGATCGCTTTACTAGATGGCCAAAGACTCAACTGCTGAAACAGTATCTAAAAAATTACTTTTTCATTGGATCTCTCGTTTTGGTGTTCCAAACATCATTACTACAGACCAAGGTCCACAATTTGAATCAGATCTATTCCAAGAACTGAATAAATTACTTGGAACTAATAAACAACGAACTACCAGTTACCACCCACAAGCAAATGGTATCGTTGAAAGATGGCACTGTACACTAAAAAACGCTATCAAGTGTCATAAAAATCCAAATTGGATAAACTCACTTCCAATAATATTGCTAGGTTTACGATCAGTAATCCTACCAAACCTAAATGCTTCAGTCTCTGAAATGGTCTATGGAACAAACATCCAACTTCCATATCATTTCTTTCACAAAACTGAAACAAATACAACAAAAGACGATGTAATAATAATTCAATTAACAAATTATTAATTAATTGATACGCAGAATACGGCACAATTGTGTAAATATTACGAAAACAGGGTTTGTTTGAAATAAACTCTCGGTCATATTTGTATGTTCATTCACAGTCAAAGAACTCGTCGTCATCCACTACAGTATGTGTCGAATCGTCTAAGCTTATGATGTTGTTGTCAATGGTTCTCTTCTTATCAAACAAGGTCAGGATAAGGGAATCGACATCTCCCTTATCTTCATTCAATAGATTTAAATGAGAGTTCTTACGAATGTGGATTGCTTCATTATATACAATGTTCCATGGGCGTCTCACTTCTTCAACTAATTTTAGGGTCGTGATGTCGATTTCGTGATTAGTTTTAAACAAGTGTTTGCCCACAGCCGTCTTATTTTTCCAATTCTTGGAATTTACATGTACAAAAAATCGAGTTATTAGTTGCCTGATTGTCATCCCATAATAATATCTACCACAGGTCTTACACTGTATCCGGTATATACCAGACTTCTTAATGTCAGGGGGGACATCTTTCAACGAACCCAGCATGTGTCTGAGGGTATAGTCATTTCTATGGACTACCTGTGTGTCGTATTCTCTGTATATTTTTTTCATTCCATCTGTGACACGGGGGTAATAGGCAAAACTCACTCGCTTTACAGATTCTTCAGGCTTGTTGTCTTTGAAAAACGTTGAGACGTTCTCAAGTGCCTTTTTTCTCTGGTGTTTGTTGATTATGTTCATCACAGCGCTTTTGAGATGACTTTATGTATGTATTTTTCAAATTTCCTTAAGGTTGTGTCAATATACTTTTAGTTTGAACCAAGCCCTGATGATGGGAACATAGTTCCTGAAACCGGTTGGTTAAAGAATAAAAATAAAAGGCATAATTTAAAATTGGAGAGTTTATTTCAAACAAACCCTGTTTTCGTAACAAAAGACGCATTCACTTTTGTTGAAAAATTAAAAAGAATTATGGATGATATTCAGCATATTCCGAGCTCCAATCACCATAAACAAAAGATTTTTATATTTAAAAATCTCAAAGACTGTTCTCATGTTTTCGTCCGTAAAGATGGTTATAAAAAACCACTACTACCACTTAAAACGAGACGCAAAATTCTTTACCCTAAAAATCAAAGGTAAAGAAAAAGTCATCAGCATTGACCGTCTCAAACCTTGCTTTGAAATTCCAGAAACACCTTCTGTTAATTCAATTAAGCAAACAAAAAAAGTTACTTTCAATTTAGGAAATAACTTATTTTTCGAACCATGTTTTAAAATTTCTTCACTTAACAATCAAAACATGGTAACTCAAATTTAGACATTCAAAATTTTCGTCATCAAATTACATTGGTACAACTTGGCAAATTCGATTGGCTCATTTCCTCAAAATTCAATCAATTTCAACTCGATCAACCATCA
>CM055403.1:92578866-92604443 GCA_029228625.1 Pseudolycoriella hygida
TATTAAATGATAAAGATGTAGGAGTAGATTGTATCCGGCTATCAATCGCATTCAATTTTTCCATCACTGATGATGTCGTCTGGTTTTCATTCTTTGATCGAACCAATTCCTTATCGTCTACTTTCGCCTGTAAGTTCACAAGATTACGATTTATTGCTGATAATTCCACCCGGATGTCATTGTGATAAGTCTCATTAGTGCTGACCATCTGCTGTCTCATTTCATTGTCATTCGAATTCAGTCGTAAGATATTCTCATTCATCTTGTTCAATAAAGACATAATTGATGATAAAGTGAAGATCATCATTTCTGTTAGCTGGAGCATTAGTCGTACTGGTTGATGTGCTATCGTTTTCTTTGGAAAATGTCGTTAATGAGTTTCGTTCTGTTGACTTCCGTTGATTTTGCCTGATTTTGGAAATGCGTTCGATGCATTTGTAGCACATGAATACCGTGTTGTTAGATGATGATAATAGCTTATGTTGAGATAATAAATCGAAACACTTTAAATTGCATTTCTTATCACATAGAAAGCAATTTAGAGTGTACTTGTCCGATGTCCTAGCTGTGAAACAGCTATCCGTACATAAATGGTTGCTCGCCATATCGATGATAGGGTGTGCTAGCATACGCCGTCGTTGATGTTCGAAAGAGCGAATACAAACGAAATCCAAATCCGAAGCCGCGGGGTTCACATACGCAGAGCTTTCTCCAATGATTTCGATTACTCCTCCAGTCGAATTTTCACTGAATAGCTCTGGACTATGTACACTCCCAACACCGAACTATGATTCTGTAGCTGTGGACTATGTACACTCCCAACACCGAACTATAAGTTATTCGCTTTTCGAAAGTTCCAAATATTATTTAATTCAAAATTCCCACCAGAAGTTTGGCGGCTCGTTAGCTACGACGGCTATGCTATAAAACTGTGTGACAGCTGACGAAACTAATGTTCTGAGTTAAATCAAAACAAAACAAAACAACAATCCAAAAACGAATTTTCCACTAGTAGCAACAGAAAACGTCTCTGGACCTCGACCAATTGTGAAACTCAGGAATCACTGATTCAAGAGACAGCACAAACAAGAGACTCAGGTAAGTGGTTTTGGTGTCAACTCACAAGTATTCGTCTGTTTACATTCAAGTTAATTAATGTGTTGATGTACCGGTCAATGAACCGTTAATTCAAAAATATAATTTTGCGATATATTTTTGAGAAATTCGTTCAAATAATAATAAAATGTCACTTAATCGCTATGTTAGCTTGTGTGTGGAATATTTAACATTTAACAAATTTAAAATCTACTCACGGCGCAGTGATTTTACTACAATTTGTATCAAAATTAGTAAGAGCAATTTGATATACGTCTTTACTACAGAAAATCTTTATGATTTAGTTCAAGTGGAATACGGGGAACGTTCAATACGGTGAACGTGGAATACATGGGAAGTGGAATACGGGGGAAGTGGAATACAGTGAACGTTGCATACGGTGAACCTTGCATATAGGGAAAGTGGAATACGGGGAACTTGGAATACGGGGAAAGTTGAATACGGGGAACGTTGCATACGGTGAACGTGGAACAGGGGGGAAGTGGAATACGGGGAATGTTGAATACGGTGGAAGTGGAAAAAGGTGAACGTTGAATACGGGGGAAGTGGATTACGGGGGAAGTGGAATACGAAGGAAGTGGAATACGGGGGAAATGGAATACGGGGGAAGTGGAATACGGGGGAAGTGGAATGCGGGGGAAGTGGAATACGGGAGAAGTAGAAAACGGTGAACGTTGAATACAGGGGAAGTGGAATACGGGAGAAGTGGAATACGGGGGAAGTGGAATACGGGGGAAGTGGAATACGGGGGAGTGGAGTAATTTTGCGACAAAGAAAGTGTTTTGATTTATAGTGCCTTTCTCGCCCATTTGGATTTTAGTATTATTAGCGGTAATATCAACGAAGTGATTTAATGACATGAAACATTACGCATCATTATTTAAAACGAGAAGAAATATGCTTTGGCTCACAGAATAGACAACACGCGAAAATGATAAAGCCTGCGTAGCCCTTAGGGGCGGGGGTTTCGACTACGTAACCTACCCGTTAATGCTAAAGCGAAAATGATAAAGCCTGCGTAGCCCCTAGGGGCGGGGGTTCGACTAGTATACTATATAGTTTCCATTTACCACTTTCTTCAAGTTTGCTTAACTGTATCTAAATTCTTTCTCAAGGCTTGAAAAATGATGCCGTTGCATAGATTCATGTGTACGATGATTTGTTTTTAATTTTTGGATAATTAGTATTCTTTTGCTGTAGAAGGTTGATACATCACTCGAAAAGCATACAAACTTAATAAGTTTTTTGAATTTTGATAATGCTGTAAACGGTGGTATCAAATACGGTGTTTTTTTCATAACAAAATATATATTATTATTTCCTAAGATTTCACTGATTTTGTTATTGGAATTCTTATTATTTTTTAAATGGAAGGAAATCTTCAGCTGCTATTGGCGGCTGATGCTCTTTTTGACATTGGCGGCGACGGCGCTTGGCTGAACCTCAATCCGGTCTATAGTCATAAAATGTAGAAATTTTCTTATTCGCTTTATTAAATTCATAAATTGTATGTTATGGGTAAGTTGGTATAGCCTGTTGATGAAGTTGTTATATTGGTAGGCTGGACGACATCCGACTTTTGAACATTGATCCAAAAAATTTCATACCACTTGTTCCTCCTGGGATTTCAGCCATAATCATAAGCAGTAAAGTGATAATTTGTACTACTGCAAATAGAACTGTAAAGGCTGTATTTTGTGCGAACAAGGCGAAGTACAAAGTCGATAGCAAACTGATCGTATAGCATAACGACACCATTATTCGTGATTTTGAAAATGCTTGTTTGAAAAAGGTTACGAAATCACTCAGGAAACAGAAACTAAAAAACGATAAATTTTCAGTAATGAATATGATCTTTCAGCTAACCAAGTTCCTGTCAAACTTTCATAATTAAATTTTGATTGGACATTATTAAGGGATCAACCAGAAAAAATCCGTTTAGCTTCAAAGTTCAAAAAGAGGTTACCACCGACAATACAAAATTAATGCGAACGCGGTCTTTAATTGGTGGCCCCGCTGATATGTCAAGTCTGTGCAAAAACAGCTGTCGAAAATTCAAAGACTGGCACTCATAAGCAATCACCGGAGCTATGAAAGCAAGTCCAACAACTGCTTATCCAACAACATTTATCTCGAATCCAGGGCGAGAGCTAAATAATTTTCTCTGACAGCGAAAGTGCACTCAAAGCCAAGGCCTACTACAATCAGACGGTGCGGCTGAACAAGTTTTTTTTAAAGTTAGGGCACATGGGATTTCTGTGCGAAAAATTGTTTTTAGGGCTAAAACAAAAATTTTTTGCTCTGGCTCAAAATCTTTTGTCTAGTACTTTTTGTAAAAACTGATCAAAACAGCATACATACATACATACATACATACAGACACATATACATAAAGACATACATACAATCGATCCAAATGAAAAATTATACTAAACTTGCGATTTGTGGGTTCTGCGAGTTCTTTGAGATCTAAAACCCACACCCAGTTTTAATGTTGTCGCTTTTGGCTTTTGCTAAATGTATATCGATAATGCAGTTTCATTGAGTTCGTTAATTGGCGCATTTTTTTTTTGTAAAATTCAAACGTTCTCTGACTTAAAATTTTTGCACATTTGTTTGATGACTTTGTTGCTAGGAAATTTCGGAATAGATCGATATTTGTTTCTTCGCATTATTTTTTATTTAATGTTGGATTTAGAAATTACTTCAACAATTTGAATTTTCTTGCAAATGTAGTTTTTTGTTTAATTTTGTAAATTTCCTAAAGGCTTAATTTTGCAGAAAGTTCGATTATTTCGGGGATTCGCATATCTTATAAAACTCCAATTTTCTTAGAGAGTCTAATTCTTTTGAAATTTTTAATTTTTTTGATAATTTGAAACTTTTCTAGAAATTTATATTTTCCTGTAATTTTGGGATTTCCTTGAAATTTTTATTTTCACAAAAATTTATATTTGGAGAAAGAATTGGGATTTTTCAAAAATTTGAGTTTTCTTGATAATTTTGAATTTTCACAAAAACTTTAAATTTCTTGAAAATTCAATTTATTTTTGAAATAACCGTACGGGTCAACCGTATCTTGATTTTCATCATCTTTATCTACATTATCATCCATTGTTTTGATTGACGGCTTTGACAGTAGCAGTACTTCAGTATATTTTTTAAAATTTTAGATTTTTTAGTGAAGTATCTCACAAATTATTGTTTTACTTCAGTTAAAACAATTTCAATTACGTTTTGATCATTTGTTGTGCTGTGTTTAATTGTGGAGTTTTGAATCTTTTTTTGATAAATAGATTGGTGTATCCATCAAAAAATCGCTAATTTCTATCGTGTGAAAAGTGTTTTAAAACTTCCAGCTTCTGCAAGCATTATTTCGCTTTCCTCTAGTGGATTTTCGAGAATTTTGTTTTTATTAGAAACGTTTATCTATTTAGAAAAAGTTGTAAAATTTTGTGAAGTTTCGAATTAACTTTTCTAATAAAAAAATGTAATTTAATTTGTGATCATCACGAGAATCTTCCGATTTGTGTTTTTGTTGACAAATGACATGACATGGCCAATTTGTTTACATACATTCGTCCAAAAGCGGCAACACCGAATTGGAATTTATTCACTGTGTTTTAAACCCACAAAAATAACTCTCGAAAGACATAATTGTAAACTTTTGAGATTGGAAAGATTGTACGTACAAAATTCTTGCAAATTGGCTTTCTAAGCAAACTGGAAGAATAAAATCCCATACCAGTCTGGCATTTGTGACGCAATTTTTTAAAAACACAACGGAACTTTAATTTTTTTGCGTATCGAAGCTGAATGCGTCACCTTACTTACTCTGAGTTCAGAACTTTTGTAACTGGAAGAAAATCGTTTTACTTCATACGCTTAATCGTAACACTTTTCTGAATTCAGAACTTTTGTAAGCAGACACAAAGACTTGTGTCAAACCTCCGCTGTAAGAGGTTTTTTGTGCGGATATCGGTACTTTTGTAAGTTTCTTTCTCGTCAAGTGATGGAAGTCGAAAAGTGCAATTGAAATCCACAATAATCCTATAAACCTAGTAGGCCCTATTGCATTTACTCATGTCGAGAAAAACCGTTTCGGGGAAACATATTGTCGTTTCCATTCGTAAAGGATGTAAGTACAACTCTCAACTCTTGGCTCGAAGTTTTAAAAGTGATTCCGGACACTGATTTATATATAAATAATTTTAAGGATCTAAATCATTATTATAAAACTTGGTGCCGAAATTCAAATCTGACAGCAGTCAAAAGTTGACAGTTGTACCTACATCCTTTACGAATGGAAACGACGATATGTTTCCCTCAATTTGCCCTGCAGGCACTGGGCCCAAATATGTTTTTGAATACAATTCATTACTCGGTTACCTCTCAAGTAGAAAAAGAATCAACAAAATCGGTTAGGATTTACTCGATTTATGTATGTGCCCTAGTAGCAATTCAGTTTTAGGGTCCTGGCTGAGTCTAAGGGCTTCTAATCAAAAAAATGTTGTTATCAAATTTACTCGAGCTACCGACGAAATGTAAAACCCTGTCTGACAAAGGCAGAAGTTCTGACAACGGGGTTATTAGTTAAAAAGCGGGGTTATTAGTTAAAAAGCGGGGTTATTAGTTAGTAACACGATCGAAGTCGACATCAGGCTGCTTACTGGAGACTCTAAAGCTGGAAATGTGTTTTCGTCAGATTGGAGGCAATATTGAGTTGCATACGTCACTTAAGTTGCAATTCTCGGCATGCGTAAAAGCAATAAAGAGTTGGGTGAGGTCGGAATTCGCTAACCATTGGAAGACTGATGAAGGAGGAATGCACACAAAGCGTTTCTTCCCGGTGCCCGATGGGAAGTGGGCCAAAGAACTACTAAATATGGACAGGACACGCATCAAGAGGGTGGTGGGTGGATCACCGGGCACTGCGGACTAAGCAAGCACCTGGCAAAAATGGGAATATCTAATGACCCCAGTTGTACCTGTGGCCTAAGTGAGGAGACGGGCGTTCACGTCATGTGCGAATGCCCGAAATTCTCCTCACTAAGGTTCAGGACACTAGGAAGTCATGTAGTCCAACCCGAAAATGTCTCCAAAATGGGACCTGCCGCTCTAGACAGGTTCCTGGTAGGGACTGGAAGGTTTTCGAGATTTACATGATGAACCGGTTACGAAACAAAGGATCATCAGATCTGTGTTTCAAGGACCAGTAATGGACCGGCTCAAACTGATAAATCTATAATCTAAGTTGCAATTCGGCACCAGGCTGTTGCTGTCCTCTGCTGCTGTCCTCTGCCGAGTTGAAACTTATATGACGTATCATGGGCGCGCGGTAGCGATGCGCCCGTGACGCAAATCCCCATACGAACAAAAAATTCAGAACTTTTTTTTCGTGGACTTCGGAACCATATATACAGCTAAGTTTTGACTTTTTTCCCTTGCGTCGTACCCCCCTGAGACCTAGTTCATTGGATTTCTTGTAAAATTTTAATTGAAATCGACATTTTAATCATTAAAATCGGTCCAGTGGATCCGAAGATATGACCTTTAGAAAATCGTCATTTTCCATACAAAATATGCTGCTTTGTATAAGCCCAAGTTAATGGAAACATCCTACGTTAGTTCCTTAATTAGTTAGTTAGTTAGTGGGTCAGTTAGTTATAGAGCCATATGTATGAAAACCGACTTTTTTGGCTCGTGCTCGAAAACGGCTCGATAACTTTTCTTGAAATTTTGCAGGGACCTTCAGGTGGGCGCTTCGGTTCGGTGGCGGCGGCGGCTCAAAAAATTTTTTTAATATGTTGTACAGGCAGTTGAGGGAATCATTTTCGTCCATGGAAGTAGTAGCCGCCGCACTTCGGTTCGGCGGCTCAAAATAATGCAAAACATTACAATCACAACGAAAACCCTTTTCAAAAGGGAAACGTGACGCTGGTCATCGTCTCTTCTTCCAAAACTACTAATATCACAACAAAAACCATTTTAAAAGGGAAACGTGACGCAAGTCCTCGTCCCTTCTTCCAAAACAACAGATATCAAATTGCTTCCAGCTTCGGAACGCACAAAATTCTTTTGAAATATTTTCACTTTTGATTACAAAAATACGTCACAAATGCCGGACCCGCCAGTGTTATAGTTTTTCTGTTCTTTTTGTGGGAATCGGGTCAGGGGTCTGGG
This sequence comes from Pseudolycoriella hygida, assembly GCA_029228625.1. NCBI lineage: Eukaryota > Metazoa > Arthropoda > Insecta > Diptera > Sciaridae > Pseudolycoriella > Pseudolycoriella hygida. The sequence goes on from CM055403.1 coordinate 92,586,166, forward strand.
CACTGGGATCAATGTAATGGACGAAACGGAGATTCTTGGCTATATACGAAAACAGATTTTCATCTATATTTCCTTAACTATGCAATATGGAGACTTACTGTCAAAAGCAAAGTTGTAGAGAATTAAATTTAAGTCAACGCGTGTTTCAGGGTTATGGGGAAATATGGTCACATCCTGGTATATGCCCTATTCCCTAGTAGAAAGTTGGTTCCAATGGCGAAGTTGTAGAGAATTAAATTTAAGCGAACACGTGTTTCAGAGTTTTGGGAAAATATGGCCCAATACTGGTATATGGCCTCTTCCATAATTGGGCAGGATGACCCAGATCTCCAGAACTATGAGAGTTAGAAAGTTGGTTCCAAAGGCAATGTTGTAGATAATTAAATTTAAGCGAACACGTGTTTCAGGGTTTTCGGAAAATATGGTCCGTTGCTGGTATATGGCCGCTTCCATAATTGGGCAGGATGACCCAGATATCCAGAACTGTGAGATTTAGAAAAGTGGTTCCAAAGGCAATGTAGAAAGAGAATTAGATTTAAGTGAACACGTGTGCCAGGTTTTTGGGAAAATATGACCCAATACTGGTATATGGCCTCTTCCATAATTGGGCAGGATGACCCGAATCTCCAGAACTATGAGAGTTGGAAAGTTGATTCCAAAGGCAATGTTGTAGAGAATTAAATTTAAGCGAACACTTGTTTCAGGGTTTTGGGAAAATATGGCCCAATACTGGTATATGGGCTCTTCCATAATTGGGCAGGATGACCCGAATCTCCAGGACTATGAGAGTTGGAAAGTTGGTTCCAAAGGCGAAGTTGTAAAGAATTAAATTCAAGTGTACACGTGTTTCAGGGTCTTGGAAAAATATGGCCCAATACTGGTTTATGGCCTCTTCCATAATTGGGCAAGATGACCCGAATCTCCAGGACTATGAGAGTTGGAAAGTTGGTTCCAAAGGCGAAATTGTAGAGAATTAAATTCAAGCGTACAAGTGTTTCAGGGTTTTGGTGAAATATGGCCCAATATTATATGGCCTCTTCCATAATTGGGCAGGATGACCCGAATCTCCAGGACTATGAGAGATGGAAAGTTGGTTCCAAAGGCAAAGTTGTAGAGAATTAAATTTTAGAGAACACGTATTTCAGGGTTTTAGGGAAAAAGACTTAGTCCTTGGATATAAGATTTTCTAGATTTGAATGATCTGAGACGTAATTCGGTAGGGCCTTTGACATTACCTTGGGTAATTTCTATGTATCTTTGAAATACTTACAGTTATAAGAGAACAGAAAACGTTGGATTGTTTGCTTATTTGTATATTTAGATGCGTTCGAGTCTCTTTGCCACATCTATTCTGATACGTACGGGTCTTTGGTTATGTTTGTTAATTTTTTTAATAATTTGATTATAAAGTACAACTGAAAATTGGAGACAATAATCAGAAAATTTGAAAGAACATGTATGTTATCCATAATCTGAACGAAAATATTCGTTTCTCTACAAAATTTGAATTTAAAAAAACCGTCTAAAGTACTGAGCCTATGTGTGAATTATGGGAACTGTGGGTTGAAGAAGACTTAAGACACATAAAAAGGAGAAGCAATAATTTGGTTACCTGTACAACAATGTTATTTGAAAACAAAGTTATCTTTCTATCTGGGTTTGTGTACACTTTCACATACATATACAAAAATTCCGTTTTCATTGGATAGTTTTCTTCTCCTTAGTCCCACATAGCCCATCTTCGAACTCTGTTTGACGAAGAAATTCGTCGTCTTTTAAAAGAAATGAAAATTGGTTAAGAATTACTCGTCCAACAACGAAACATGGTTACAGATAATTAGTCATCATTTTATGATTATTTCATACATTTTGATTGTTGTTTGGTCAGGGGGTTTGGTCATAAATTACGTAACGCAACAAACTATCTTAATCGGTTTTGGTCTCGCGTCTCTGCAATACAGATATCCCTCTACCCAATCGACAGCAACATTACGTAACGTAACAGAAGAAAACCTTTTGAACATAATAATCGATTTCAAATGCTTGGTTTATAATACAAAAATCAAATTCACGTTATTGTTTCTTCCAATGAATCTCAATGACGACAACTTTTAGGATTATTATTCACCTTCCAATTAAAAAATGATTTTTGCCCATTAGAAAAATGATTCTTGTTCAATAAAAACAATAAATGTCCAAAAGTAAACTACATTTTCCTTTTACAAAATAATAATGTAAAATAAACAAATATATTTTTCTTATACAAATTTTTATTTGATAAAAGTGATTTTTTATTGGACATTTATTATTTGTATAGGACAAAAATCATTTTTTTATTAGAAGGTGTAATACGATCCGAACATGTAAATGTGTCATTGAGCATGTAATCAGAAAAGGTGTAGCCAGTCACATTAAATCGTGCTCACATGGACGGCGTCGGTCGCGTCGTCAAGCATCTAAGACACTTACTTATCGCTCTTTTTTACCCTCAAAACTCTGAGACTTTATCACGGAAACTAATACTTTATCTCCCACAACTTCACAATTAATTTTAAAATCCAAAATTTGCACACTAACTCCAACTGCCCGGCCTTTTTCACAAATACCGCTCGGATCTTCCACAAAATTCTAAGACTTTGCCAAAGAAAGGAAAGCCTTTGACTCCCTTAGTTGATCCCTTGTCTCAGTTGACTCCCTTATCTCAGAGCCATACCCCAACATGTTTTCTCGATGTTTCAGACCATTCAGCCTGACAACATATGCATTAACTTTTCAGTCATTCTGGACACCCACGACCGACTCTAGGCACCAAAGCACCCTTCTTGGGATTAAGACCTTTCATTTGCGGCTCTTGAGTTTGGAATTTTATAATCCTTGTTGATCTTATGGTCAACAAACAGAATATCTCTAAAAAGTTCGAGAAGAATTAACCACGTGCGCCGATCGCCGCCAAAAAGTGAAAAAAAAATGCGCGCCGCCGAGCATCTAAAATAATTGCACCGCCGCATGCTGCCGGTCATTTTTACCGGCGCAAAAAAATTTTGATCCGTAACTACAATTTTCTCAAAGGTAAAAAATTAAAATGCAATCAAACATCCAGGTTGAAAAACAGTACTTTATGTGTTGAGCTTAGGATGTCTCCTTTTAAAGTTCAGTGAGCGCATTGCGGCAGGTTGAGTAATTCTGTAATTAGATTGCATAGAGTGTGTATTCAATATTATATTGTAAATACGAAAAGACTCCTTGCACATTAGTGCAAAATGTTTTTTTCAACTCTGGACCTATTTTCATCGACGTATTCTATCATTTATAGCATTTTGGGTCAAAAGAAAAATTTTGAAGTCCGGCTATTGCTTGCCCAAAGCGTTTTTTGGAAATTTTCCAGTTTTCGTGAGTCGTACTACTCTGAAGGTTCGCCATAGCTAATATAAGGTGTGAATTTTGCCGCTTTACGCTGTTATGAGTTCCTTAGGGTTAAAGGAAAACACACAGCAAAAGAAAATGAGAAATTCGTTGCAAACATATTTTTCTGAGAACAAATAGTTTGGCGGATGTCAATTTTTTTTTGGGTTTTTAGATTTTAGATTTTAGATACTATAAAACCGATAGTAAATGTAAATTGTTTTTTGATAAATTAGGCTCATCTTGAAGGATATTAGGTAAAGGAGTTTTAAAATCTACTTCATAGTTTCGATCAGGGTGACCACAGAATTCCACCACTAAACCAACGCTGCATGGAGGGGGCTAAACCGAACTTGAATAATAATCAAAGGTAGCCTCAGATTTTTACTCTCAGGTTTGCAGTTTGGGTCGAGGGTAGAACAAGTACATAAATACTTGAAAATATAAAGTTTCTCATTGTGAGATAATTGGTAAAAATTCAAGATCGGTATTTCAGATTATTGAACCCAACAAACGAGATGGATCTTCCAACATCTTTTTCTGATTTATATCATCCAGCGACACAATTTCAACTGAAGCAAGTAAATCCATCAAATTCATCCAACAAGTGGCTCCCCATAAATCTCCACAGGCCGATATTTCCAAAGCCGACATTCAAAGTTCTAACAATGTAACAGAAAAATCATTCGCCTGCGATGTGTGTGGAAAATCGTTTCCGACAAAGCGAAGGATGAAAATTCATCGAATCGACATGCCAATGAAGAGAATCAGTCCACTGCACAACAAATCATCTCTGGTCTGCGACGAGGCAACTCAAAGCAACCCGAAGGAGAAAGAAGCGCCGAATCGTGTGATTCCAAAGCAGAGTTAGAGTCTGAGTGCGAAGAGTGGGACGGAAAATTTAAAATGCACGAGCTCTGCAAATTCGTCGACGAAAATCAATTTCATAAAGATGTTGAATCGTTTTTGAAATTCATGTTCAAACTAACGCTTGTAGCCGGCCTTCGGCCGGTCGTTTTGGTGCACGAAGGAATCGTTAAAACAGAATCCTCTAAATTTCATATATGTTTTAGCGCATTTAGTGCCTTCGGTGTGAGGTCTTTATGTCGCAACTCTAGGAAGGTATATCACCCTCCTGCATGCCTTCCTGTCGTTCGCCAAGGAGATGGTGTGTTCGTCCAGTGGAAATCCCCTATCTTCTAATTCTAAGTCTGATTTAGATGAATCTACAAACCTTTTCCTTTGTCTACACTTAGGTCTAGAACACAGGACCTGTACGTCCAAGATCCTCTTCAGTAGCCTGTAATTACCAATCCTTTGAACGTCCGCGAACCAGCGCATACGGCTGACCCTTGCCACCAAAGGAAACCCTAGAATTTTCACCAATAACGTCATTCCTGATATTATTATCCCTCTGTTCCTTCCGAATTGACCTTTTCTATATTCCTGCGAACCCTCATATCCGAAAACTCCAGAGATATCCGCATCCACCTAAATTTCACTACCACTCAAAATCGTGTGGCTGAAGATTGATCCGTGGATAACTAACATTGCTACTAAGTCTTCTATTTTAACATTTTTCTGCAAGATGTCCTGCTTGATGAATCATCTGGCGATGGTTTCAGATTTTGTTGATATTGCGTGGAAAATATTTTAGTGACAAGAAAACACGAAAAACATTTTTTTGTAATTTTTTGGATGTGATTAACCTGACGGGAAAAATCAAAAATGTTTTTTTAGCCTATTTTTAACACTTCCACCCCCAACATCCAAAACTATTGAAGCCCTATCTATTGTCTTTCCAACGATAGCCCACATTCCAATTTTGAGTAAAAGTTTTATTTTTTGTGAATTTTTTTGTGTAACTATAAGTCGGGCAGCTTTTTACATGATGCTTTAATTTGAAAATTTCTTGCAAAAAGCTTTTCATACAAAAAACTACATTGAGTTCACAAAATTGCGTCACAAATGCCGGAACCAACAACGAAATAACTTTTCTTTACATTCAGTTTTTTCGTGATTGAAGTTGAAAAGTGCTAGAGAAATCCACAAGAATTCACTAAAATCCCATAAACCTAGGAAGCTCCATTGCATGACCTCACTCATGTCGAAAATAACCAAAAAATATCAAAAAACCTGATGGAAGGAAAAGTGCTATTGAAAACCTCCCAATTCCAGAAGTGGCCATATCCCAAAGATATGGGTCATCCCTCCCAATCTAGAAGTGGTCATATTCCAGGATTAAGCCATATTTTACAAAACCCTGAAACACGTGTTCGCTAAAATTCAATTCTCTACAACTTCGCCATTGGAACCAACTTTCTAACGCTCATAGTTCTAGATATATGGGTCATCCTGACCAATTATGGAAGTGGCCATATACCAGGATTGTGGCATATTTCCCCAAAACCATAAAACCCGCGTTCGCTTAAATTTAAATCTCTTCTACTTCGCTTTTGGAACCAATTTTCTAACTCTCATAGTTCTGCAGATATAAGTCATCCTCCCAGTTCTAGAAGTGGCCATTACCCAGGGATTAGGCCATATTTCCCCAAAACGCTGAAACAACTGTTCGCTAAAATTTGATTCTTTACAACTTCGTTTTTGGAACCAACTTTCAAACTCTCATAGTTCTAGAAAGATGGCTCATCCCTCCCAATCTAGAAGTGGTCATATTCCAGGGTTGAGACATATTTCCCCAGGACCCTGAAACACCTTTTAGCTTAAATTTAGTTCTCTACTACTTCGCCTTTGGAACCAACTTTCTAACTCTCATAGTTCTGCTGATATAAGTCATCCTCCCAATTCTAGAAGTGGCCATTACCCAGGGATTAGGCCATAATTCTACAAAACGCTGAAACAAGTGTTCGCTAAAATTTGATTTTTTCAACTTCGCCTTTCGAACCGACTTTCTAACTCTCATAGTTCTAGAAATACCACTAATTCTAGAAGTGGCTACATCCCGGATTGGATTGCTTTTCGAAAGAATTCAAAGACAGGTATTACCTAAAATTTAATTCTCTACAACTTTGCCTTTTCAAGCAACTTTCTAACTCTTATAGTTTTAGAGTTATTGAGTCATCCTGACTGAGTCTAGGAGCGACTTAATCTCAGAAATCCCAGGAACGAGCCGTTTCCGAGAGAGTACGGGGAATCTCACACACGGTACATTTTGTTTATGTGCGAGATTCCCTCATGAAGGGAATCTCGCACTGTGCGAGATTCTCCTTTCAGGGAGGAATTTCGCACAGTGCAAAATTCAATACATGAAGAGAATCTCGCACAAGTAATGTTACGTGTGCGAGATTATAGGAGTGGTGTGCGAGATTATAGAAGTGGTGTGCAAGTTTATGGAAGTGGTGTGCGAGATTATAGAAGTGGTGTGCGAGATTATAGAAGTGGCGTGCGAGATTATAGAAGTGGTCTGCGAGTTTATGGAAGTGGTGTGCGAGATTAAAGAAGCGGTGTGCGAGTTTTTAGAAGTGGTGTGCGAGTTTATGGAAGTGGTGTGCGAGATTAAAGAAGCGGTGTGCGAGTTTATGGAAGTGGTGTGCGAGTTTATGGAAGTGGTGTGCGAGTTTATGGAAGTAGTGTGCGAGATTATAGAAGTGGTGTGCGAGTTTATAGAAGTGGTGTGCGAGTTTATGGAAGTAGTGTGCGAGATTATAGAAGTGGTGTGCGAGTTTATAGAAGTGGTGTGCGAGATTATAGAAGTGGTGTGCGAGCTTATAGAAAGGATTATTGAAAAAATGATAAATTTTGTATGTTTAGCGAACTGGAGTAGCGGCCCCTGATTGGAAAAACGATCTGCGGAAAAACAGCTTGCGAATCGACTTGATTTTGAATGCAGGAAGACAGGAAGACACTGAACATTTTATAGAACTATACACACCTTTATTTTACGTTGATACGTATATTTAAACCAATCAATTCAACCAATCTTCACCAAAATATTTCGAACATAATTTTCTTACTCTTCCACTGGTAGTTTCAGAAGTATCAAAAGTATCAAAAATTATATTCTCGTCATATTGTCCTGTGACGACTTTTTTTCAAACCTTTCAGTATCAATTTGTTATATTTTTCGTGAATCATTGCCTCATAAATTGTGAAAAGATTACATTTTCAAAAAATATAATATTTTCAGGGAAAAAACATTTTTTGAAATGCCTCTTATGTGCTTTTTTTAAACCGTTCCCCCTTTCAATGTGTATGTCATTATTGCATGACCCCTAAGAATGTAATGTAATAAAAATAGCTAGTTGTTTTGTCCATTCAAACAAAAGGTAAATTTTATTGTGTATTTGAATAGAAGTCCAAACATTGCAAAACAATGATTTTTTATCACAATTTTCGAATCATTTGCCGTGTTTCTTTTCGTAAAACATTGGATCTATAATAAAATCGACAAAAATGTAAAAATTTTCGTCTGATCGAATTGAAAGATTTAATGTTAAGTTTTATGCGGTCATAGGGAGATTCGAATTAGAAAAAAAATGTGAACATTACAAATGCTGACCTGAAAATTTTCGTAGAAAGTTTGGCACTCTGCAATAGTGAACTGGAAGCTGTTTCAGCGATACTGGGAGCACTACGGCGATATGAATTACTTTTAGATACAGTATCCGAAAAAGTCGCATCTGATTCAGAAGCTAACAGTAAGCTCTTTCAATTTCTAATCTGAATTTGATGTCATTTTGTTATAAATTCTGTAGCAATAGCATACATCGAAATGAATGAGCTGTCTGTGACAGAGGTCCAACGTGCTACAAATCAAATGGAAACTGGGGATTTGATAGCTGAAGAGTTGCTGTGCGGATTCGATTTTGTAGAGACGAGCATTTCTATAAACGAAGAAAATCAAATTTTGTTCTCTGGAGATGTAATGGAAGGTAAATTTAACATTCTGTCATTTTTTCACATGAATGGTTTAGCTTGTTTATTTGCCGTGGAACGTGAATTTGTTTTCTTTGTTTTGTTATATATCATAATGGAAAAGTAAAAAAAACATTAACATTGTACGCCAGGCCTCAACTTTACAACAACAGTGTACAAATGAAATTTCTAAATTACGTTGCAACACTGTTTAAATTACAATTGTATAAGTCTATATGCCGCAATGTTATCTAAAATTTGTTTCTCTACAGCATTGCCTTGGGAAGCAACTTTCTAAAAGCCATAGTTCTTCTGCCGCAGCAACGCATTTGGGCACAAATTGTCGAAAAGTGTTGTTAGAGATAGTTGAAGCTAGTAGCAAGTATTTTATGGCGCAATTCTCTCCAACTTTACACCTGGCTCCATACTTTTACGTTTTGAGCCATCATCGAAGGATTCAGCCTGGTGCCAAACTTAAGAGTATGCCCCCAATTTCCAAGCCCGTAAAAGTAATTTATTTTTTCATGCTTCATATGCGGTGCGAAAGTAAAGATTTCATCCCATGGGACGAAAATTTTATTTATTTATTTATTTTATTTTCACCCCTCGGGCTAAAGCCGATCAATTTTTTTTACTTTCGCACCGCATATGAAGCATGAAAAATATAATACACCACTCGGAGATACTTTCGTACCTCTCCCTTGTAGTGTAAATAACTATTGATTGTAACTTCGAACTACAATCCTTTTGTAAACAGTGAAAACATGATCGAACGGCTAAAATGGATTAGTTTGGGATGGAAAATAGAATTACATGATATGAGACGGTGTTTAGGAAGGTAGTGTGTAAATTTTCGTGAAATATTAATTTTTGTTCTAGAATACTGTGTCATATCTAGCAGTCCAATTTGTAATTCAAAACTAATCCAATTTGGCCTTTATACCATTACTTCACTTTTACCAAAGGCGAGAGCCATTTTAGTGGCTTTTATTATTTTTGTCTCTTGAACTATGAGTCAGAGAACGGCAGAAACGAAAAATGCCAAATATTTTGAAAAACTCATAAATTTTGAAAAATAAATGTTTTTAAAAATGTCAATATTTTTCAAAAATTAAGAATTTCGAAACCCCACATACTAAATTCACTAAATTTTATTAGGGTTTAGTTAATATGCAATTTGAGTGAAACGTTTAGGCTTCATGTTTTTTTCAAATTGTTCGAAAACTTTCATAAATCACTCTTAAGGCAACTAGCTTAAAACACATGTCGAACTGTTAACATGAACAAAAAAAATTTCAGAACAAACGTCGAATCATACAGAGCAGCAAGCAGTGGGTATCGCAAATGACAATTGTTCCAAAATGCCATTAACAAATTCCTTTAACAACATCGTACACTTCGTGGACGAATTCGAATTAAACACCACCCGGGATAATACATCTTTTTTTTGGTCTATTCACAAATAAACGAAAGCAATATTGGTTGCGAATTCACATTGAGACGAAAAAGGCAAGTACCCACGCTAGGAGTGCAAGGAGTGCAGGACCCTCTGTGATAAAGGAAAAAAAATGGATTTTCGACTGATAGTCCAGCCGCTGTAACTTTTATCGGCAACAACATAAAAGAAGCTAAAAAATCTTCGCACCATCGCGAATGCCGTTTACAATTTTCATGCACAGCACTTGCTAGGTCGCAAAAGAATGCTGCAAAAGCAAATATGGGCGTACAGGCAAACAAGTTTATGACTCTCACACCAAAATGCTAATTGCTTGCTCTAAACCGAAGACAGCTTCAGATGTGGCTAACGAATATGCGAGCTCAGCAATGGAAAAGTCGAAGCAACGAAGTCATCAATTATTATTAGTATAAATAAAGTTGACGTTGATGAACACGGTGTTGTTGATTTGTTGACAACTAAAATAATTAAAACTACGCTCGTTGAGTCAGACGATTATTTTCTCATTGGTCAAAATGAAAGCGCTGGTGTTATTGTATTGGGTAGTAAGTTTTTAACTGACAAACTTTTTCGATCAAAGAGATGCATGATATACTCGACAACTATAGAAAAGAAAATAACAAGCCTGAACCACCATTTGAACAGTACATGACTGATGATGAGCCAGCCGTTCGTAATTTCGTCGGTTGCCACTTCCATCTTTGCCAAAATATCAAGTATTTAGCTGAACATAAGCTTTCAAGTTTCATAAGAAAGTGCAGTAGCGATGAGCAACTTTGGTTTTACGGGAAAATAAAACATATTTTAGTAATTTTATTGCTACCGCTAAGCGAGATGATACCAGCGTTCAAGGTTTTGTCTTCGACAATTTTAAGCTTTATCGAAAATCAATTTTCAAGTCCGTTTGAATTTGAAAAATTTAAGAAATACTTTAGTACTCTTGAAGAAAGATACATACTTCAGTAATCCTGAAAAAATGCAATTATTTTGCAAATATAAGAAGAACACGAGATCCACTGATCTAATTGAGTCTATACATTGTGTTTTCAATAGGTCTACGACTATTCCAAAACATGGAACCGTTGCCAATTTTATTCAAGCTATGGCAACAATCGACCTGCAATCGATTTCGAACAGAAAGGTAAACAAGTTTTTGCCAAAAAAAAAAGAATCGCTATACAAAACCGCAGGTAGTAATAACAGGGTGCACCAAAAATCTGGATGATAAAAAAATTGGCGTCGAAGAATTTTTAAGAAAATGTGCGGAGGCAATGATTCACGAAAAATATTACAAATTGATAGAGGCTGCCCTTGAAAGGTTTGAGAAAAAGTCATGACAGGACAATGATGACGATGTTGACGAGAATATAATAGCAATTTTTGCTACTTCTGAAACTACCAGCGGAAGAGTAAGAAAATTATGTTCGAAATATTTTGGTGAAGATTGATTGAATTGATTGGTTTAAATATACGTATCAACGTAAAATATAAGTGTGTTTGTTCTATAAAATTTCCAATGTCTTCCAGTCTTCCTACATTAAGGTCAAGTCGATTCACAAGTTGATTTTCCGACCCTTTTTCCAATAAGGGGCCCCTACCCCAGTTACGGCTCTGTCCGTATAGTTATAGCCCCTCCCCTCAGGACGTCCGCTAAATATCCAAAATTTATCAGATTTTCCATAATCATTTCTATATACTCGCAAACCGCCTCTATAATCTCGCACACCACTTCTATATTCTCGCACACCGCTTCTATAATCTCACACACCACTCCTATAATCTCGCACACCACTTCTATAATCTCGCACACCACTTCTAATGACTCGCACACCACTTTTATAATCTCGCACACCCATTCTATAAACTCGCACACCACTTTTACAATCTCGCACACGACTTCCAGTAACTCGCACATCACTCCTATAATCTCGCACACGACTCCCAATGACTCGCACAATGAATATTAATTGTGCGAGATTCTCCTCATGTAGGGAATCTCGCACTGTGCGAAATTCCACCCTACTTCTTAGTCTACGAAAAAAATTTCTTGTAATTTTTTGGCGTGTAAGACTTGCGTCACGGCTCCTCATAGTGAGCTTTTTATTACAGACATTTTTGAGTGATTTTCTAGCGTTAGACCCTTACTTTCAGTCGAGGGAACAATAATTCAAATATTTATTTTTTGGTTACTGGCTGACAATTGCACCAATTTGCTTGAGCTCTGGTACTTATACTGTAGTAAGTTGCATCAAGGTGCATTCAGGTGCAATAAAGTATAGTCAGATGCACCAAAATGCAGTCAGGTGCACCGAAGTGTAGTCTGATGCACTAAGGTGCAGTGAGGTACAGTGAAAGGGAGGGAGGTGTAGTGACATGCATCGAGGTGCAGTAAAGTGTAGTGAGGTACACTGAGGTGTAGTGTAGTGAGGTACACCAAAGTGCAGTGATATTTTAGATTTTATATTATAGAAGTAACAAGTAACGTTCCTAAGCGTACTCAAGATTGATAAAGTGGGTAGATGAGGTTTTTGGTGCACTTGGCGAACCGTACACAGAAGAATTACGCGAGCAATTCACAATGAATCCTATGTACACAAATATCTGAGTTTAGCTTCAGGTGAGAAGATATAATTAGCACCAGATGAAATCCTACTTAATTCTTTGAATTTATTGTAAACGTAAGAGTGATATCGCGAAATCATTGTGTAGGCTTGACTCTTGGGACGATTTATGGTCGCGACCTTCAATTAAATGTATTTTTAAAGCTAAATACAAACCCCACTTTGAATAATAAAAATGAAAATCGGTTGAAATTGAACTGATTCATCGACAAAGTGAAATTTTTTTGAAGAATAACATAAAGATATTTCGTCTTCATCCTTCCCCAGCCCATAAGAACGAGATTTGCAGAAGCTGTTGTTACTTCTCGTGCTTTCTGATGTTATTCTCTCTCGCATTCTCTTTGTTATACCGGGAAGAAAACATAATTTGCACCCATAAACTTTCAATTTTGATCTTAATTAATTCGACGATTATATGATGGGCTCAAGTGAAATTTTACGTGAACGATTTTACAAGTACTTGAATTCAATATGTAATTTCCATTATGATCGACTTTATTTCAATTCATTCTACATCTTTTGTCTGAACTTAGGAACATTTGAAATGTAATGAATGTAATCGATAATTTGCAATTCGAGAACTACATTGCTGTTTATCAAATGCTTTGAAGCCCACAGGATATTTTCTAGGCCATCCCTTTTGGTACATTTAGTATGGAATTTTTGGAATTGAACAGTTTCGTTTGATTTTAGTTGGAGTTGGACAACTTTTGGAGAATTGGTTATACTTATAAGATCCTCATCGATATGAATTTACCTTAAAATGAAGAACACACTGCCAAGTGAAAACAATAATGAAAATTTACGAGCCTTCAGTATCAACAAAGGAATATAAAAAGATGATACGGTCTAAAAATGAAATAAAAATTGAAAAAATACACACTCACCATAATACGACACTTACCATACAAAAAATTCCTAACCCCATGCATGTTATGAAACCGATTATTCGTTGAAATCGAGTCTATAAATTAGTCTTTAAAACCGATTTCAATTATTATTCATAGTAGTTCTCACCATTTTAGGACAACAGCTTTCTTGTGTAACTTTCAGCCAACTGTTAGCTTCTTGTGGATCGGCTCTGCCAAAGAAACTGTTCAATTTAGGAAATTTAATTGAGGGAACTTTTATATCTGCTTTAAAAGAGGATTTCTTTATGTCGTTTTGTAGCAACAAGTATTCATCCAAATCATTTTTAAGATTAGTCATTTTAAAAAAACTTTTTCTGTTTATATTTTGATTGTTTATATCTACGTTCGCAATATTTGACAGAAAAAGACAAAATTTTACAATATAAACAAATTTTTGTTTGCTGGGAACTGCGGGAATATTCGACTTTAGAAAAAACATATGCAGAGGGCCCGTACTTATCAGAATAGATGTGCCAAACAAAATAGATGTTTCAGAAACATTCGAACGAATCTAAGTAAATGTCGCCTTAACACTTCAAAGTATACTTATAAAATTGCGTCGACATCAAATTGTATTAGAAATTGAAAGAGCTTACTGTTAGGGCAATATTGAAAAACTCGTCCGAAGAAACGGCGCAAAAAACATCTCCAATCCTTAAAAAAGCCCGAAATTGAAAAAAAAATTGAAAAAAGTTTAAAAAAAAAATTGCACCAGGCCCGATCTTAGAACCGACCTAGACCACTTAGGAGACGCCTCTGATCCATACTTCCACGAACAAAAAAGTTCATCTCTTTTTTCTCTGCAACACCGCACAAAAAACCTCTTCATTAAAGAAATATTCACAAAATATCGTGTAGGATCGCGTAGCGTGAGTTGGGCCCACACTGAAGACTCTATACCCCGAACTACTCAACAGATTTTGACTAATTTAATTTTCGTGATTTTCTGGGGTCCATATCTTTTATTTTAAAACTTCAAGAGTGACTTCTGTTCTAATTTCGTAGAGATATAAGTAAAAAAGTTCCACCAACCTTTAAAAAACCACGTTTTTTACCACTTTTACGACCACAACGTCGAAAGTTTTCGAGCGATTCCGCCCAAATTCATTCTTGTGATCAATTTTCTGATTATCTTTCAGGAAAAAAAAGTTTTTGAAAATCGGATAAGATCTACCCGATTTATGTACAAAAAACACGATGGGCAATAGTAGAGATTCAGTTTTGGGGAACTGGCTGAGTCCAAAAGCTCAAAATAAATTAAATTTCTTCCATAAATTGTCAGGCATGACCGTATCTTTGAAACAAAGAGAAATTTATGAATATCGGAAAAGATTTGCTCGAGTTATGTACAAAACATACGTTGGCCCCTAGCAGAGACTCATTTCTAGTGCCCTAGGTAAGTCCAAGGGCTGAAATTCAAAAAAGTTTCTTCCAGAAATTGTCGGCCATGCTCAGATCTTTGAAAGAAAAAAAAAATTGTAAATCAGAAAAGATTTACTCGAGTTATGTTTAAAAAACAAACACGTAGGATCTTATCATACATTCGTTTCTAGTTCTTTAAATTTACGAATTTTAAATTGTACTAAAACATTTATTTTAACCGACCGGTTTCGTACGCTCTTTTTATTTTATTGTTTGGTGTGTCGTTTCTATCTAGCTAAGTCCAAGGACTCAAATTTAAAAAAGTTTCTTCCATGAATTGTCGGTCATGCTCAAATCTTTTAAACAAAAAATTTATGAAAATCGGAAAAGATTTACTCGAGTTATGTACGAAAGACCAAAAACCAACCAACTACCTTTCACGAAAAAACAAGTTTTCGAAAATCGGTTTAGTTTTTTCAAGTTATCGTGTTGAAAGACAGACGGACGGACGGACATTTTTTTTATTGCTGATTCAATCATCAATCGAAAATCCACGAATGTGTTCCTGAGTTCACAAAAATGATCTCGAATTAATGATGTGATGATGAATATTAGTGAATATTAGAATTTTTGCTCGATCCGTAAAGAGTTCCGATCAGAACAAGAATCTGCTCACCAATCGTACTAGACGAACACCAAAAATAATTTCATCGAGGACCCCTCAACGTCAACAGCAAGAAGAAAATAGACGGGTTCCCTTCGTTTACGGAATTCGGTTACAAAAAGACATCTAACAGGAACGAAGTGGTCAATTTGTTCGCTGATTTCTTCAAGACTACATTCAGCGATGACGACAGCACCAGCACTGCAAATCCTACAGCGAGTACAGCGAGTGTCAGCAAAATTGTTGACATTGGCAGCTTCACCTTGACCAACGATGTGATCCTTGAAACACAAACACGAAGAAAGGGACAACATCTCGCCGCTTCTTCTGAAAACTTGCTCGAGCTCACTAACCACGTCGTTGCTTATCATTTACAACGTATCGCTGAACTCTCGAGAATTTCCTAACAAATGGAAGCGATCGTATCTCACACCAATACACAAAGCTGGTAGCAGAAATGATATCGAAAATTATAGAGGAGTTGCCATGCAATCGCATGCAATTAGGGTGTAGCGTTTTTGGTGAAGTTTTTTATTTTGGAAGGCCTGCCCCCAGGTTGGTCCAGCATATTCCTACGATGCTTTTTGATGTTTTGGTTTTTTTAAATGTAATTGAAGGTTGCCGGAATACGAAAAACCGTTTTTTTTTTGCGCGTTTGGTGACTTTGCTTCACATCATCGGCGCGCGATAGCAATGCGCCCGTGACGCAAGTCACCACACGAGTAAAAAATTTAGAAATTTTTTTTTCGTAGACTTCGGAACCATACAGCTAAATTTTGACTTTTTACTCTTACGTCGTACCGCCTTGAGACCTAGTTCATTGGATTCCTTGTAAAATTTTGATTGAAATCGACTTTTTGATCATCAAAATCGGTCCAGTGGTTCCGGATATATGACCATTTGAAAATTGAAATTTTCGGTACAAAATGTTCCTTCCATAGATGCCAAAGTAAATGAAAATATCCTACGTTACTTAGTTCGTTAGTTAGGCCCTGAAATTGTATGAAAAACCGTGAAAAACCACTTTTTTGGCTCGTGCTCGAAAACGGCTCGATAACTTTTCTTGATATTCTGCAGGGACCTTCGGGTGGGCATTCTTTTTTTATTTATTTATTCTACGCCATATGAGATGCCGGCCTCGTTTGGGCGTCAGCCCTCATGGAAGCTCCCATACAAATCCCATACAAAAGCATATTTTGTATGTGTTTGTGAGTGCATTCAAGGTATAGGTCAAACATGAGAAAAATTTTTAAAATGTGACCTGAGGCGGCGGTGATGGTGAAATCGTGGCGGCGGTCAGTGGTGGCCGCCACTACCAGCTATGGCAGCCGCGCGAGGTGCCGTGGCGCCAAAAAAATTTATGAATGAGGATGGTAGAGGAAGTGACTGTGATCATTTTCGTAGATGTAAGTGGTGGCCGGCACTGCCAGCTACGGCAGCCGCGCGAGGTGTCGTGGCGCCAAAAAAATTTAATGAATGAGGATGGTAGAGGACAACGACCTCGTTGGTTTGAAAATTGAAACTCCTCAAAACCAAATTTTTTCTGAAAGCTTTGGTCACCCATTTTCAAGAAACAATTGCATTGCTTCTATTATTATCAACATTTTAAATAAATCATATGCAATATCGGTTAAAGTGGAGATAGACGAGATACTTTCGACTTGCAGAAGTTTCGTTCGATTTATAATGTCAAACGAACAATATCCCCTTGAATTGAGTCAAGACCGTCAAGACTCCGGTACCTGGGAATCAAAATTTACGATGTTGAAATCAGTTATCGATCAATATGACGAAATTATTGCAATTTACAAACTGAAGTTGAACAATGGAAGAGCTGAAAATGTTTTTGAAGCTGTTTGTCGACGCCATTACCGATCTTTCATCAAGAAAATATCCTCAAAATGCTTAATGAACACGAAAAGGATGAAGTTTTGAAAGAAGTAAGAATTTTATTGGACAAAATGGCAGAGGAAAATGTAACTGTTAATGATTCATCTGCACAAGAACCTCTGAAGGGAAAATTTTCCGCATTTGAAGGCGTTAAAAACGATGCCAGGAAGAACAAAAAGTCTGATAAAGCAAATGCCTTCGAAAGCAGATTTTCAAGATTCGAGAGCAGTGATGTCAATTCGCAGAAGGGAGATGAAGTTTCGAAATATTTAAGTTTTCCGCCCATTTCAAGAGCTTCCTTAGGATCCGAATTCGATGCAATCGCTAAGTACTGGATAAAACGAAGAAAACCTTTACCTAAATTATTTAAATTGGCAACCACAAGATTGCTCGTTCCAGCTTGTAGTGGTAATTATTGGGGATGTACTTTTCCCATGCAAGAAAATCTGAAAGCAGAAACCATCAACGAGCTACTCATATTGAAAAACAGTCTTTGATTCTGCATTAAGTACACAAATATATACCATAAATATCTCCTTCAATAATAAAAACAACATTTAAAAGCCACTCACAATTCTTCATCCTACTTCCAATTGTTTAACAAAAATCGAAAAACTAAAAGTGCTGATTTCGTCGTTTACGACTCATCAGTACGTCTCATCATCATAAAAACAATTTTTGAGTTACTGAATTATTTTCGATATTTCATTTTGTGAAAATTGAGCTGTACTTTTTTCGATGACAATGAAATAAAAGGTCAAGAGTCGCATCTGTTTTTATGTACAAACAATTTCAGACAAGACCTCACCTGTATTCGCATAAGACCGGCCGTAATTTATGTTTCGGTCAATGATCAAAACCGCCCGAGTTTCTCCAAAACATGGAAGCTCGACTAAATTTGACCGAGTCAAATTGGCTCATTCAAAACCAAATGTTTGCTGGTAAGATATTATTAAAGCAAAAAAACCTCTTACAGAGGAGGTGTGACGCAAGTCTTTATGCCTGCTTACAAAAGCTGTGAAATCAGAAAAGTGTGACGCATTAATCAACTAAGGTAAAACTATTTTCTTCCAGTTACAAAAGTTCTGAAATCAGAG
>CM055403.1:92604943-92627572 GCA_029228625.1 Pseudolycoriella hygida
TGGTTCATCCTGCCTAATTATGGAAGTGGCCATATACCAGGATTGGGCCATATTTCCCCAAAACACTGAAACACGTGTTCGCTTAAATTCAATTCTCTATAACTCCGCCTTTGGAACCGACTTTCTAACTCTCATAGTTCTGGAGATCTGGGTCATCCTGCCCAGACTATTCAAATCCAGAAAAGCTTATATCCAAGGACTAAGTCCTTTTTCCCTAAACACCTGAAACACGTGTTATCTAAAATTTTATTCTCTACAACTTTGCCTTTGAAAGCAACTTTCTACGTCTCATAGTTCTTGAGATTCGGGTCATTCTGCCCAATAATGGAAGTCGCCATATACCAGGATTGGGCCATATTTCCCCAAGACCCTGAAACACGTGTTCGCTTAAATTTAATTCTCTATAACTTCGCCTTTGGAACCAACTTTCTAACTCTCATAGTTCTGGAGATCTGGGTCATCCTGCCCAATTATGGACGTAGCCATATACCAGGATTGGGCCATATTTCCCCAAGACCCTGGAAAACGTGTTCGCTTAAATTTAATTCTCTATAACTTCGCCTTTGGAACCAACTTTCTAACTCTCATAGTTCTGGAGATCTGGGTCATTCTGCCCAATTATGGAAGTGGACATAAACCAGGATTGGGCCATATTTCCCCAAGACCCTGAAACACGTGTTCGCTTAAATTTAATTCTCTATAACTTCGCCTTCGGAATCAACTTTCTAACTCTCATAGTTCTGGAGATCTGGGTCATCCTGCCCAATTATGGAAGTGGCCATATACCAAGATTGGGCCATATTTCCCCAAGACCCTGAAACGCTTTACAAATTTCAGATCCACAAGCGTATCAATTTTTATCATATACGCATTGTGCCTTCTACGGCGTGGCGTAACGTAAAAATTATGTCTAGTCCCGTTCATGCTTAAACGATTAAGCAGCATATTTTGAAAATTTGCGTAACTGTGTAAATTTTAACTGGACAGTACTAGACCCGAGCGCCGCAGTGGAGTTTTAGTAAGAGTTTAAAAATTAACGAAATTATGAACCAATGGTTGATACTTCTTCTATATAAAATCACTCTCAAAAGTACTTCTAAAAAATTTATTTAAAGTTTAACTTGATTTTTTGAAAAATTGGTTAGGTTAAAATTTAAAAATTAAGCAAAAGTTAAAAAATAAAATTGGTACTCGAAATACCTTTGAAGTTTTGCGATTCAGACATGGGTATTTTCAAGGAGTTTTTTAAAGTTTTCATAAAAATTAGTTAAGTTCGGCTACCTTCAGAACGCTTCGTATACTTTGAATTTGCTTCGTTGTGGTGTCACAACTTTACATTTTGATTAGACAATAAGCTGTTGAGATATCACAACTTTGCGTTTCAGGTATATTTTGAATTTGCGTCGTTGTGATGTCACAACTTTAGATTTTGTGTATATTTTGATTAGACAAAACGCTGTTGGGATATCACAACTCACAATTTTGTTTTTCAGGTATATTTTGAATTTGCGTCGTTGTGATGTCACAACTTTAGATTTTGTGTATATTTTTATTAGACAAAACTCTGTTGGGATCGTTGGGATATCACAACTTTGTCTTTTAAGCATATTCTGAATTTGCGTCTTTGTGTTGTCACAAGTAATCTGTACTCACCACTCTCATACCTTATATTCACCACTCTCAAATTCTACACTCAGTACAACTGTTGTGACATCACAAGAAGATCGTTGTGATGAGTCGTGATATCACAAGAAAAGCGTTGTGCTAACTTAACCCACATAAATAGTCCAGGTTCAGTCAATCCGTCCGTAGATACATTCGCTCGAGACGAATTTTTCATTTCTAGTATAAGCTCGGATTGTTGTACTTATTAGAAAATGCTGGTATCTTAGTAGAATAAGTGACAAATAATCAAAACTGGAAAAATTTGGGCCAAATCAGTTTTTGAAAATATCTTGGAAGGTCACCAGTATTGGTGAAATTGTCGGGCAGTTGGACATGGGGTCAATTTTTATTCTTTTGAAAGTATCTGGGAAGGTATGAGAGACAGACAATTGGTTTCTTTGGCAAAGTCTCAGAGTTTTGTGAGTAGAAGTCACCAGTATTGGTGAAAATGATGGGCAGCTCGGAGGAAGAAGCAGTACGGGGGGAAAACGGTTGTACGGGGAAATGGTAGTACGTATGGGGGATTTGGTAGTACAGGGAAAACGTTTGTACGGGTGAAACGGTAGGACGGGGAAAACGGTGAAATGGTAGTACGGGGGAAACGGTAGTTATAGGAGTAATGATATCACATGGAAAACGGTAGTTGGGTAAAACGGTTTTATGGGGAAATGGTGGTACGGGGGAAGAACAGATTTGCATATAAGCTTATGGTTACTACTAAAATACTACTAAATCCATTTCTTATTCATCTACATCAACTTTGCACACCCTTGCATGCATTTTAGTATGAGGTACTTTAGTCGCAAATCTCCGACTTAGCGGTAAGAATGCTTCCCGTGTAGCCCTTAGGGGCGGGGGTATTTACTAGTCCCGCTTTTATAATATGTAATATTTCTCTAATTTTTGCGATTTTAGGCGTCTTTAAGAAATTGTATTGGTATTGGTAAACATAATAGACTCCTCTCGAAGCACTACTAAAAAAACAAATTTATTTTTGGGTAAGTGTAAATTTATTGGCAGATTTACTATAAAAATTAAAATAATTTCCACATCATTTGTTGGTTTTAATTAAATATTTAACTTCGCATTAATGCTTTTTAGTTTCGAAATGAATGTTTTTTTAAGTTGAAGAGTGGTTTGGAAATTTCCAACTTACCATTTCCATTAGAGCTTTTTTAGATAAGTTGACCTGAAAAGGAACATTACAATTTGATGTTAATTTGTGAGTTCTTTCAATTTTTTACACCAATAAACCTTCCAATAGTTACTTAAATATCAATAAGTATTATATGGGTAGCAATAGTCATATATTTTGATAACAAAATTACGTCAATATCAATCATATCCGAAGCGGTAACCGAGGGCGTACGCAGACATCACACCTCAAAAAAGTCCACAAACTTAAAAAAACAAACAAATACAAAAACCTTTGGTATGAGACATTTACTTATAAGCGAATTTTTGAGTTTTCCCCCTGCTCTTTTCCTTGTCGAAATTATTTTACAAAAAAAAACTACACTGAATCCCCATTGTAACGAACTATCACACATGAAAATTGGTTGCAAATGAGCTGAGATATCTAGATTATGATGTTCTTCCATACGTTTTTCATTTTATATTAGGAGGCATTCACAAAGTGCGCGAGGTGGGGGGGGTGGGTTTAAAAAAAACTGTGTGCGCACTTTGTGAATGGTCCCTTATTGTAATAGTTATTAGCAACATATTTCTCATATGTACATACGTAGAAGATGGATTTATAATTTTTTATCATTCTCGACTAAATATGGAAAAACAAAAGAATTTTAGAAAAAAAACACTCATCAAATGAATCATTGATTTGAACTCAACTAGACCGCATTGATAAGTAGGCCCTGGACTGAATGTCAAAATATTTTGTTGTGAAATAATTTTTTGTTGAATTCGACAAATCGTGCTTCAAAAATGGAGATAAACTTTAAAAAACTCATTCTCATCCATTTATTGTGTATGTTACAACATTTTTAATCATTCCCGGTTACGTATGAGACCATGATAATCAAAACAAACATTTGAATCATGATTCATGTTTCCATGGTGATTTCATTCACGGTGACAGAGGACATTTATTTCCGTTAATTCACAATTACCTCGACTAATAAATCCATAATAGTAGAGTCTACCAGTAATGTCCTATGTTACTGTTTTCTAAACTTACATCGGCCATATTTACTCGAGAATGATACAAAACTTTTTTTTCTGATTTGTCGGCTTCTCCCAAGTAGCAATGTGAAGTTTAGATTTCGTTGCACAACGGTTCTTTAGCTTAAGTTGAAATCACAACAAAAACCAAAGCGAAGCGCGGCGTCTACTATTTCCATGGGCAAAAATGATCTCCTCAACTTACTCTACAACATATGAAAAGTATTTTTTTGAGCCACCGCCGCCAAACCGAAGCGTGGCGATTACTACTTCGATGGGCGAAAATGATTCTCTCAACTTACTCTACAACATATGAGGTTTTTGTTTTTAGCCGCCGCCGCTAAACCGAAGCGCGGCGCCTATTACTTCCATAGGAGAAAATGATCCCCTCAACTTACTCTACAACATACTCCAAATATTGTGCAACTTTTCATCATTTTTGTTTCAGCTAGCAATTCATGAATACAAGTTATACATAGTTTGCAGAATACTTGAGACATGAAATCAGGGGGAAAGCACGTCCATTTAAGTTCACTTGAAGAATCGTGGCTTGTAGTGATAACCCCTTCACATCTAGCTACGTGTTTTCTGTAAATCAAAAACAGTAAACTACATGACATGAACTTTAAGACTTGTGCAAAGTAAACAGAGTACATGTGTTTGTCACGACGTTTGTATTGTCGAATTTCGACCTAAGAGTTGGTGCTTTTTTCGTTTTGGAGTCTACATAAGACAAATATGCAAGAAAACTTTATGTAAAAAAATATGTATAATTGCATACGAGCATTAAACAAAAATACGTGGATAGTTTGGAGAGAAAAATGATTGAAGTCAGTGAACAACACAGCATAGACGATGTGTGGAATCAAATTAGGCGGAATGTAGAGAGCGCCGCAGCAGAGACTTTCGGAACGAGAACGGGAAATAAAAGAAATAACTGGTTCGACGATGAATGCCAGCGAGCTCTGGAGAGCAAAAACGCAGCTCAACTTAAAACTCTGAGTCGATATACTCGAGCAGACCAGGCAGATTACCGTTCGAATAGAAATTTCGCTCGAAAACTGTTCTGAAACCAAAAACGGCTGCAGGATAGGAACGTTTTGATCGAAATTGAAAAGTTTGGCAATAGGAAGGAAACTCGGAACTCAAAACTTTTCCTTTGCACGCAAACCAACATGTCTATCAGATGGGCAAATCCACTGATACTGCAGTGCATCAGTTGACTCATAAAATAGAAAGTAAATAATATCAATCATGTAAAGGTTATAATTGTAAATAATAACCAACCCCTGAAAAACTTATGTCTTATGGGTCATTCATAAATATTCAATACAAATAATTTGCAAGTTTTGCCTAAAAAATTTGTTTATAAAAAAAATCTAAAACATTTTGAGGTATGCTGTAGAACAGTTTTTTAATTAAAATATTAAAATACATCGAATAAAAATAACTTTGAAAAATTCCAATGATCCATACATACACTCTCGTCGTATGCAGTCTGTTGCCACCACGGCTTTATGAAATTTGTTGACTTAACAACTACACTAAGGTATGATAATATCATCAGTGAAACCATAATATTATTGTTTATCAAACGGCAATATCGTCCGCAATAATATCGTCAACGGTAACGATAATATCGTCTATGAAATTGTATTATTGACACGATATTATCGTTTGCTGGTATGATAATATTGTGAATGACAAGATATTATCGTTTGTTGGTATAATAATATTGTAAATGACACGATATTATTGTATTTCCGTATGATAATATCGTACTTGAAACGAAAATACATCCGGTGATTTTGACCGTCACCATTTCAGTCAGGATAAAAATGTGCACAATTTTTTATTTCAACTTCAATCTTAAAGTTTTTCGATTGCGAAAACAACAAAGAACTAAATTGAAATTGTACGTTATTTCTTCAACTTTAACGTGCCAACTAACTATTCTTGCAAATATGAGCGACGTTGAATAGTATCTTGACGGTACGTTCGCCGTCTGGATTTAGAAGATTTATACCTTAACTAGGTAACATTGATGGCTACTTATCGCATAGATATCTATCACGTTATCTATAGCTAGCCATCATGTGTATAGCTAACTAACGCATGCATCGTGCCATCAAAATAACAGAGAAAAATTCTTCTGTGAATTTCTCCAAGATCAGCACATCTTCGAACTGAACCTCATGAATTGCATTCTTCATCGAACAAAACAAACCTTGTAAAAATCCGTTATGTTAAGATTTACTCAAGTTATCGTGTCATCAAGTAAAAATCATTTAAGACATTAGAGAGTTTAGGCAGAGCGACTTATAGCCAAATTTATAATGTAAACATATAGCTATAAAGTTATATATTTACGTTATAAGTTATAAGTTTACAAATTTTTGTAATTTATAAGTTTCAAATTTTTATAAGTTATAAGTTATAAATTTTTATGAGTTATAAGTTATAAGTTAAAAGATTTATAATTTATAACTTATAAAATATAAATTATAATAATAAGTTATAACTTATAACTTATAAAAATTTATAACTTATAAATCAACGATCGCAGAGTCAGACGGTTTGGCAAAACCAGATCAGAAATTCCAGCACAAATGGGACCTTGAACTATGTTCCAAGCAGCAGCAACAAATGTTCGAAAATTGCACGAACGATGTGGCGAAAGCAAGAATGTTGGCGAACAGTGTGAAGGAGTCTGGAGCATGGTTAAATACTTTTCCTTTTTCCACACTCGGTACTCTTCTAGACAACCAATCATTCAGGATTGCAGTATCGCTACGTTTAGGGACTTCAGTAGACGTAATGGGACATCATGGCTCATACTGTAAAAAAATTGCGGGACGATACGCCAGGCACTCAATGGTGAACGACTTAATTAGGCGCACGCTCATCACAAGCAAAATCCCGGCAATCCTTGAGCCAACCGGTTGTAATCGTTCAGATGGGAAGAAACCAGATTGACTCGCATTGGTTCCATGTCGAAACGGTAAGCCAATGGCATGGGATTACACCTGCGCGGATACGCTAGCGAACTCGTACGTAAAGGGAAATTCGAAAAAAGCAGGCTACGCTGCCCTGCCCAGTTACGCGAGAACCATAAAAAATCGCTTTATATCAACTTAGCGGCCAATTTAGCGGTTTGTGTGGAGACCTTGGGTACGTTTAGCAAAGAAGCATCGGCGAATTAATGCAAAATGTTACCGGAGAGAAATATTCGACAAACTTCCTAATACAAATCAGTGTAGCCGTACAGAGGGGGAACGCAGCAGCAATTTTGGGAACAGTGCCGTCAGATTGTAAGGAGGAAATATAATGCATATCGAACAAAATTCAAAATGATTATAAATGTCTAATGATATTCATCAAAGAATTGCGTATTTTCAGTTCTGTAATTTTCTTTCGTTTTTATCCTGTTTCTTTTTACATTACACAAAATGTCAAGTAATTCTGTGATTTTTTAATTTGTTGTGTTTTGCTTTGAGATATAATTTGTAAAATGTTAAATCGAAAAGACCTGAGTTTTTACAGGTTGGGAAGATGGATTAGCTTACCTTTTCTCAGCTTTAAAAAAAATATTGGAGACAATAAAAATAGATACGAACTATTAAATTATTACTTATAACGTAAATGTATGACTTATAGCTTATAGATATATATATCATAAATTTGGCTCTAAGTCGCTTTGCCCAAGCTCTCTATTTTCATGTATTTAACGTTTTCGTTAACATTTCAATCAATTTCTATCATAGTGTGCATTTTATTACAGACATTTTTGAGTGATTTTCTGGCGTTAGACCCTAACTTTCAGTCAAAGAAAATAGAAAAATTTCCGTAAGTTACCGTAATATTACCCAAATCCTGGTAATAATGGTTATTTTAATCTTCGGTAATATTACCCAACGTTACGTAATATTCGCGTGACTTACATACATACTTAACCGTATGTTGGCACCACAACACTTTGAAGGTTTTTGCCTTCTCCAACATGCAGCTAACGTCTCTAGGGAATCCTAAACCGGTTTTTTTCTTTTTGTATGGTGATAACCAGTTACCCGGTTTTTCTTCATACAAAAACGGAACCGGTTGCATTCCGTAAACGTCGAATACGACGATCTTTCAAAGCTGACTAAGCTCATGATTCAATTGTCTGCGCCATCGTTTCTGTCTTTGGTCAAAGACTGGTCCAAATATGTTCTGCAGTACTTTTCTTTCGAACGTTTGCAGTGATTGTTCGTCTTTTTGTGTCAAACACCACGACTCCGAATCATACGTAACCACCAGTCTGATCACAGATTTGTATATAGCGCATTTTGAATTTCGGCTTACTGACTTGGACTTTAAGATTTTCAGAAGGCTCTATTAAGGCTGGTTGTCCAGAATTACTCGTCTCTTAATTTCGTCCGCGATGTCGTTGTCAGCGTTCAGCTCCGATCCAAGGTATACCATTTTGAATGTATGTGTGTCGATCGTTACGCTTTGCTCCTGATGTCGATTCGAAAGCGGGATGATCATAAATTCCGTTTTCGCGTCATTGACCTTCAACCCAAGGTCGGTTCCTTTCCTCTACGAAGCCATAAACTTGTCTTTAGCAACTTCCATATTTCGTCCAAGTATGTCCAGGTTATATGCGAAACCTAGCAACTGACTGGACTTGCCACACTCCAATTTGTCTCCTTTTTTGTATATAAGACAAAGTATACTGGTCTTCCACTCTTCCGGTAATTCCTCGACATTCCATTTACGCGAGATGAGCTCATGCATTTCCATACATAGCGCGTTGCCTTCGTACTTAAAAACTTCACTTGGAAAATTGTTTGTCCCCGGGGCTTTAAAATTTCTGAGCCTCGAAATTTCAGCTTCAACTTCTTGCAACGTTGGTTCTTCTATGTATAGTCATTCGCGTAACATTACGTAATATTACCGATGAAAATAAATTACCGGTAATTTTCCATCTCTGGTCAAATAAATTCACTATCAACTACATATAAAAGACACAAATTAGCCTTGGAAAATTTGATAATCGTTGTCAATTTCAATAAGGCTTTTCACTTGACGGATTTATACGGTTGCATATAAGTATAAACCTGTATACTTTGCATAAATTAGTCAATTGACGTTTGTCAAATTTTATACAAATTTGATAATTGCTTACCTGAGAATGGGGATAGACCTATATTTTAATAATGAAATTCGTACATTGAATGTTCATGACATTAAGCTGGAAAAATTATATAATGTTTCTAAAGCCTTATTCAATGACTGGTAAACAAATGATCTACTGAATAAACATCGTAATTGCTGAAAGTCTCATTTTATCTAATTAATAGCTTGAAGGGAACGGGTTAGCTCAATGGTAACGTTGAGTTTTCCACCAAGAATATCCGTGTTCAACACTGGTGGGGACAAATTCTGTATAGGAATTTTCTTCAATGTATAACATGAAAGTAACGTTCTTAGTAGTTGTGAGTTTGGTGCCGCAACGAATCGTACATAGAAGAATGACAGATATGACGTCACCCATATTCGATGAATTCTGTGTACAAATATCTGAGTCTGACTTTGGATGGAGATATAGTTATCATCAGAAATCCTAATGGTAAAATGCAAGCTACCGTTAGGCGTGGCTCGGAATTCACGTTAAGCATGTGGTCCAAAAAATGCTTGCCGGTAAAACATACTGATAGGGCGAACCGGCATTCTAAGCCCTACTAGCTTACACACCTAGTACATCATAGATGGCAATAGGTCTGTGTGCAATTTACCACTGACACAGTAAAAACTTCGGTAACGAAAGGATCTCTATGGATTCATATGAGCAAAAGCTCACAAAAAAATTGCGGAACTAGTAAAAACAATGATTTAGCCTCTGACCGGGACGGTTTGTAACGGCGGATTATTTATTAATTTTACAGCATTCAATAATGACGAAATACGTTTTCCATATCGTTGGCACTAGTTTCCTGAATATCAAATCTACTTATTTCATTAATAAAATATAACCCATTTTCAAGTTAATAATCGTCAAATTTGTGCGAAATTTAACAAACGTCAGTTGTCAAATTTATGCAAAGTATACAAGTTTATGCAGTCGTATAAGTCCGTCAAGTGAAGAGCCCTAATTATCAATTCATCTATATTAATTTATACTAAGCCTTTGGTTCTCAATCTAACCAAAAGCTGATTAGTCAACTCGAGTCTCACGACTCTCAAATGAAGCTTCGTCTCACGTCGACTTGCACAAAAACAGCTAGTCTAACCGACAAGTTTCCGCTAATCTGTTTTGTTTTAGGTGAACCATTGGCTACGCGAGACATTGGTGCTTGATGGAACGACAACGGGCTATTTTAACTTAAACTGTAAATGTAAATCTATAACTATAATGGAAGACGATTGTTTCATTACTTTTATTTTATATCGATAAATTATCATTTTTTAGGGTAAATGAGGTTCTACGACATACACAAATAACTTATTATTTTTTTTTTGAAACTCAAAATAAGATCTCGATTTAAAATAACTCGCCAAATGTTCAGTTACAGCATTTTTATCAGGGCCGATAGTATCAACAAAAAAAATGGCAAAGTGATCAGGGGTGACTATCGATTCCGACGGGTCGACTGGGTCGTCAGCTCACTTCCGGATCTGCTCATCAAATGTGCAAAATCCCCCAGTGTATTATTGTCCATGAGACGATATTATTGTCTCATGGACGATATTATTGTATCAGTAGACGATATTATTGTATCAGTAGACGATATTATTGTCTCATGGACGATATTATTGTATCACTAGACGATATTATTGTATCAGTGGACGATATTATTGTCTCATAGACGATATTATTGTATCAGTAGACGATATTATTGTCTCATGGACGATATTATTGTAGACGATATTATTGTATCATGGACAATAATATAATACAAAATGTAACGAGGAGGCATTTGGGAATTCATTCGAAATGTGATGAGAAGGTGTTTTGTTCGTTCATAGCTAATTCATCCTTCAACGAAATGTGATGAGAAGGTGTTTTGTTCGTTCCTATGGAATTCATCTCTTTTCGAAATGCCATCGACATGTATCACATTTCTATCGGTATTTTATTTGTATCAGTGGACGATATTATTGTATCAGTAGACGATATTATTGTCTCATCGACGATAATATTGAATCAGTAGACGATATTATTGTCTCATGGACGATATTATTGAATCAGTAGACGATATTATTGTGTCAGTAGACGATATTATTGTCTCATGGACGATAATATTGAATCAGTAGACGATATTATTGTCTCATGGACGATATTATTGTGTCAGTAGACTATATTATTGTCTCATTGACGATAATATTGTATCAGTAGACAATATTATCGTCTTGGACGATGATACACTGGGGGATTTTGCCCCCCGCCCGCCGCTTCGGCTATTGATGAAA
Organism: Pseudolycoriella hygida; assembly: GCA_029228625.1. Lineage (NCBI taxonomy): Eukaryota > Metazoa > Arthropoda > Insecta > Diptera > Sciaridae > Pseudolycoriella > Pseudolycoriella hygida. Next base: position 92,616,239 of record CM055403.1, read on the forward strand.
ATAAATAATTAAAAAAAAAAATGTGCCGGAACGAGAAGTAACATTCGGTGTAAGATTCGACCGTCGCGTCGGTCGGTTCGACAAAAAATTGCAACCAATATCTGACTCGATGGTCTTACATCTTCAGACTACGAAAACTTTTGATTTGATTTTTAAAATTATGATTTTTTCTGCATTTCTGGGCTGAACATCATTTCAAAAATTTGATGATCACAATTTTTTGATGATTTTAATATTTAAATAATTTAATTTGATTTTTAAGTTGATTTCTAAAATCAACTTGATTTTAACATGGCCCATACACAAAGTAGAGCATGCAAACTAGAGTGGAATGAAGAAGAATGAGATCAAATAAGACCCTTGCACTTTGTACAAGTCTGAAAATGCGACTACTATAAATTATTGTTTTGTTTAGATAGATGCTTAGATCATGAAACGTCTCCATTTTTTATGAAATACACCAGAAAATGTTGTCAAGACTTTACTGTACCTTTCATTGACAAAAAGATTTAAGGTGGTCGGTTGAACCGCTTGAAAAAATATTGGAGACGGACGGACATTTTTTTTATTGGTGATTTAAAATTTAGTAAATGTACCATTTCGTGCACTTATGCTAATACTGTTTATATTTCTTCCTAAATTTTGTTCGTGCTGCATTCCTGGATCTAATGAAATCCTTGAATTCCGTACTAAACTAGATTGAAAAACTATTTTGCAAACACCTCATCCAGGACAGAAACAAAAAATATGAAAAAAATTAGTTCCTATAACATTTTTCTAAGTGGTGGATCCTCTGGATGAGCAACCTAGTGCATTGTGTATGCATAGGTGGATGCTCCAATCAATTACAAACATGGTTTCCTTTGAAAGTGCGATTTAAAATGTAGTAATTTTGTTAAAAAAATTCATTTTATTATTTACTAGTTCATGTCTTCATGGTGGAATATCGTTCCTAGCTTCTTCCCGTCCCAAGATAAAAATACATGTGTTCGGTGTAGAGAATAATCCACAAGAACAATTTTTTTTTCTAAAAAATCCAGCTTCAAAGTTATTTGGCTTACAGTCAGAAAAAAAGTAGCTTCTTCAAATAAATAGGAAAACTGTCAGGAAAGTGGAAAAATTTTGAACTTTCTTATTTCATTTGAACCCATTACCATCGAAATTAGTTCTGAGGTTGTCTTTCAATAAATCGTCAAAAAGCCTCTGCACTGAAAACTTCAAAGAGAGGTGGGGGCTAAGTGGGAGGGTTTTTCAAGGTTTCCTCATTGACGTTTATTCAAAATTCACACTTTTGTACCAAAATGCATTTTGTTCTATTAGTGAGCTGCACAAAAAAACAAAAAAGTAAGCAACTCCCGGGTCGAAATTCGACTGGTTACTTCGTTCTTCGTAAGGGTCTAAACATTTTCGAAGTATTTTTTCGAGTTCATCAAAACAAACGTTATCAGAAAGAAATATAAAAAAAATGATAGTTCTATTGATATCAACGTTACACAAACGGTTTCATAGGGAACAACGGGAATTACCACTAAAGTGATCACTTCTAATCATAAGAGAAACTCAAGACGACGACATTGAAAGTTAATCAGCACTTAAAAGTTAATTTCCTAACTTTTTGACATTCCAAATAACTCTGTCAAAACCATTAAACACCTATTTTTTTATAATTTTTAGCTGAAAATTAGTATTGGACCTAAATATTATATAATTGAAATCCGTATATCGGATGTTTGCCAAGCCATTGGCAGATAGTTGGAAAAACTGTTTATGATTCTGAGCCATAACACGTGCTTTGATGGATTTAACCTAAAAGTGCTTAGTTCAAGTTTGTCTCTGAATTGTGCCTTCAATTTGTTCCAGCTCTCTGTCAATCGTTTCGCAAAAGCATCAGATCTACGGATTTCTTTAACAATAATTGGGTCTCATGCTAGTTTTCAGCTAATAATTATCAAAAAAATAGGTTTTTCAATGGTTTTGACAGAGTTGTTTGGAATGTCAAAAAATTAAGAAATTAACTTTTAAGCACCGATTAACTTTTAACGTCGTCGTCGTGAGATTCCCTATTTATTTTTTAAGTTTAAAGAATTCTTGCGCTGGGGAGATTATTTTAACTTCATGTATGGAATCATTTATTGATTTACACAATTTAATTTAATTCGATTTAGTTGAAAATTCGTCGGAATTCAAAGTTCTACTTTTCTAAAAAAAATTGCACCACTTTTTCTAAAACAAAATTACTTTTTGTCCAAAAAATTGTCACACAAATGCCAGAGCGTAATAACTTTTCAGCACTTTCAGTTTTTACACGAACAAATTTAAATTTGTCCAAAAGAATCTTCGCAAAATGAGAGAAGAGTTCAATTTTTGCAGCGTAAAAACTGAAAGACAGAAAAAATTTTTCGTCGTTGGGACTTGCATTATGACGCAACACCCAATTTTGTTTTAAAACATATATGCAAGGGAATATCAGAATAAACGTTGGTGTCAAATAGTGCGTTTTGCGTAATATAGTACCTTAGTCTCTGACCACCTATTCCCACATCCTGTCCTACTCGTGGTGACACCTGTGAAATCGCAAAACCAACAAAACGATGGTGAATGGAACAGTTCAAGTTCTGGCTTTGCAGATGACTTGGATCTCGTCAGTCGTACACATGCAGCAGCAATTGACACTTTCACAAATCTAATCTGAAAATCCAAGCTTTGACGACCCGGATATAGTAGCAGTGGTGACAGTCCAAATCTTGAGGTGGGCGGGCAATTAACACGCATGGACAAAAACAGGGTCCCCTTAAAGTTATTGCGTAACGATCCGGAAGGGCAAAGAGGAGAGGAGTTGTCGCCCAAAAATTAGATGGAATGATCATCGAGCAGGTCAAGGCCCACAAGTGGCTGTAGCGCCGAAAAAGTAATTAAGATGGCGTCGAACAAGTTCTTTGGACGTTCGGAGTAAGAAATTGGCAAACACGCCATAGGAGAGACAGCGTTGAACCAGGATCTTCGAGCAGGTCAAGGCTCACAAGCGGCTGTAGCGCCGAAAAAGTGAGTATTAAAATAGATGTGACAATCAGAACAGATGTTGCAAAAAGACTACGTATCTAGAACGTATCTAAGTAAATATTGCTCTTGTAATTACGTCCGCATTAAATTGGATTAAAAATTGAATAATCCAATATATTGAAAAATCCGTCCGAAGCAAAGGTGTAGAAACCTCTCCAAATATCCACACGACCCTCAAAGTTTCTAAAAATATGTACTAGGGACGATCTTAAAGCCGACCTAGAACACTTCGAAGAGGTCTCTGACTAATACTTCCATGGACAAAAGAATCTCCTCAATTTACTCCACAATATAATAAAAAAAGGAAGTGGCTTATTGTGCACATAGCCTGAGATTTATAAAGAGACTATTTGTATAGTGTGCACATAATCAAAGTATATGGAAGAGACTATTGACACAATGTGATGGAGTTCACACTTACCAGAAATTGCCAGTGAAAAAAAGAATTTTTAAATAAATATTATTACAAAGAAGCTAGTGAAACTAGCTTCTTTGCGCTTCAACGAAACGCCACAAAAATCTAATTGCCTAATGAAGCTAAGAAACTTTTCCTTTTACGAAATGTTACGAACACTAGGTGGCTAAGGAAACTAGCGAATTTGCGCTACAAAAACCTAGGTAGCTAACGAAGCTGAGGAACTTTTCTTTTACGAAATGTCACGAAAACTAGGCTGCTTACGAAACTAGCGAATTTGCGCTTTAATGAAACGCCACAAAAACCTAGGTGATTAACGCAGCTAAGAAACTTTTCCTTTTACGAAATGTCATGAAAACTGGGTTGCTAACGAAACTAGCGAATTCACGCTTCAATGAAAAAGCCCCATTTAACTAAAATGGAAAATCCATTGAACCGATATTTCTAGAAATTTGTATACTACAACGCCCGAACCGACAGTAATTGAATGAAGCTTAAAAAGTACAGAACAGATCATACAGAACATTGCGCAAATAGTATCTTCCATATACTTTGGCTACTTGCACATTGTACAAATAGTCACTTTATAATGGAAGTATATGGGAGAGACTATTTACACAGTGAGGCCTCGGACCCATACTAGCATGGATAAAAATTTTGAACCCTTTTTCGTCAACAAAACTGCACAAAAAAGGCTGATACTATTCGTTCGCGCGGGAGTAGACTATCCTATGGGGAGTAGACTATCTGCCCGCGAAAATGATGACTTTAGAAGAAGTATATATGTAGCAGATGTAAAATCGAAAAGCTTAGTACAGTTTTTCTCCCTGAATCGGAGTCAGGACTCCATTTTCTTCTAGGACGTCTAGATTCAGATATATTCCAATTTGAAGTCTTACGGAAAACGTTTTGGTGCGAGCGAGACCAATAGCGATACACTATACTCTTCTCGCTCGCACCAATTCATTTCCCGTAAGATTTTAAATTGAAATATATCTGAATGTAGACGTTCTAGATGGAAATGGAGTCCTCATTCTGATTAAGGGGCAAAAACTGTACTAAGCTTTTCGATTTTACAATTGCTACACAAAATTTAATATAATTATTTGTTGACTAGAGATGTACTTCTTCTAAAGTCATCATTTTCGCGGGCGAACAGCCAGTCTTCATAGAACTGTCTTAAATAGATAACAAACTTTTTTTGAATATCATCGTTATTCTGAATGTTGGTACTAACAAATTACGTCCGGCCTAAGAAATGAAAATGGTTATATTGAATTACTTTAGAAAAATAGATTTTGAGTTTTACTTGCAATATTCAACCAACTGGAGGTAAATTAAAATTTGGAAGCAGACACGAATAAGTGAGTTAGAGGAGAAAGTTACCGTAATATTCCAAAGAGAATTTTTTTTAAATATAAAAAATAAGTAATTCGAAGTGGTCAATTTTGGTATCGTTGGTAGTAATTCCCTCAGTCCCTAGAGGAAATTTTTGTAATTGCTTCAAAACAATAAACAATAAGAATTAATTTTTTTAAGTTCGTTCCATCGACAAATATACTCAAAAACATATTTAAAAAAAAGCATTTTAATATTTTATCGGCAACTCGGATTGAAAAATTAGGTCTTTTTTTCTTTCTCTGACCACGCTCTGCACCCCATGCGTGACATAATCTGCATTGCTTGCTTTTTCTCAATCTCCTACTAGCAACAGCATCAACATGATCAACTTTCTCCTGTTTATACCCAACCGCATTTACATTTAAATTGAACAGCGCCCTTTCTGGAGCCTCGCTTTATCAGCAATATCGGCAATATCGTTTGAGCTATGTGCGTTATGTGAGACGCCTACAATTGTTTTTTCATTTAAGGTTTTTTTTTGATTTAATTCGACTGCTCAGACTGCATTTGACTGTTCTGCTAAGCCGAAACAGGAACGGCCTGCATCAAAATTGAACTAAAGTTAATAACGAAAAATCAAAAAATTTGTGTAGAATAATGATAAAATAAAAAAGTGGATTTTTTAAATATTTTTGAGGGAATTTCTTGTGTTTGTCGTTACATGGTTTCAGAGGAACTCAAATATAAATCCAATAAAACCTACCATTAGCTGTACAAAATCGTGAAAAAGAATCAGTGTCAAGTCAAAATCAAAATTTTAAAGAACTTAAAATTAAAAATTATGTCTGACGGCAGCTGCTAGATTATTTTGCTGCTTGTGCCGTGAAATAATAGGGGTATTCATGACCACAGTTTAAGCTTTAATAAAACATAAAAATAAGAATTGGACAGAAATTAAATAACAATGAATCTTTTGTTATTTCGATAATAATTACTAAAAGCAAGTAGCGTTGTTACTAGATTTTTTAATGAAATCCAGAGCTGTAAATAGTAGATAACAGTGGGGGGTGCGGAAGTAAGTCATTACATGAGGGATCAATTTTGTGAAATGAGCCAAACTCAAGAGGCTGTTTTTAAGCAAAAAGCTTTGAAAACTGTTTTTTTGACGAGTGTAGAGTTTGTATCCCGAGCCGAAGGCGAGGTATACAACTGCACGAGTCAAAAAACAGTTTTTAAAGCGAGTTGGTTAAAAAATATACGAATGAGTTTCCGAGTGTCACGAAATGATCCAGAATGGATGACTTACTAAGCACCCCCACTGTATGCTATTTTAATCGTTGTCCCATCCGACAACGCGTCATTACATGCAGATATAGATATATATATAGATATTTAGATATATATATAGATGAGAAGTTTCCGGTGGGGGCCCTAACATACATGTAATGAATCACTTCCGTGGAGTGCACATATGCATGTAATGACAAGTTTTCAGTAGGACAACGATTAAAAATTATTTGATTATGTGACTGCGGAAAACGTTCTCTCTTGTACTTGCACCGGAGCACGTGTTTAGCTGTCAATGTTTTTGTTCGTCGTTGAATAACGCTACATGTAAGCAAATGAATTTTTTCAGGTGACTGCCTCTAGCTTCGAAATCATCAGATAAAGTGAGACAAATAACAAGACTAGACAATCCGTTTTTTAATTATGCCAAAATTTTGGCATAATTAAAAAACGGATTGTCTAGTCTTGTTATTTGTCTCATTTGTCGACAATTGTGCCGTGTTCTGTAAAGTCAATTTTATGTAATTGAATCAGATAAAGGGTTTCATTGATAAAATCTGAATCCAACGCTACTTGCTTAGTAATTATTATCAAAGTACTGAATAATTTCTGCCCGATTTTTTTACTTTATGTTTTATACGCGGGTATAAAAGCTTGTACAGCGGTCAGGAATACCCTTGATATCACAAATGTGAATATTCGCGCACAAGTTACTAAATAATTTTAAACTTAAATATGATCAGTCAGTTTGCTTGCGAGAAATAGTAAAATCTCACTCAGAATCTTACTCTTCTTAGAACAAATTTATTTTGAGAGGGCGAAAATAATAAAAATTTAATCTTGTGCGAGAGTTGCTTTTCGCACCGTAACGTAGATTCGAAATCGAACAGGTTGATTATCTTTTGCAGACATGTGTAATCACGTTTCAGGGCGATAATGATGATTTTTCTGCAACTTTCTCGGGGCGGACAGACCCATAATTTATTATATAACTAGCGTGTATAAGAACTCAAGGGTTAAAATCTTCAATTATTTAATATTGTAATATAATACAATAAACCTCTCGGAGTAAATTGTTCGCCATAGAGAGAGTTCGCTACAGAAAGATTTTCTGAAAAACCTCATAATGAATCATTATTTCATCATTCATAATATTATTGTAATTAGTTGAAGTGACTATTTTTAGGAGATTTTATTGTATACTGACGATAAGTCTCGCTTTAACCGCAACTTTTTGAGATGGTAAATGAGAAATTATTGTATTTATGTTCAAGTGGACCAAAAACGTCACATTTTTTCAGATGATTGAGAACCTTTTTTTGCCCACTTATTTTGTCTCACTTTTTTCTTCCCACTTTTTTTTGTCCCTACACTGTCATTTATTGTGTGAATTTGAATGCGATACAATGTTAACATCAGGAAAATCCGATTTTCTAAATCTGAAAAAATTTGGTTTGTTGTTATGTTTTGTTCGGAATGTGACTTTTGGTCCACCTGAACATAAAATAGTATATATTACGTGGACCGAAAGAATTTTTTTTTGGACCACGGTGTTGAAAGTGTCCTCGGACTCCGCTCCGCTACGTTCATCGGACGCTTTCAACACCTGGGTCAAAAACAAATCTTTTCGGTCCAAGTGATATAATATACTATTATTCTCAGAATTTATCCGTCAAGAGGGATAAATGCCACTGTCTAGGGCGATAGATAACCAGCTAGACTAGAAATATTAAATTTAAAAAAAACCTTCGAGAATCAAACACGGAACGTCCCGCATTTCAATCAACGATACTAACCACACGATCTTCGAAAATGCATGAATTGCAAATTGTATTCTCGCAGAGAATGTGATTCAATTGAAAACTCTCATAAAATGTGCTTCCTATATGCGTGCGTGTGTGAATGTGTGTTTTCATTACATCGAATACGAAACTTGTATATTTGTCTTCCCAAATGAGACGCGAAAATTAAAAAATGCAACTCTCAGTAGGCCTTAGAATGCTATGGGAAGCGAAATTTTTTTCGACCCTCTAAACAGAGGTGCGAAAATAACTGACACAACAAAAAAACTTCGACACTTCATTGAGTTTACTTCGATCAAAGTGTAACAAATCTGTGCGCCGGTGCTACCAAGATTTTTTATGTGGAATTAAACATGATATTGTTGAAGAAGGAAATGTTATTTTTTTTTAAATTAGTTTTGTCTTTCTAGTTTTGTAAGGAAAAACTGCAATATTCTCGTAGTTCTTGTTATGTGAATCACTTAGTTTTGGATGTGTATCATGAGTTTTGGATGTGGATCATTTCGCATGAGAATCACAATGGTTATTTGTGTACATGCTATGGACGATTGATTTTAGGCAATTTCGCGAACTAAGCAGGTGCACAATGCCCATACAACTTTTCATGAATTGGGCATAAATTACAGAATTTTTCTTGTAATTTAGACGCCCGGCATGAAAAACATCATATTTTTAATTTCTACATGCTGTTGCTGCTATTACTGCAGTGATGTTTAAATCATAACAATTCCAATGAATAAATTATTGACCTTAGTTGAATTGATTAATGAGTAAGCCTTCGTTTCGAGTTGCATTTTTTAATTGTCGCGTCTATTTGGGATTCGAAAATTACAAGATTCGTATTCGTTGTAATGAAAAGTTGTGTGAATCACATGTGACGACGTAAAAAATTTCAACCTGTGCGATTGCCGCCCTTGCCTTCGGCGCGGGCTGCAAATTTCGCACACGGTTGAAATTTTTCACTTTCGTCCCTTGTGATCCAAATAACTAATGTAAATGCATAGAACATTTAGAACATAAAAAATTATTAATTTTTGATCAAACAAAATGCCAGTGCGTAGTGCTTAATGTCAGTACTTCTGTAAAGTAATTGTTTTCTCAATCGGAATATCTGCCGAGCAATAAGGCATTGAAAACGTGATGCGATGAATTTGTAAAAAATGTTTGTAGTCATACCGCAAGACATATTGGTTCGGCTCTAATTTCTTTACAGAAGTCTTACAATTTTTTGTACGAGTTTTTATATGAAAAAATGATGTTTAATGGAATAAATAAAAAATGAAAACGTTTTTACTTTAGAAAAAAATCTTGTCGCTCATCAGAACCCCAGACACTGCGTAAAAGAAATTAGTACTTCCATGCCCTAACTCACTCGGCCATAAGTAGCTGTGGTTACCGCTTGAGATATCGTCACTATTGCAATAAAAAAATGTATCAAGTCTCTAAATGGAATCTCGTGTTGACATCTCGTTATATTGCACACACCTCGATAAATCTTGGTATATGTAACATAAGTCGACGTTAATTACTCGGTTTCCATGCTTAGCCACAATAATCTTATATCTCCGTCTCTACTAAGTCGATTTTGATGACAAAGGATCGTAGGAACGATTAGATATTTAGGACATCATAATTTGAGTGGTTTTCCACTCAACGGGGACGGCAGAAAGTTGCTATATTTAAAGCAGCTTTGTCTATGGCAGAAGTTTTTAGAAACTTCGCCCGGTCGTAAACTTGCCTTACGGGGGTTTACCGTACAAGTGAGTTGTAATGGAGAAATGTAGTGTAGTGTAACATGGCGAGATGTAGTGTTGTGCGATGACATGCATTGTTCCGAGATGCAGTGATGCTGTATTTATATTATAGAGATAGCGTCGTTGACCTACCTTCGCCCGGGATGTTTGTTTCCTGCCAAAATATCTTTACGGACAAAATAACTTGAACCAAATATTCCCGGTTGGCGTATCGCCGATATATATATCGCCGAAAAAATAACCTTCAATCTTTGGGTTTAAATAGCGCTGCAGGGCGTGAAAAATGGGTATCGAGAACAGCGGGTTCGAGTGGAGCGTTCGCGATTGTGGTTACAACCCCCTGAAGGGGTCTAAGTGGCACAGCTTCTAGCGGGGTTTTTGACAGGAGCGGGGGTGAGGGAGTAGAGCTCGCTCTGCTCGGTCTACAACACGTGAAATTGCCTAAAATCAGTCGTCAAAAACAGACACACAAATAACTATTTCATTACATCGAATACGAAACTTGTATATTTCTCTTCCCAAATGAGACGCGAAAATTAAAAAATGCAACTCTCAGTAGGACTCTAAACAGAGGTGCGAAAATAAACAGAGGGACGAAAATTTTTTCGGTCCTCTAAACAGAGGTGCGAAAATAACTGACACAGCAAAAAAACTTCGACACTTCATTGAGTTTACTTCGATCAAAGTGTAACAAATCTGTGCGCCAGTGCTACCGAGATTTTTTATGCGGAATTAAACATGATATTGTTGACGAAGGAAATATTATTTTTCTTAAAATTAGTTTTGTCTTTCTAGTTTTGTAAGGAAAAACTGCAATATTCTCGTAGTTCTTGTTATGTGAATCACTTAGTTTTGGATGTGTATCATGAGTTTTGGATGTGTATCATTAATTTTGGATGTGGATCATTTCGCGTGAGAATCACAATGGTTTTTTGTGTACGTGCTATGGACGATTGATTTTAGGCAATTTCGCGAACTAAGCAGGTGCACATACAGCCATGGTAAAAATGAACCGTGGAATCTATAGTACAAAACTCAAACATTTTGTTCATTTAATGACACTTGCTTGCAGTGGTTAACACGTCTGCTTGCTACTACGAGATTGAGTTGCCAGTGCGTTGGTTTTAAACTCAGCCGCAGACGGATTTGTACCGATTGTTAGATTTGTAACAAAACGAAACTGATTGAATCGTTCCAGTCAAGTGAAGTTGAGTGTAGTGCCATCGTACGGCTTACCGGAAAAGGCATTGTTGGGAGAACCGGTATTCTACTCCTACTAGTTTCTCTCCTAGTTACAGCCATAGATGGCAATGGGGTTGTCGCACAGCTTACCACTGGCACAGTAAAACTTTCTGGTAATGAAAGGATCTCAAAAAGTAGAACCACAAACAGCGAAAATAGTAAATAATGATCTAGAATCATAACAATTCCAATGAATAAATTATTGACCTTTGTTGAATTTATTAATGAGTAAGCTTTCGTTTCGAGTTGCATTTTTTAATTTTCGCGTCTATTTGGGATTCGAAAATTACAAGATTTTTATTCGTTGTAATGAAAAGTTGTGTGAATCACATGTGACGACGTAAAAAATTTCAACCTGTGCGATTGCCGCCCTTGCCTTCGGCGCGGGCTGCAAATTTCGCACACGGTTGAAATTTTTCACTTTCGTCCCTTG
>CM055403.1:92628072-92639716 GCA_029228625.1 Pseudolycoriella hygida
AAAAAATTTCAACCTGTGCGATTGCCGCCCTTGCCTTCGGCGCGGGCTGCAAATTTCGCACACGGTTGAAATTTTTCACTTTCGTCCCTTGCTCGGTCTACAACACGCGAAATTGCCTAAAATCAGTCGTCAAAAACAGACACACAAATAACCATTTCATGCTTCATATGCGGTGCGAAAGTAAAAAAAAATTTCATCCCACGGGGCGAAAATTTTATTTTCCCATGCGATGAAATTTTGCCGATTTTCAAAATCTTTTTTTTTCTCGATAACTTCAATAATACTGCGAATTTGGTTGAAATATTAGTTAAATCAAGCATTTCCCTCACCCCCCGCAATTCAGAAACCTAAGGAAAAATGAGATTTTCAAATTATCAAAAATAGAAAAAATTCCGTACGATCGATAAAAAAACATTTTCAAGAACGAAAGAAATATGTGAAATGTGATTTTTTGGGCTTTACACTGCAGTTGTCAATATTCTTATGGTCGTAGTTAAATATTTCCCTCGGTAGATATCGCATCGCTAGTGCACATAGCACACAATAGTAGCAATGACGTCAGCTTGCATTGTTTATTAAAGGAGCGTGCCTCATTCAAACATTCACATAAGAGGTCAATATCATCAGCCCCCCCCCCCCCCCCATTCATTTCACGTAAAAATCTACCGTTGTAAAACTGAGTGTACGCAAATGTATTTTCGTTCACTTTTATAAAAAAATTATCAGTTTGTATTGAAAACAATGCTCAACGCAAGCAGATTCACAAAGTTTACAAAGTAGATGTCTTGTAACCTGGGGAACGAATATTTTATCACATGTTAATATAAAACGCATTGCAAGAGTGAAAGAGATGAAATTAGCCTCTTATGTATGTACTAGAAAAAAAGGGTTTTTCGCCGTGGTATTGCGAAATTGCATTTTTCGTAACAAGGAGAAATAGAATGTTTTTGACGAGTGTGAGGTCTGCAGCCCGCGGCGAAGCCAAGGACTGCAATCACACGAGTCAAAAACATATATTTTTCCGAGTTTCGAAATCTATTTTTCATTCCGAGGGTTCGGAAAACATCTTTTTCTGTTTTTTCATAGGACGGAAAACAGCGATTTCTCGTCCTAGGAATGAAAACTATATTTTCGACCGTCAAGAAATTATCACATGAAAGTGCTAGCACATGAAAAATGAACGGACTCCAGTTAAACTTACTGAAAGTTTAAGTATAGTTATTAGGGGAAGAAGTAAGCTGGGTGGAAATGGACGGACGTGTTTTTATGTCGTCCTCTTATTTTTAAACTAAATTCGAAACGTTTGTTTTATTGTTAAGCCATAGAAGTATTGAGGTTTAATAGGAGGCGATAAGTTCAAGTGGTGACGGGCTAGAGGACAGGCATCTAAATTACCTCGGGAACAGAAAAAAACAGTTTGGAGGACGTTCCTATCAATCAACCGTTGGAACTAATCCAACAACAATCGACGCAATAGTCCGTCAACAATCCATCGCCCACAGAAAAATTTCCGGAATTCGCAAACAATGAATTTCTCGAATGTTCTGTGTTGACATAAGGACGATACTTGCAAGAACTATATTGGAATTAATGCTTCAGACGATATTTAGTAGTTAGTCCGACTGATGCTCGAGCGACATCGGTTGTTAGCAACTGTGCCAGGAATGTGGCAGTGTATAGGTGTACAGAATCCACAGGTAGCGGTCTAGCGCTGACTGTGGTGTACGAGCTAGCTATAGATAACTATGAGCGAACTGGTTTCGGGACATAACGGCCTTGGAGAGCTCAGCATTCAGTACTTGCGCCACACAGTGTCAAACCTGCGAAACGTAAGATCTAATACTTTAAAAATGCAGAGTCTGAGTCTGAAAGTTTAAGTACAGTTATTGATTGTGCCATTGGTTCCATCTACGCCTTGTACCATTCGTCAGCACAAATCACATAAGGATTTTTATATGGCTTAGGTTTTCTAACTTCTAATTAAAAATTACGTTTGTGGCAATTTTTGGTCAAAAATGAAAGTTCTTCACAAGAAAGAAAAATTTCGGTGATCTGCTAGGCAAACGTGATCTGATGTATTTAATCGCTTTGAAATTATCTGCGCAACTTGTAAAATAATAAAATTTTGTTTAAAGACTGATAAAATTAAAAAAAGACCAAGTCGTATATACCATGAATGCTGGAAGAGCATTATTTATGCGCAAAATTACCTTTTAGTAAGTCCATAGCCAATATACCACGAACATGTCTATGAACACAAAAAAAATTAGATAAAATTAATAAGCCATAAAGAGCAACTTCTCACAGTAAGCGACTAATCTCTGCTGTTGCTGCGGCTGTTGCTTCGACTAACACTGCGTCCTTTGCTTCGACTTCTGCTAATTGATGCTTTTTTGTGCACCGGACTAACAGAACGACCTCGCGATGACTTACTCTCTGAGCGGGAGCGGGATCGTGAAAACGATCGACGACCTCGAGAACGGCTTCGTGAACGACGACGATCGCGAGACCTATTTGATATCGTTGGATTAACGTTCCTTGAACTTTAAGTACGAACAATATTTTCCTTTAAGACACAACTCAAGAGACATAGGACGTTTATCTGTTGCGTCTTAAATGACAATTTTTGAGCTACCGCTCTAATAAAAAGCGTTATGTTACCGTCGGCGATCACGGTCTCTACGCCCTCCTCCATTACGACGAGTTTGTGGACTGGTTGGACGACCATAACGTGCCATTTGTACACGAAGCTCCCTGCCATCTAACATGCGACCATCCATAGCTTCAAGTGCATCCTCAGCATCACGCTTGTCATAGAACCTATTTCAAATGATAGTTCATCAACAAATATAAGCAAAATGAAAATTATTAGGTTTACCGAACGAAAGCGAAGCCACGGCTTTCTCGTGTGAATCTGTCTCTTGGAATATAAATGTCCCCGACTTCTCCACAGCGTTCAAATACTCGTCTAAGGTCTTCAGGGGTGGTGCGATAAGTCAAATTGTCAACCTAATCGAAGATCAAAATGACGTTTCCAGTATCAATAACGGAAAACACAAGAAAATTTCAACGAAGCGACGCCATTAATCTGAGCAGTGATCTACACGAAGAACGTAGCACAAACTTTCTTACCTTCAATGATACCATACCATCAATTCTCGGTGGAGGCCTCCCGTAGTTACTCATTTTTGCGGATATTTTCAGAACCCCACCACGTCAATTAACTGACAACTTTATTACAATAATTTTGTAATAATTTCAATCGGGTTTCTCGTAACAAATACGTCTGTGCGACCTACCGCTTATAGAAAATGGCGAACTTGACTAAGAGTGTTGTCAGATTGATACGAAACCAAATGTCGTACTCGTCGTACTAAAAAAAAATCTACACACTCCAAAGTAGTGTCAAAGTGTACGTAGTGTGTGTGTGTGTGCGGGAAGCAAACGAGTAACTTACTGTGGATTTACAGTAGCGCGTACGTATAAAATTTCCCAGCCGAAACACAAAATTGTCTCGTCGGCCAAATTGAATTTTTTCAATTTTGCCAACGTATCTTTCCAATGGATACAGCAAATACAGCATGTCAAAAATGTAAACAAACATTTTTTTGTGATGTATTTGATTGACTTTATTTTCAAGACATTTTAGTGTGTGATTGAATAATTTTGCACGAAATATGAAAATTATTAACTTTCTTGATGTTTAACGTGTGACTTGTAAGTTAACTCGTGGAAATGCATTGAAAATATGCATCACAAAATTGTTCACATATTTTTGTTTGTTTATTGTGGTGTTTATCTGTCACTTTTACGTCGCAATTCAGCATTGCAAATTATTCGCTGCAACGCACTGTGAACTAGGAGCACAAGGATGTCACTTATTCATCCAATATTCATTCAGAATTCATTATTGCCGAAGAAGAAACAATCGATTTGTAACTCGATTCGGCCATGCAACGCAAATTTGTCGATGTTGCCGAATCCTATAACAAACTGAAAATTAAAAAACGGATGGCATTTGTGACGCAATTTTTTAAAAACACAACGTAACTTCGTTTTAATTTTTTTGCGTATCGAAGCTGAATGCGTCACCTCCCTCCGATTTCAGAACTTTTGTAACTGGAAGAAAATCGATTTAACTTAGATGCTCAAAGCGTCACCCTTTTCTGATTTCACAACTTTTGTAAGCAGAAATGAAGACTTGCGACACACCTCCTCTGTAAGATGTTTTTTGGCGGATATCAGTACTTTTGTAAGTTTATCTCTCGCCAAAAACCCCTCAAAATTTTGGCCAATTCGAATACCTCACTTATGTCCAGAATGACCGAAAATATCAAAAAACCACATTGAAGTTGAAAAGTGCCAGAGAAATCCACAAGAATCCCATAAACCTTGGAAGCTCCACTGAACGACCTCACTCATGTCGAGAATAATCGAAAAACATGAAAGAACATGTCGAAGGTTTGGAACCAACTTTCTAACAATCATAGTTCAGGAGATCTGGGTCATCCTGCCAAAAATTGCCACAAACAAACAAGCAAACAAAGAAAGAAAGAAAGAAAGGTTTGCCAAATTGACTATTTAAAAATATTCGATTTGGGTCCGTTTTCATACAAAATAGCAATATTGTTTAATTCATGTCTCCCGATCTACAGAACCGATTTTAATGAGTAAAAAGACACTTCGGCCTAAAATTTTCCGTAGAATCCGGAAAATATATTTTCCGGGGGGTGTGTCACACGGGGGGGGGGGGGGAGTCAAAAAGTTGCTGTATATATGCTCCTTAGTCTACGAAAAAATTTCTTAAGACTTGCGTCACGGCCCCTTACTACCGTGGGGCCATGATTTGGAAATTCGCAGCGGTTCGACTAGACTTTATGGTCATCATACTCCAGCGCTTAAGAGAGATTTTGAGATTTTGCGAAAACTTCGACCAATTTCATAGAGTTTTGGGACAACATGTCCTATTTTTTCTCGATTAATCGGCCATTCGATTCATTGTTCTATGGTAAAAAAAGTAATTCCTCATTTTGGTTATGAGTGACTAAGAAAGTGCATAATGGGGGGTAGCAAAAATTATTTTTTGCAATTCACCGACAAAAAACTCGCTTTTTCGTGCGTCATTTCGGTGTCGCATAAGGTCACTTTTCGCACTAGTGTAACGAAGGGTAAAAAATCGACCTTTCTTACAAAAGTTGCTTTAGACCGGTGCAAATGTTGGAACTATCACTTGATAATAACTTACACTCAGAACATAGAGTCCAATGAGTGTTGCACTTGATCATGTGAAATCTAGTAAACATAGTTTCTAGTAAAATACAAAGATGTTCTTAGAACAAATTTACTTTCTAATAAATATTCAAACTGAAAGGACGTATTTTATTAGAGGTCCGGATCGGAATATATCCGTAATTGACCTTACTCATTTACGTCCGTATAATTTATTTCAATAAAGAGCATCGTTATAAAGTAAAAATTGTTCTACGACACATCTCAAAAACCTATCACTTTTTTTTTTGAAACTCCATAATGAGGTGGGCGCTGAACAAAATTCAAAAAATTCGCGCGGAATAACATCGCATTTACATTATTCACAGCTGGCGACCTGCCTGCGACCTGCCATCGCATAAAAAAATTGAATTTTTAAAGACGATTTAAAAAAAATTAAGTCGCGTAGATTTTTTTTGTTTGCAGATTATTGATTTTTAGAACATAAAGTATGGAATAAAAATATAAAAAAAATGAGGAGTAAAGTCAATTCCAACAGCAAAAGCCCTAATCCGGTTAAGTTTGTCCATGGTTTAATAGTAGGGGTGTACATTAAAACCCCCCACGCTTACTTCTTCAGGTCATGACTAATAACTTAGGAGGGGGAAAGGCTCCAAAGGGTCCAGTGCTGAAAAATCTTTGTATCATTGGTTACTACCACGCCATACAGTTTCATTTGGTTTTTTCCACGAGTTATGGTTTCACCCCAGAATTACGTAGAATTTCAAGGAGAAAGCTGCTGAAGATGCAAACATTCTAGTTACAATGACAATTACAATTACAAAAGACGCTAGCACTGAGTGAACATACCATCGTATGCTCAATTTTAATCGACCCTGGTGACTAAACTGTCTCAGATGGAATATAGGCATTTTCAGCAACTTTTTCTCCTTGAAAATCTAAGATATTCTGCGGATATTTACATGTCGCTCCTATCAAAAGATAAGTTCCACTTCCGGTTTAAACGGAGGACATTTTGAATTTTTGAAGTGCTCACATTTATCACAACGATCTGATACACAACTCTCCCGAACACACTTTTTCAGTATTTTGCATGGTTTTCGAAAAAGAGTTTAGATAGAACTTTCGGGTTCTGTCCCACCATGCAATGCCATGAAAAATTGCATCTGAGGCGCAAAAACAACGGATTTTACAAACTGCATCACTCGGGAAAAAATGAAAAAGGGCGTTTTCTTGTGATTATTTGACATTGGATTTGCCTAGGATCGACAAATTGCAGTGCAAGTATGTATTTTTGTCTTTCGTATTTCGCGTGTTCTATTAATTCATTCGGGCCCGACTAGAGAGGGGATGCTCGCTATTCACAGCTGACGGCCTTTTTTATGGCGTATCACATTAAGACGTATTTGAAAGCTTCTAATTTAAAAAAATTTCACCTACAACGCAAGTCATTTTCTATGTCAAGAAAAAATTTCGCTGGCTCCGCTCGCAATTTATAGAAATGCTCATCTGATTTCCTTTTTAAAAAAATAGTACATTATGCACCGCTGTCCAGGATGCCCTATTTTGACGATTTGGAGGTTATTTCCCGAGCCGAAGGCGTGGAAAATAATCCAAATCGTCAAAATAAACCATCCTGGACAGCGGTGCATATATAGTTTTATCTATCGAGAGCAATATATCGAGTTAAACAATTTTGCCCTAGGGAATTAAGTACGAGACTATTGCTCTAGATAGATAAAAACGCTTAAACTCCCCTTCGCTTGCAGATTTTATCTTTTATACACTGTTCATTCATTCGAGTTTCGATACTTAGGCTACTTCCCTAGTTTGACGAATTGTGAACGTCCGTTTCAAACATATAATATAGTAGTTAATTTTAGTTTAGCTGAAAAAGCACAATTTTTGAATTTGATCTGAAGATAGGAAATAGCAGGGTTCAGCAAAAAACATATATAGGAAGAAGCGCTCAAGGTCTCAAGTTCCATTAAAGAGGAATGTACCCTTATCAAATTTTGTCAAACTTGTGGCCTACATATAGGCATAAAAATATTGGTTTTTCAAAGATTTCTTTAAGCCAATTTCTAAAAAAATGAAATATCACAATTATTCTCACCGCTAAAGCGATACTTTGAATAAAAAATTGATGTGCAGTTAAAACACTGGACTCGTATGCGGGAGGCCGTTGATCCAAATATTGGTCAGGGCAGTTGAACTTTTATTTCACAATGCCTCCAGCGGGACTCACGACGCAGTCCCCACACGCAAAAACAAAGTTCACAAACCAAAAAAGCTCGTACAAAGACCTTTGAAACAAGTCACCATGTATACGCGAACTTTTGAATTTTTTCCTCTGGCTCCCTCCCCCTCCAAATTATTTAAAACAATCTAAGTCATCGTAGCTTTCCAACGAGCCCGTAGTCATCACAATCGGTTGGAAATTGGCAGAGATATAAAATTTTGTGTGATCTTTAGAAATCTGCCATCAGGGATTTTCGTAAGCAATAAATTATGCTTCTTTAGGTTTTCGAATTTTAGCTCCGGAATGACAATACCTAGAGAGTTAGTTTCTTCTAAAAAGTTTTAGAGTTTGCTCGAAACCTTGGACGAATTCTTGGCTCAGCAAAAGATTCAGTTCTAAGCATCGGCATATAAAAAACCAGCACGATTGGTCCTTAAGGGCGTACATCATTCATGTACTCCTGAGGATATAGCAGAAGATCTATCTGCCAAGAACGTGAAAATTAAGAGTGTTCAACCTATGTCCGCGAAAAAGAAAGTGAGTAGGGACATGTTTATTGTCAACTTCGAGAAAGAAACAAAAATTGCGGAAATCATGAAATCGATGAAATACGTCTGGCAGAAATCAAGAAATATACGGGGACGCAATGTCGCAAATGCCAAAGATTTGGACATGCAGCTAACAACTGCGGACAGGAATTTAGATGCGTAAAATGCACTGAAAGGCACGCCCCAGGTGATTGTATACACTCGAAGAAGAGCAACCAGGCATGTGTATCAACTGCAATGGACAACACCCAGTCAATTATAAGAAGTGCCCAGCTTACATCAAGTATACAGAAAATCTATCAAAGTTTCAAAAAAAATCAGGTAATGACAAAATACAAATCTCGGGGTATATGTAATTTAAAAGGTAAACCACATATATTGTCAATAAATAAATTCATTCATTCATTCAAATAGATCTATTCTCAAAGGTATGCAATTCTTGCGATTTGTGGGTTCTGCGAGTTTTGAGATCTAAAACCCACACACAGTTTTAGTGTTGTCGCTTTCGGCTTTTGCTAAATGTATGTCGATAATGCAGTTTCATTTAGTTCGTTAATTGGCACATTTTTTTTTGCAAAATTCAAACGTTTTCTGACTTACAATTTTTGCACATTTGTTTGATGACTCTGTTGTTAAAAAATTTCGGAATTTGTTTCTTCGCATTATTTTTCATTTAATTTTGGATTTAAAAATTGCTTCAACAATTTGAATTTTCTTGCAAATGTAGTTTTCGTTTAATTTTGTAATTTTCCTAAAAGCCTAATTTTCCAGAAAGTTCGATTATTTCCGGGGTTCAGATATCTTACAAAGCTCAAATTTTCTTATAGAGTCTAATTCTTTTGAAAATTTTAATTTTTTTGATAATTTGAAATTTTTCTAGAAATTAATATTTTCTTGTAATTTTGGGATTTCCTTGAAATTTTTATTTTCTCAAAAATTTATATTTGGAGAAAGAATTGGGATTTTTCAAAAATTTGGGTTTTCTTGATAATTTTGAATTTTCACAAAAACTTTAAATTTCTTGAAAATTCAATTTTTTCGAAAAAAACTTTCATTTTCTGAAAACTTGATTTATTTTTGAAATAACCCTCGGGTAAACCGTATCTTGATTTTCATTATCATTATCGACATTATCAACCATTGTTTTGATTGACGGCTTTGACAGTACTTCAATAAATTTTTTAAAATTTTAGATTGTATAGTGAAGTATCTCACAAATTATAGCTTTTCTTCCATTAAATTATTTTCAAATGTATTTACATTTTGATCATTTGTTGTGCTGTGTTTAATTGTTGAGTTTTGAATCTTTTTTTAATACATAATTTGGTGTATCCATGAAAAAATCGCTAATTTCTAACGAGTGAAAAGTGTTTTAAAACTTCCAGCTTCTGCAAGCATTATTTCGGTTTTTTCTAAAGGATTTTCGAGAATTTTGTTTTTATTAGAAACGTTTATCTATTTAGAAAAAATTATATAATTTCGTGAAGTTTCCAATTAATTTTTGTAATAAAAAAATGTAATTTAATTTGTGATCATCACGGTAATCTTCCGATTTGTGTTTTTGTTGACAAATGACAAATGACATGACATGGCTAATTTGTTTACATACATTCTTCCAAAAGCGGCAACACCGAATTGGAATTTATTCATTGTGTTTTAAACCCACAAAAATAACTCTCAAAAGACATAATTGTAAACTTTCGAGATTGGAAAGATTGTATACTACGACCTCTAGTTTAGCGGACGATAATCGATTTTAGCGACGCTAATACAACCCTGCTTCCTACTTCTGTGCGAAACTAAGCTTCTGGATGGATCTATAGAAATGATTGAATGACTGACAGTGGAGGTGGCTCAGCCATCCTGATAAGGGACAGCATTAAGCATAACGTTCTGAACACGCCATTGCTTAAATCCTCTGAAGCAACGTGCATCGTTATTTAGTAATGCACAAGTTCTGACCATAGTTTCCTTTTATTGTCCAAAAATTCGATTCAAAGATGACCTTCAAAAACTGACTGATCTGAATTCCAAGGTACTTCCAAGGCGACTTTAACGCTAAGCATAATTCTTATAACAATGCTAATGGGAACAACTTACATAAGTTTCTTGTTGAAGAAATTCCCGCTGAACTCATACATCCTGATGAATATATTTGCTACAGAAGTAAATCAAACCCGAGCACCATAGATCTGGTTTTGGTAAAGGTAATTGGGGTGATCAGTTCAGAAGTTCTAGAGTTGAGTTCTGATCACTGCCCCGTAGAGTACGTAGTACAGCTAACTTTCAAGCTCGAACTGGAACCCCTAACACAACAATTTGTATATAAGGGAGCAAATTGGAATGATTTTAGAATGATAATAGTCACTGAACTGACCACGAGACCCTTCTCTGATTCAGAATCCATAGACGCCAGCGTCGATCGCTTTACCAAATTGCTGAAATATGCGATGACTGGGTCAATATCGTTGAAAAATTTCAGCAAAAAAGTGATCTTTCTCCACGTCTAAAAGACCTTATATCAGTGAAGAAGAAACACAGAAGAGCATATTTTCGAAATAAAATCAAAAGGGATGAATTGAAAAATAACATAAGCTATAACAAGTGAATTGAATCGAGCAGATAAAATGTATGAGAAGTAACCATTTCGTTGCACCACCTCTGAAACGCAGTAACGGGAGTTCGATTAGCAGCCCTATTGATAAAGCAAATGGCATTGCGTACACATATGACGAAATCCACAAGCAAAATCATAATATGGGTTATATTCAATGCGATAGTAAAAGCTGAAGTACTTTCCTTCCTGAATATACCTCGCCCTCTACGACACAAGAACCGCTTTTGACGGATTACGATGAAATCCGTCACTATCTTAAAACACTCAAAAACAAAAATTTAGACAGAGTGACTATTCGGACGCACATCCGAATAGCCAGCTCCACTAGTATCAACTATTCGGACGCCGCGTCCGGATAGCCAGCTCCACTAGCATCGACTATTCGGACGCACGTCCGGATAGCCAGGACCACTAGTATCAACTATTCGGACGCGGTATTAATCTACCTTTGCACGAAAGTTTTGTTGTATTCGATACATCTCTTCGATTTTATACTTGCCAATTAAATGTGAGACCATGAGTGATAATGAAAACAAACATTTCAACGACTTTCATTCGTATCATTCGTAATAAATCCATAATAGTCGAGTCTACCAATAAAATCTCCTATGTTACTCTGTTTTCTAAATTTACATAGACCATATTTAGTCGAGAATGATAAAAAAGTTTTAGTTGTATAAATTGTCGCACAAAATTCGGAAAAAAAATTCGAACTGGACAAAATCCGAAATCAGGACTAAACCCGGACAAAATCCGGATAATGCATTCAAGGTAAGTGGGTGCAGGCAGTGAGCATTTCAAGCAAACAAGAAAAGAGAGGTTCATGACAGCCTCTACAGCCTCGCGAAGGGATCAAGATGAGAATGTCCACCTTTCGGTGTATAAGGGTCATATAACCATTAACGTAAGACGTTGTGCCGTCTGGATTATGTGCTGTCAGGATCTTGTGCCTTACGGATTGTGCCACATAAGAAACCTTTACATAAGAAACGAAATCTGGACAGAAAA
>CM055403.1:92650625-92679060 GCA_029228625.1 Pseudolycoriella hygida
TTTTAAAGAAAACTTTGTTTCGGAGAAATTTTTTTTCTAAGAAAATATTCTTTTCTGAGAAAATTTTTTTAAAAAAATAGAAATTTTTTCAACAACTGAAAACTTCCAAAACGACTGATATCACTTTTAAAAGGTAGAGTGTGACGCAGTCCGCTTCCAAAATTAATGATATCGCTTGAGGTGACGCTATCGCAGATAAAACGCAGAAGTTTGTTTGAATGGAACCTTGTGTTAAAAGTTTTGATTTCCTGAAAAAATTAGAGGGCTTTCTTTGAAACAAAATTACGTTTTGTTAAAAAAAATTGCGTCACAAATGCCGGACCCAACGACGAAATAATTTTTCTGTACTTTCAGTTTTTGCTCTGCAAAAATTTGACTTTTGTTTGTTATTGGGTAAATTGTTTAAGGTAAATTTAAATTTTTGCGTGTAAAATCTGAAAGTATTGAAAAATTATTCCGCTGGTGGGTCCGGCATTTGTGACGCAATTTTTTTAACACAACGTAATTTTGTTTTAAAAAAAAAGCGCTGTAATTTTTCAGGAAATTAAAACTTTGAACACAAGGTTCCATTCAAACGAACTTCTGCGTATTATCAGCGACAGCGTCACCTGAAGCGATATCATTAATTTTGAAAGGGGACTTTCGGACTGCGTCACGCTTTACCTTTAAAGAGGTTTTTGTTGTGATGTACCTTTCAGGGGAAAAAAGTTTAGGGTGATCGGTTGAGCGGTTTGGAAAAAAAAGTGGAGACGGACGGACGGACATTTTTTTTATTGTTGATTCGTCATACATATTTAGACGATAATAAATGCATCCCCCAACTGCCACCTCGATCTACCCCATGTTACATTAAAATTGTTTGTAATAAACGTATAGGACCTTCGTTCTTCGTACGGGTGCGACAATACGAGCCTAAATAACCATTTTCACTCTGTTGACATTACGTATTTTACGACACTTTGTTAGACAGATTAGAGAAATTTATTCCGCTCAAAAAGAAAATAGTTATTAACGATCCACCCTGGCATAAACATCTACCCGGCAGGACCACCGCGTGAGCCGCTGTTCTCATTTCTCTAGCTGACCACACAAAACTTGATTTCGACATTGTACTAGAGGTGTACTAGAGATTTGACATAAATGCTGCCATCTACTGAATCTGTCAAATAATTTTAGAAAAGCCATTTTTGACATACTGCCGACAGCGTGCTAGTGCTGAAGAAAATAACTTTTAATTTTTCACCTGAATTCATCGCGGTAGTTTTAGTGAAATTAGATAATTTTTGTACATTATACAGAAAATTGATACAGACATGGCACAAGAAAACGATAATGATATGAATACATCTTTTTCCACTCTTAATGTAAATGCAATGGAATTTGTGCCGAGTTTTTGCACAGCTCCGTCACCGACCATCAACACAGACGAAAGTGAACAAAAAATTACTACAGCAATAGTTGCTACTGCGACTGAAATAATTTCGGATAAAACGCCGGAAAATGTTGGTGAGTAATTTTAAATAATTGTTTGATTCTGTCTGGACACAATTTGGCTCAATTATGCATTTCGACAACAAAGAGTGCTGTCGTGTCTGTCGTTTATGTTACACACTAATTATTAAAACATTTTGACAAATGAAACATGCGGCAAAACTGCATTATCACATCACCTTAATCGTTTTTTCCTGATTTATTTTTTTTCGTGTTTTGCCGTTAATGTTTTAGTCATACGTAAACCCTAAAAATCATGCCTCCTATTTTAGAAAGCGATCCATTGGACAGTTGGGATGTTGAGGAGGAACCAGTATCTACACCTGAAGACGACGTAAGTTAGAAGCGACATTCGAGCATTTATTTAGTGAAACATTGTTTGCAGGAGATGGGTGATTTAGAAGATATTGATGATGGCGCTATAAAAGTTTCAAAGAAAAAATTGCCTAAAGTCGAAGAAAGTAAAAGCAAAAAAGAACACGTAAACGTTGTTTTCATTGGTCATGTAGGTGAGTAGATTTTTAATAGTTTTGATTATTTGCGACTGAGTTGTGTGAATTACATTCCAATACGAATTTGTGTGAATTATATTCCAATAAGAATTTAGTTTTAAATAGGTATTAGAATTCGTAAACACTATATCGGATCAGCTTCCACATAACCTCAATCTAGTTTTTGATGTGGATTGAACTTGTTTTAACCGGATTTATTTGATATAATGGCTCTTTTCGTTTGACGCTGTTTTTAACAATATCTTTTGAATTCGTTGCATTAGGAAGCGAGGAAGTGTTTTTTTCTTTTTTCACTTATATATAAAAGCATTTCTTATTTTCGCTGTCTATAGGAATTGTAGTTTTTGAAAACAGAAAAACGAACATCGTTGTCGACGACACGGTGGAATTTTCATTGGAGTGATTTTGGGCACAAGGTCATAGAGCAATAACTTTTACATAGTAAAGTGGCCGCATATTCCTGTTGCACTAAACAATTGTAAAAAATTTTGAAGTTATGGGAGATTTGGAAACGTGTAAAATCCCTCCATTATCGTCCATGAGAAAATTGTATTGGATTCACTGTTTTTGTTTACAACTGCTGACGTCGATATATTACGATATATTATTGTATTGTCTCATTGAGAATAATATTTTAACGTGTACCCACTCGGTAAGTTGATTTACACAGTGTGCGATGCGATAGGTAAATGGCTCATAACGTACGTGTAGTCAGAGTAGTCGGTAAATTTTATGCGACGTGTTTGTTTTGATATAGTAAAAGTTTGTGATTCTCAAATTTCTTAAATTTGTGGTATTTTACGGAAACGATTGTCCTGCCTATGACATTATTCAATTCTCGGCAAAACATTCGTTCCCTAAAGCCGCCTATAAGTTCTCAATAAAGATGAAAAACTTGAATTAAATCTCGATACTAAACAAAAATTTAACCGACAACTAAAGTCATTTCATAGAAACATGAATGAATTGGCACGCGGCAACTTTGATTCGTTCGTAGAGTGAACATAACAAAATTTGAAACTTGAATTGATTTGTATGAAATAAGATGTTTTGTAGATTTCAACTTACCTTGTGGGTTACACGTTAAAACATAGTACAGAGGAACACTGTTTATGAGTAATATTTCTCGTTACCGTAAACATCGCACACCTGTAATATTACTCATAACAGTGTTCATCTGTAATATACTATATCTCTGGGCCTGGGTGTTAAAAATTTTCGTCCGATAGATAATAATTTCGTCTCGGCGGGTAAAAACCTACGGAATTTTCCCTTTTACGAAATGTCACGAAAACCAACATTGATAAAAAAGCATTTTACAAAACAAGAGAATTTTCATTTTCACGAAACTTCTCGAAAGCCTTGGACCTTGGATTTGATCTGAGCGGTGGCGACATAAAAGGTCCCCAAATTTGGATGTTTCCTCCATTGTGAAAGTCTCAAATGTGGTAATTATCACTGTGTTTAAGTTTTTTCGCACTCGTAGCCTACGGAAGCGTTGCACAATTTGTTGTTTTCTGAAAGCAACTACTGTAAACTTTCAAACGGTTTGCGATTTTGGCGGATGGCGGAGTGCACGAAAATAGAACTACTTTCCTGTAGTGTTTCTTTCAGTTACAAAGATCAATTTTGATTTCGAAATGCAAATAATTTTGTTCATTTATTTTATACATTTTTGTACGTTAGTTTCAGTAAAACCCGCAAAAGTCATCGTTGTTCTGATTGAAACATACATGAAACGCACGTACCCCACTCACATATTTCATCACAGTTTTCGTTAAACTCCAACTTCTTCTAAAGTAACAGGCTCTTTTTATTGATTTGGGATTTTCTGATTCTTGATACCAGATTTCGAATCTGATCAACTTGAAGACATTCTTCGGAAGGCCCGTATCTGGTCTGGGGAGGCTAGGCTTCTTGAAAACTGGACATAATGTTTTTTAAACAGATTTACACAGTCGACTCCTTGCAGAATTGCGTCTTCGGCGCATTTAAATGATATACATTTACAACACCAAATACTGTCAAGTATTTTTTTCCTACAAACCCAATCTTCAGAGAAATACTTTAACAGAAATTTTTGTTTACTACTTTGTGAAATAGAATTAAGAGTACTGTCATTTCCTTAGGGCAGAGCAAAGTGAGCCTTACAAACTTTGCCGACCCAAATATTAGTAATTTCGCATTCTGCTTCCACGATAACCATAAATCTACTCAGTTGTTCCTGGTACTTTCACGATGTAGCTAGAATGGCGGCACCATTAATTTACGAACGAAGTTGTTGTAATTCTGGCGAGAATTATTAAAAAAAAATAATTCTCTTGCCTCATGATAAAACGTTGGTTTCAGGTACATGGAACATTTAAAATTCCCATATTTCACCTATTAATCCATTCCGGCTACGGGCCTGTTCTTCGGGTGGAAAATAATATCTTCAATCAACTTAGCCTGAAGTGATTTTAGTGGTACTGATCCACTTCGAAATTCAAAAAAAAAATTGTGTATTAATGTGCTCTTATGTGTTCGAATGGCCTGTATGAGTTCTAATGGAATCTAATGTGTTCTAATCAGGGCTTATTATGTAGAATTTTTTTTCGGAATTTTCGGAATTTTTTTCAGAATTTTCGGAATTTTTTCATAATTTTCGGAACTTTTTCAGAATTTTCGGAATTTTTGCGGAATTTTCGGAATTTTTTCGGAATTTTTCAGAATTTAAGAATTAAAATTCCGTAAAATAAGCCCTGGTTCTAATGGTATTCATGAGTTACAATTATTTTGAATTAAAAATTTCAATTTGTGCACAGAACAAAATGTTCCACAGGCTTCTATTGAAAAATTCTTGATAATTCTCCGATATGTCCTTTTTCAGTCTTTCAAACTCTTTTACACGTTTCTTTGACAATTTCAAAACATTAGGGTCGGAAAAGTGGACCACGCCATGGGGAAACACATTTTTGCATTAAAAATTTTTTTTACATCTACATAAGGAGACGGAGAAGCGATTTTTCTGAACTTTTTGTTCATCTGAGGAAAGCAATTTTCTGCATTTTCCGAAAATTTTCTTTTCGTTTTTTCATTTAAAATGTTACTGCATGTTAGACATACGCTTTTACATAGTGGGGCAATTCCACGGTCCGCCTCGTTTCCACGCGTGAAATTCTCAGTAGTCAGAAAATGATAGTCATAGAAAAATTACTAACATCTAGTTGACGGATCAATCCTTCTGATACACAATTTTCTATGAATATCTCTTCGTAACTACTGAGCATTTCAAGCGTGGAAACGAAGTTTTCGTGGAATGGCCCAGTTACGTCATCACACTAGTGCGGCAAAATGACTTCATTCGACACCGAAATGACGCACGAAAAATCGATTTTTTGTCGGTGAATTGCAAAAAAATACATATGAAATTCTATTATGCAACTTGTTGCTTCATACTTTGTGTCACTCCCAAGTACTTTTTGCATAAAACGTTGTATGAAACACGTTGCGAAACGGATATTTTTTGTCACATGATGTGTTTATCGCTACGATAAATTCACATCTCCTGACAAAAATTTTTCTTACTATTTTGTAATTATTGAAAATTGAAAAAAAAATCTTTTGAAGTTTTGTTTCTTTACAAAAAACTTTCTTCGGCCTGCGGTTCTGACATTTTGACATATTAATTACTTTAACTCGATTCACGGATCATATTCGACTCAATCCACATCCGAAGAGATTCGATCTGTTAATTTGTTTATATTTTAGAATCATAATCTGAACATGCAACTCAGATGATCGTTTGTAGTTTAACCCGAACCGTCTATCACATCTATATACTCATTATCAAAAATATGAAACCTGTTTACAAGTTTCGATTCGTTAATTTGTGGGAATGGGTGACTGTGTGGACAAGTAATAAGGTGTCAAAAGTTTGAATAATACAAAGAAATAGTTATTTGTGTACCTGTTTTGGACAATGGATTTCAGGCAATCATCTACTGAATCATCCGAAATGCTAATACTTGTTTATGTATCTCACATGGAAATGCAGCTTCTGAGAGCGGATTCAACTTGAATAAACTCGTCTTGCAAGATCGCAGTGAGAATTGTGAAAGATGCAATCCGCATCTCTTACAGAGGAGGTGTGACGCAAGTCTTTATGTCTGCTTACAAAAATTCTGAAATCAGAAAGGGTGACGCATTAAGCATCTCATTCAAAACGATTTTCTTCCAGTTACAAAAGTTCTGAAATCAGAGGTGCGTGACACATTTAGCTTCGATATTCGATACGCAAAAAAAAAAATTCAAGCGAAGTTAAGTTGCGATTTTGAAAAATTGTGTCGTAAATGCCAGACCCTACAATAAACTAATTTTTCCATGCTTTCAGTTTTCACGCGCAAAAATTTAAATTTGCACAGTACAATCTTCGCGAAAAGAAGTAAAGCTCAAATTTTTGTAGTTCAAAAACATAGCTCTGTAGCTTTAGGTCATCCTGCTCAATTCTGGAAGTCGCTATACACCAGGATTGGGCCATATTTCCTGAAAACCCTGAAACACATGTTAGCTTATAAATAATTCTCTACATTTTCGCCTTTGGAACCAACTTTCTAACTCTCATAGTTCTGGAGCTTTAGGTCATCCTGCCCAATTCTGAAAGTGGCCATATACAATGATTGGGCCATATTTCCCCAAAAACCTGAAACACGTGTTCGCTTGAATTTAATTCTCTATAATTTTCTCAACCAACTTTCTAACTCTCATAGTTCTAGAGATGTAGGTCATCCTGCCTAAATACAGTAACAAAATCAAAATTGGGTGGGAAACTGGTCAACGTTGGGATGTCGGGCAAGTTAGAAATACAGTAACAAAATCAAAATTTGTAACTTGCCCGACATCCCAACGTTGACCAGTTTCCCACCCAATATTGACGCCATTTTGTTTTATAAAAAAAATTTCTTCCACGAAATGTCGACCTTGGATCACTCTCTTCATAGAAAATCTAAGATCTAAAAAATACTCATCCGTTAAGAAGTTATTTGATTTTTAAATTTTTCATATAAATGGCTTTCCCGGCCGGAAAATTGATTTTCAATTTTCCAGAAAAGAAATTATTTCCGCAGTTTTTCACCAAAAACAATTTACGCTATCAAACAAGTTACATTTACTACTGCGAGCGGAACCAGTTTTCTGACGAAAGCACCCGTACTATTATGAATTTAGTTAAATCACGAAATCATAATGCGAAATGTGCGTAATTTTCATGTATGTGTTCTTTTAGAGTTGCAATGAAATCATTTTTCTAAACACACATGGACACTTGGGTGTGAATGAATTGAATATTGTCAAAAGATAGAAAGATTTCTATAATAAAATAATGGCTTGGTGGAATTATTGCGGTTTGATACTTTTTTGTAAATTAGATGGAGAATAGAATTTCAAATTCTTTTACATGCGACGGACGGGGTCGAAAATGAGGGCATCTTTTGAATTTTTTTGGGATTTCGCCCCTTTCCATGTAAAGTGGTATGTGTACCTGTTTTGGACGATTGTTTTTAAGCACTTTCGCTTGTAGACCTCACTTCGCTCGGTCTACAACTCGCGAAATTGCGTAAAATCCATCGTAAAAAACAGGTACACATTACACAAATAACTATTGCCGATTTTTTTTACATAAAACAATAAGAATGTTTTTTGATATGTTTTTAATATCAACATTATTTGGTCTCAATTAGTTCAAAATAATAAAAAATGATAACTAATTGCAGTATGTGCAGTGCATTGAAAAGTTAATATAAGGTTCATGTAGTGGTTTTCTTTTCATACACAACGGCAATAAACCAGTTGAATAACATCCTACAGAAGCAAAATTTTTTCTATGTTTCTATGTATGAGTGCACCAGCTGGTCAATCAACTGAAACAAAACTATGAGCAAAATATAAGTTTTCTAATTGTATTTCAAAATTGTCGATTTAGGTCCGTTTCCATACAAAATAGCAATCTTGTTTTTCTATCTCCGGATTGGTTGAACCGATTTCAATGAAAATGAAAGTATTTAGGCCTAAAATTTTGCGTGAAATCCGGAAAAAATATTTTCCGGGGGTACGTCGCAAGGGGGGAAGTCAAAAATTTCTAAAGACTAAATTTTACTAGTGAAACGAAATGTTGCACAATTTTATGATTCCGTTACTGTAAATGTTTTGTATTAAAATCACATCAGAATTTTAGTTTTTCTCTTTAAACCTTGTTCTTATTTGTCCTTACTTTTATAGCAAAAAATGTCCTTATAAGGAGTATCCAATTTTGAGTACGACTCCTGCAATACAGTTGTTTGCAGTAAAGGGAAGGACCTTGTGTAGGACTTTGTACGCCGTACGGGTCCAAAAATGGGTATGCCATATTAGTGGCCTTGCTTGTAGTTACGCTCCTAACTATAGTATCTGTATAATTCGAGTGTGATTCGGACATCAAATTAGGCCAGAGTTAAGCTGTTATTGGCCACGAAAAGACTGTTAGTAAAAAAAAACAAGCAAAGCAAGTACTTTACGGTCTTAAACGTAAAACTTCTCTCATTTGCAAATCTTTTTGTTTCTGTATGAAATGACTATTTCTATTTGCTCATTAAGTTGATTTCCATTTGGTTTACAATATTCTTAATTTAACATATGCAGGGGACCCGTACGTATCAGAATAGATGTTTCAAAAAGATTCGAGCGCATCGAAGTAAAAGTTGAATTAACTTTTAAATGCATGAAATTACGTCAGATGCGCCGACTACACCGGGGCAACCGGGACGAGTGCCCCGGTTGAAGCAGAATGCTATCGTAAAAACTTCAAAATGAAACTCGTCGGAATAATTTTTTTCAAAAAAATGTTGGTTTAATTCACTTAAAAATTTCGTTTAAATTTTACTTTAGGTACAACGTTTACAAAGTTTTCAGTTAAATTAAAAGGAAAACTGAAGTTGTTTTCACGATTTACTATTACATGACCGTTAACATATGTGTTTCCATATGTGTGAACATATTGTTTGTTAACGCATTATGAATCTTACGAAGACTCTCTTTCGCATCGTTAGGCACCGCAGAAATTTCGGTATCATTTGCAGGATCAATGTCAGGAGCGCCGACTTCATTGTCTCCGACTTCATCGTCTACAGTCGCATCGGTCTCCTCAACGTTGTTGATGTTACTCAAGAAATTTAAAATTTCCTCATTAGATGGAAGATCTTCCGTCAGAAGTCGCACATCTACTGCGACATAATCGTCGAAAGAGATATCTAGGTCGAATCTGGTTTTGATACGGTTCCAATTTTCAATGTTTATTGTATCGCTATGACTTTCTGTTTCCTGATCATCATTTATTTCTTCGTGTTCACTGCTCAAGTTTCTTAGAAGGGATAAAGGCAGATCATCTTCAGCTTTCCATTGATTGGCGATTCGCACATGCTTGAAACAATTCTCAATTGTTTTCGGCTTTACTGCATTCCATGCTTGTGACAGATACATGATAGCATCCTTCAGATTTACATCGCTAAATTCAGAGTCGGAATCCAGTTCTTCTACCAATTTGTGAACTACGTTTGCTCTGTACTTTAGCTTCAGGTCTTTTATGACACCGGCGTCCATCGGCTGCGTTTTTGATGTCGTGTTTGGCGGAAGGAAAACCAGCTTTATTGATTTTAATTGACGAACAAGGTTCTTCGGATGCGCACTGCAATTATCGACGAAAAATAATACTGATCGATTCTGTGCCATGAATTCTTTGTCTAAGTCCGTCATATATTTCGCGAACGCGACACAGGTCATCTAAGCTTTTGTGTTGGAGGTATACACCACCGGCAATGACTCATTTTTGACGAATCAACGGGGACGACGCGATTTTCCGATTACCAGCAACTTTAATTTTTCGGTACCTGTACAGTTCGCACCAACCAACACACTGACCCGAACTTTGCTAAGTTTACCATCATAACACTTTTCATTCCGATACGTAAGTGTATGTTTTGGCAAACATTTAAAGAAAAGCCCCGTTTCATCAACGTTGAAAATGTCATTGGCATCGTAATCCATCAAAATGTTTGGTAGCTGCTTGAACCAATCATCGACCGCTTCGTCATCGACACTTGCACTCTCACCAGACATTGTTTTGAAGGTTAAATTTTGTCTACGTTTGAACTTCGCAAGCCAGCCGTCGCTTGCCATGAAATTCTGAATGTTGAAAAGTTTTGCAAGACTTCGGGCCTTAAATGTATAAAAATTATTTACTACCAGTTCAAGAGAATCGTAAACGTAACATTTTTACTTTAGCCTGAACAATCGCACCAGTCAATGGTATATTCGCGTTCCGAGCCCTTGTAATGAAATACTATATGGCCTTTTCTAAGTCTACGTTCTTAACGACTCGATTTTTTCTAATTTTTCTATTGATCACCGTTCGTGACTTCGCGATACGAAACTTTCTTGCAACGTCACTTTTTTTTAAGCCTTTATCTTTAGGGTCAAATTCCGTTTAAAAAACTTCATCGTTATTAAACACAGAACAAACAACAGAAATAACGTGACCATAGCTTTACACTAATTAAATCGAAATGCACAAAACGTCACATAGATCAAGTACCATTGTTTCGACACATGGATGGGTGTATTATCATTTGATTTTGATTTTTACGATGTTTCACACCATAGGCGTCGATTTTCTGAAGGGGTTTCGGGAGTATTTTTTGTTCGTTATAGAGAATGGTTCGTTATACAGAAAGTTCGTTATAGAGAGCGTTGACTGTATTCCGAAAATTAAAAAAATAAAAATTAAATACTTGCAATATACCAAAAACGTTGATATTGGAAAGTTAATGTAATGATGAGGACCTGCCTTAAATGATTAGATTGACACTATTGCTTTTAATTACATGCATGCCAAGTCTTTTGCAGAGCCTATTTTTCGGAAATCGATTTGCTAAATTCGCTGAAATTTGCTAAAATTTGCCAAATGAAAATGCGGAAAATTTTAGCTTTTGGCAAATTTCGGAAAATTTTAGCAAATTTCAGAAAATTTGGCAAATCGATTTCTGAAAAAAGGTCGTCTTTTGTAAGATTGAATTGATAAGGCTCCTGTCTTGTCATAGCAAGATGTGCAGTGAACACAAATTGTCTAAGATGTTCTACTTCGTTCTTGCAAGGTAATAGTAGATTATTGAACAGGTCAGTAAGTGACGCGTTAAATAATTGTATTTTTGAATAGACAGGAATAACATACAAACAAACAATTACGCAATCTCGGAATGTTTTTAAGCAAAAAGCTTTGAGAGCTGTTTTTGGACGAGGGTAGAGTTTAGATTCCGAGATTGCGTAATGGTTTGTTTGTATGTTATTCCTGTATATTGAAAAAAAATTATTTAACTAGGCTCTTACAATGGCCTGTTCAATATACTGGTTTATCTGAAAAAGCGGTCGGTATAGGTGAAACAACTACAATTTCGGATTTACAGTACTTTTCATGTTGCGCAAATTGGTATGATATGCATGATTGTGCGATTTATTTCAGTGTCTACTCGTGAATTTGTGAAGATTCATGAAAGAATATATGCAATGGCTTGTGTTAAAATAAACCTTTGCAAAATTCGTTCCTTTTTCACGCCATTCAGTCATAGAGTTGTTTTGCTATATTTTTTCACGGTGTTCCCTAATCAAAATAAAGGCCTATTGAAGAATCTAACCAGAGTCACCTGATATCTGGTTTGAACTCATTGTGGATCGCTCTTTTCATTTCTAAAGCCTAATTTAAGTTCTTGAGAGTCCGTCTCTTCATTTCTTAAATCAGCTCGTCGCGTCGGTCGGAGCATTTTGATAAACCTTTATTTTGATTCAGGAATGCGTCATTCGTACAGAGCACGTTGTTGTCGGTATATAGTGAGTATAATGTCACATGAAATTCAATTAATTTGATGTTACTGGGCTCAATAACTATAATTTCGTATTAAATTTAAGTAATTTATTTCTTCAAATAACGATGCATTTATCGGTCTATTTTATTTTGCGGCCGATAAATACACCATACCGGCCACTTTCCGATAAATATATTTTCCGTTTGGTATTTATTCAAATTTATTGTGACGAGTGAAGAAAAATTAAATAGATAAATAAATAAATTAAATCATTGAAACAATTCAAAAATATTTTAGTTTGACACAAAGGAAAAATTATTTACAATTAAGGGAATAAAAATTTAATTTTTATGTGAAAATTACCAAAAGCGAAAATTGAAGCTTGTAAGATTAAAATTAAAAATTTTCACTCGCTTCTCTCGCGATTTTGTTTCCTTGTAAAAACTAGTATATTTAATTTCCTTTAAGAAGTTCTTTATTCTGGCACTGAATTTTGGTAGACCCCAAACGCTGTTGTTTATTTGCTTAGACGTTTCGCTCCTGCTTCAGAGCAAAATTTTTGATGTCTCAATAAATGGTAGAGGAATAATAAGAAATAACTTTACCTTAGAATGTCTTCTTTTGCTCCAAAAATGGAGACGTAGTGCATTAAATAGAGCAGCCGACAATGTCAACAACTAACAAAATTTTTGTCCCTGTTGGATCAAATGAAAGTCGGTGCCTCTGAATTACGTCGACATTAAATTGGATTGGAAATTGCCGAAAGGGCAATATTGAAAAACCCGTCCGAAGAAACGGCTCAAAAAACATCTCCAATCCTTAAAAAAGCCCGAAATTTAAAAAAGTATGGATGCAATCAGTTCTTTAAACACAGCTTATAAGGGGATTTTACAAAATCAATCACCTTAAACCGTCCTTACGAAAACGGATAAAATAAGACATGTTTGTTCTCTTCTTTTTAGACGCCGGCAAATCTACAATTGGTGGTCAAATAATGTCATTGACTGGAATGGTCGATAAAAGAACCCTAGAGAAATATGAACGTGAAGCTCGCGAAAAATCTCGGGAAAGCTGGTACTTGTCCTGGGCCTTGGACACTAACCAAGAAGAGCGTGACAAAGGCAAAACGGTAGAAGTTGGCCGTGCCTATTTCGAAACCGAAAAGAAACATTTCACCATACTTGACGCACCAGGTCACAAAAGCTTCGTTCCAAACATGATTGGGGGTGCAGCCCAGGCTGATTTGGCAGTGCTAGTTTTATCGGCACGTAAAGGTGAATTTGAGACGGGATTTGACAGAGGTGGGCAAACTCGAGAACACGCAATGTTGGCCAAAACAGCTGGTGTTAAGCATTTGGTGGTGTTGGTGAATAAAATGGACGATCCAACGGTAAATTGGGATGAATTTAGATTCAACGAATGTAGGGATAAGATATTACCATACCTAAAAAAACTTGGGTAAAAAAGAAACACTTCGTACGAAGACGTATTTTTTTTAACTCACTTTTTCGTGTTTCCAGTTTCAATCCGGCCAAAGACTTATCATTCATGCCTGTCTCCGGTTTAAGTGGATTAGGTTTAAAGGATCAAGTCGATGAGTCCATTTGTCCATGGTACCGGGGGCCTGCATTCATTCCATTCATCGACCAATTGCCTTCACTCAATCGTAAGTTGGAGGGTCCTTTCATTATGCCTATTGTTGACAAATATAAGGACATGGGGACAGTGGTAATGGGTAAAGTAGAGTCTGGCAGTGCGAAGAAAGGGCAAAATTTACTTGTCATGCCTAACCGAACACAAGTGTCCGTTGATCAGTTATGGTCCGATGACGAAGAGGTGACTGCCGTATCTAGTGGTGAAAATATTAAAATAAAACTAAAAGTGAGTGCTTACTTAGGCTTTTAAATATGTTTTCTACGACTTCACTTATCGTTGCAGGGAATCGAAGAGGAAGATGTTTCTCCTGGATTTGTTATTTGTGATGCTATGAATCCAATCAAAACTGGGAGAAAATTTGATGCGCAAGTGGTGATTCTTGAACACAAATCTATCATCTGTGCTGGATATTCAGCAGTGATGCATATCCATTGTGCTGCTGAAGAAATTACCGTTAATGTACGTTATGGCGCTTCTAATCGAACTGTTTTATAATTTTTACTGATGTTACAGGCTCTTATTTGCTTAGTTGACAAAAAGACAGGAGAAAAATCAAAAACTCGCCCACGATTCGTCAAACAGGACCAAGTGGCTATTATGAGGATTGAATGCTCCGGACTGATTTGTCTTGAACAATTTAAATTGTTTCCACAAATGGGCCGCTTTACACTTCGTGATGAAAGTAAGTATTACAACTGATTAAACTGAAGACGTGAAATCAATTTCGACTAGTAGCAGTATGTAGTTTTTTTCGGTGTAGAGTCGAGAATTGAGTTCTTCCGGTTTCTACTAGGTACGAAGGGCAAAATTATTAGACACGTGCGAAGAACGTGGTGCTTCGAAAAGGGGTGTATTGCGTCGAATTTCATTTAGTTATTTTTTCGTTTTGCCATCTAAATAAGGCAAATATGCAAAACAATGTTGTCCGTCAACACGATAACTCGAGTAAAGCTTGGCCGATTTTCAAAACCTATTCTTTCCTAAAAGATAATCGAAAAAATAATTGTTGATGGAGTTAGGGCAAAATCGGTTAAGAACTTTAGAAGTAACGGTCAAAAAAGTTGTCAAAAACGTGGTTTTTGACTAATATATCTGCATAATTAGCACGGAAATCGCTCTTCAAGTTTTTAAATGAAAGATATGGACTCCCAGTGAAAATCGGTCGAGTGGTTTGGGCTGTAGGGTCTTTGACTCAACTCACGTTACGCGATCTTACGCGATACTTGGTAGTTCTTCATGATGTTTCTTTAACGATGAGGCTTTTTGTGGATTGTTGTAGAGAAAAAAACTCGAACTACTTTGTCCATGCAAGTACAAAAAATTTTGTTTGCTATACAGCGGTGCACAATAAGAATGTCCCGCTTATTGGTATTTTCTCGTTTTCTAAATCCACATTGGTTGCGTACCATGTAGCTTGACAACATTTTTGTTTTGACTGATTGTTCAAGGAGTTCAAAAATGCGGTAAGTCGCTTCGGTTAAGATTCACGGGTGTAACAACACTATTATTGTTAACTTACTAACTAAAAGCACACTGTTGTGCCTTAACATCCTGAACAAATTAACATCCTGAATAACAAACCGAAAAAATAACATTTAAATGACTGGAGGATGATATGAAAATGCAATAAAGTTTTTTTAAACAAAATAGCGAAGCAAGTTGCATAAGAACTGATTGCCATCTGATAAAATATATATGCATCCTTGGGCTTGTCATAATTTTTTTTATTATTTTAATTGTGCAATTGTCAACTATGTCGACCAACTTTTTATGATAGTTTTGTTCGTTTTTGGCGTGAATTTGTGTATTTTAGTATTAGTAGTTCAGTTTTAGTTCCGCGAATATTTTTCCTAAGATAAAAATTATACAAGTAAGACAAATTTACGAACATTTTTTTTATTGTTGATTCGTCATCTAAGGACCATAATCGATGCTCCCCCCTACTCCCGGATTGAATCGACTGGTTACAAACGTCGTGATAAACGCAATAGACCCCTGCAATAGAGCACTGCGTTCTTCGTACGGGTCTAAACATATGATGGGACCCGTACGTATCAGAATAGATGCTGCAAACAGAGTTGATGTTACGAAATGACGTATTTAAGCATATATTGCCTTACGTCCACTTTGAATTGTATTGGAAATTGCCGATAGGGCAGTATTGAAAAAACCCGTCCGACTGAACGGTGTAAAAAACCCTTCTGAAAGCACAAAATTCAACCCCAAATAGACAAAAATGTTCACCTCAATTTTCTCTACAAAATAGCAAAAAAGCATTTTTTGGGCTAGGCCCTAAGTAAAGGCCTCAGACACACATGTCCATAGACAAAAATGTTTCCCTCAATTTACTCTGCAACATTGCAAAAAAATGTTTTGATAAGGGCCGACATGAGGCCCACTCGAGCCCTAACCACAGGAAAAAGTGTTTTTTTATAAATTGTCGGCTTAGATCTTTCAAACAAATTTTTTTTATCAAAAATCGGAAAAGATTTAGTCGAGTTATGTACAAAAAACACGTCGGGCCCTAGCAGAGACTCGTTTGTAGTGCCCTAGCTAAGTCCAAGGACTCAAATCCAAAAAAGTTTTTTCCATAAATTGTCGGTCATGCCCAGATCTTTCAAATAAAAAAAATTATGAAAATCGGGAAAGATTTACTTGCGTTATGCACAAAAAACACATAAAGCCCTAGCAGAGACTCGTTTTTAGTGCCCTAGCTAAGTCCAAGGACTCAAATTCAAAAAAGTTTCTTTCATAAATTGTCGGCTATGCCCAGATCTTTAAAACAAAAGAAAATCTTATAAAAATCGGAAAAGAATTATTCGAGTAATGTACAAAAGACCAAAAACCACTTAAACGGCCCTGTCTCGGCGGCCCTTGAGCCGACAGTGCCCAGATTCAATTCCATAAATGATTTTTTGATTGTCTTTCAGTAAAAAAAAGGGTTTTGAAAATCGGTTGAGTTTTACTCGAGTTATCGTGTTAACGGACGAACGGACATTCTTTTTATTGTTGATTCGTCATCTGAGGACCATGATCGGTGCTCCCCTCTACTCCCGGGTCGAAATTCGACTGGTTACAAACGTCGTGGTAAACGCAATAGAACCCGTTTTCGAAGCACTGCGTTCTGCGTACGGGTCTTAACATATGCAGGGGATCCGTACGTATCAGAATAAATATGGCAAACAGAATAGATGTTGCAAAAACGAACGTATCAAAGTAAATGTTGTCTTATCTCTTAGGTGTATTAAATTATGTCGACATTAAATTTGATTGAAAATTGCCGGAAGGACCCGAAGAAACGGCGCAAAAAACCCAAAATAAAAAAATGAAAAAAATTTGAAAAAAAAATTGCTTTAGGCCTGATCTTAGAACCGATCTAGAGCACTTAGGAGAGGCCTTGATCCATACTTCCATGAACAAAAAAGTTTACCTCTCTTTTCTCTGCAACACTGCACAAAAAACCTCATCGTTAAAGAAATATTCACAAAAAGCCACCAAATATCGTGTAGGATCGAGTAGCTTGAGATTTAGACTAATTTAATTTTCGTGATTTTCTGATGATTTTTTATTTGAAACCTTCAAGAGCGATTTCAGTTTCACCAACCTTCACCAACCACGTTTTTTTACCACTTTTTCAACCGTAACTTCGAAAGTTTTCGACCGATTGTGCCTAAATTCAATCTTGTAATGAATTTTCTGATTATCTTTCAGGAAAAAAAAAGTTTTTGAAAATCGGATAAGATTTACCCGATTTATGTAGAAAAAACACGTTGGGCCCTAGTAGAGATTCAGTTCAGTCCAAAAGCTCAGAATAGAAAAAGTTTCTTCCATAAAATGTCAGGCATGCCCAGGCCTTTCAAACAAAAAGAAAAATTATGAAAATTGGAAAAGATCTGCTCAAAAGTTATGCACAAAAGACCAAAAGCTAAACAGTCTCAATACAAACAACACACACTCTACGGGGAACAGTCGCCGAGTCGATTTTAGAAATTTATTTGAGTTTTGTCAAATATTTAAATCAATGAATTTATGAAAGTAGTAAATGAGGATGATTTGTCGCTTTTAGGTTCACGACTAACTGAATCTAGAGCGAATGCTCACACCACACTGATGAAATATTATTGTATAAGATAAGTATTACGACACAGTTTTTTATTAAAATAACATTGACTTTGAGAAAGGATAAATGCATATTCTAAGAAAAAGAACAATGACTTTATGTTCATGTCACTAAATGTTCCTTTCGAACGTTCGTGAGAGCCGGTAATAGCACTACACGCCATTCTTTGGAATCTTGGGAGTTTAAGGTCTGATGAAAGTAGTCGTATGATCCAGAAAAGGACTTTAGAATAGAGACTCCATGATTTTCCGTACGCTCTTCTTCATTGTAACAATGATACCTTTACTTTTTGTAATCTCTCATCTACATTATCCATCCAGTTGAGTTTGCTATCCAGTATGATACCAAAGTACTTTGCTTTGTGGACGAATGAGATAGGTTTCCCCTTAATATACGGGATTTTGATGCCTAAAACTTGTATTTTCGTTTTGACAGGGTTTATAGATATTACATTTTTGTCGCACCAGTCGAATATTATGTTTAGTACAGTCTTAAGTTGATCGAATAGGACATTTACACAAAGTAGACAAAGACAAGATTGTTAAAATATAATCATTTTGTGGTAGCTGGATTTCTAAACAAAAGTGGAGGAATCGGATCTAAGTTCACCTTAAAGTTTATGTACCTATGGTCTGATGTCAGGATATGATCAATGACGTGCCAGTCATTGACGAGTGGAAGCAAACTTTCAGAGCATACCGTTATGTTGATCACCTCCTCTCTCGCCTCCTAAACGTTGGTTCATTGCCTACATTTAGTATCGTGAGATCCGTCGCTAGAATGAATTCGAATAGGGTGTATAGATGTCCGTGCTATATAGTGGTGCGCGTTCGCATCGATACCCGATAACAGCGTTATTCGATTTACAATATTCAACAGCATTTCCAAAATCTGAATTAGGTGGTCTATCCGCCTCTTCGTACGGAAAGTAACCAGAGCACACAACAATATTTTTGTCGCTAACTTTATCTTTAATGATGAGCACAGCCATCGCTTTCGCATTCTTGTGTTGCTTCGCTTCAATAGGTCTGTAGCTGTGAGCGAATTTAGCTTCTTTTGTTTACTAAATACGAAGTTGCTGACGTGACAGTTTTAAATTTCGTGGCAGAGAAAAACAAGAGAGCTTGAATTATTCAAACGCGAAGAATATATGGGGAGAGAGTGATAAAATTTCGTTCGTGGGTGGTTCTATGTCGGTCGTCTCGATATTTTCCACGACCCATTAAGGGTTGAGGTAGATGACCGTTTCTTCTTACACTTTTGTAAGTTCGTTGCATAATTTGTGTGGAGTTATGAGAAGATCTTTGTATAATTGCTTTTCGTTCATTTCAGTAACGTCGGATTTGCTTTCAATGAGACCACTGTGTGCGAATTGAAATACTTTCAGATGAAACTTGCAAAATTGATTCAAATA
Organism: Pseudolycoriella hygida; assembly: GCA_029228625.1. Classification (NCBI taxonomy): domain Eukaryota; kingdom Metazoa; phylum Arthropoda; class Insecta; order Diptera; family Sciaridae; genus Pseudolycoriella; species Pseudolycoriella hygida. The sequence goes on from CM055403.1 coordinate 92,669,685, forward strand.
GTTTCTCGCGCAATGAGGACCATCTGCTAAACAAGTTTAGCAAACATGACGAAAACAAAATCTGTCAAATCGACTCGGCGACTGTTGTGTTGTTTGCATTGAGGCTGTTTACCAAAAACCACTTAAACGGCCCTAGCTCAGCGGCTCTTGCGCCAACAGCGTCCAGGCTCAATCCCATAAAAGATTTTTCAATTTCCTTTCAGGAAATTTTTTTTTTGAAAATCGGTTGAGTTTTACTCAAGTTATCGCGGTGACGGACGGACTATTTTTCTTTATTATTTTGAAAAGTAAGATGAAAACTCCTCAGAAACGGCAATCGGTCACAAATATTTATTTTCATGACAAGGGGAGAAAATAGAAAATTACTTAACAAGGTTGACGTCTGTGCAGAGAAAATTGCAACGAGAGTAAAGTTTGTGACACAAGCAGAGAAAATTGCAACGAGAGTGAAGTTTATGGCCAGAGCGTTGTGAATATTGCGAATTTGCGTGTAGTAACACATTTACGCTTGGTTTCTTTCTTCACATCTTTGTCATCGTTTCGTCGCTTAGACCGTCGAGCAGGATCTAGAATTTTTCTTTCAAGACTTGTGACTTCCAAATGCAGGTTTTCGTTTTCGGTCTAAGAATGAGATGATTTTTGAAACTTGGAGAAGAAAAAATTCGAGATGCGAGAAGGAACAAACTCACCTTCGTCGAAGCTTCGTGTTGAATCAATTCCCAATTTTCATTATTCAACCAATCCAAATCGACTTTATCGTTATGCAGACCTGCGATCTCAGACCGCAGGTTTTCGTTTTCGATCTGAAAAATGAGTTGGTTTAATAATTCCGAGTTCTTTTCCCTCAACTGATCCGACCCGACCTTAGCTTTTTGCGATTGAAGTGAAACTTTTTTTGGCCTTGTCAACACTTTCCAAAATGTTTGTCGACGCATTATTCACTTCTTTCTGAGTTTTAATTTTTTGAAAACACAAAAATTATAATTAGTGACTGTCTTGCAACCTTGTAGGATTGTGAGGATACCTGAGCGTGATTTTCTTGAGTGCCCGGATGATAGAGCTCGTACAAGTCATTATTAAGTGAATCGCTAAGTTCGACCTAGAAAGGTAGAACGTGACCATATATAGACTTTAATTAATCCTAGCGATGCATGTTTAATTCTCGTACATTTAGACAATTGTGCAATCTTCTAGTTGTATGCACAATTCATCTTGACATTTGTGCAATTTTCTAGTTGTATGCAAAATACGTCTAGACGATTGTGCAACATTCTAGTTGCATGCACAATGCATCTAGATGATTGTGCAACCATCTAGCTTTATGTGCTATGCATCTAGACGATCGTGAAACCTTCTAGTTGCATGCACAATGCAACTAAACTATTGTGCAACCATCTAGTTGTATGCGTAATACATCTAGACGATTGTGCAACATTCTAGTTGCACGCACAATGCATCTAGACTATTGTGCAACTATCTAGTTGTATGCAAAATGAATTTAGGCGATTATGCATACAGCTTGAAGATTGCACAATAGTCTGGATGCATTGTGCATACAACTAGAAGGTTGCACAATAGTCTGGATACATTGTGCATACAACTAGAAGGTTGCACAATAGTCTGGATGCATTGTGCATGCAATTAGAAGGTTGCACAATAGTCTAAATGTATTGTGCATGCAACTAGAATGTTGCACAAACGTCTTGATTTATGCAGACGATGCATCTCGACGATTGTGCTACTTTCTAGTTGTATGCACAATCCATCTAGACGATTGTACAACATTTCTGTGTGACGCGTAATACCTTCATTTATTTCTTGGTTAAAACTTGGAAGTATGACTACAATATCAATGAACTTACCTGATTGTTGTCTGATGTATCTATAGTCACACTAACAAACTCTGTTGGGAAAAAATCGTCATCGTTTGTCATTTGGCTAACCTAAAAACCGTTATGATAAAATCGGCACACGTTGAGCAGTAATAAAACCAAACAATGCCGTTTCTTAGAAATAGAATTTTAAATCATTTTATCACTCACTTCGTTGTCAGCCACAATTGCTTTTGTGTGCCGGTTAATACTGACTTGAATTGACTTCGCACTCATTCCTTTTAATTTTTTAAATTAATTTTAATTAATGCTTCGACGTCTATAATCGATTTAACCATTTTGTCGGTTACACAGTTGTGGCATGCAAAATGTATCTAGACGATTGTGTAAACTTCTAGTTGAGTGCACAATGCATCTAGACTACTGTGCAAGCATCTAGTTGTATGCATCTCGACGATTGTGCAACCTTCTAGTTGTATGTAAAATACATCTAGACTATTGTGCAACCTTCTAGTTGTACATACAATACATCTCGTTGATTGTGTAGGCTTCTAGTTATATGCTTAATATATCTGGAAAATTGCGCAAACTCGCACACCAGTTCAAAAAACTCGCACATCAGTTTCCAATAACTCGCACACCAATTTCCAACTGTGCGAGATTCCCTGCTTTAGGGGAATTTCGCACTGTGCGAGATTCCCTGCTATAGGGGAATTTCGCACTGTGCGAGATTCCCCGACACCATATGCAGGGGACGATCAAAGTAAATGTAGCCTTAACTCTTAAGTGTATGAAATTACGTCGACATTAAATTCGATTGGAAATTGCCGAAAGGGCAATATTGAAAAACCCGTCCGAACGAAGAAACAGTGTAAAAGTCTCTCCAAATATTCAAGCAACCGTCAAAATAAAAAAAAGTTAAAATAGTTTAAAGAAAAGTAAAAACTTTTTTTTCAGACATATTTTCAAAAAATGTTATTTGTACTACCGCCAATATTAGAACCGACCTAGAGCACTTAGGAAAGGCCTCTGAACCATACTTCCATAGACAAAAAAGTTTGCCACTGACACCGATCTCCTATCACTTATAGTTCTCAAAATGTTTGAATTTTTCGAAAATATATTGTCTAGATCGATCCACGCTAACATTAGCGGCCGTATTGGGAGGCATCATGACATGTGTATCACCGAAGCCAAACAATTTTTCCTTTGACACCGATTTTCTTTCTCTAATAATTTTCAAAATATTTGAATTTTTCCAAAATAAATTGCCTAGATCGATGCACCCTAACATTAGCGGCCATCTTAAGCTCGTCCCGGCCCACATTTTTTCTTGGTTGCTCTTAACGCTTTCATTACCTATAGAATAGAAAAAAAATCACGAAAATCGGATGGAATTTACTCGATTTTTTTATAAAAAACAAGTAGAACCCTAGTGGGTCCGTTTCTTTCGGTTGAGTTTTACTCGAGTTATCGTGTTGACAGACGGACGGGCGGACATTTTTAGACCCGTACGAAGAACGAAGTTCTTCGAAAAGGGGTTTTATGCGTTTACCACGATGTTTGTTAACAGTCGAATTTCAATCCGGGAGTAGAGGGGGAGCATCGATCATGGTCCTTAGATGACGAATCAACAATAAAAAAATGTCCGTCCGTCCGTCTGTCAACACGATAACTCGAGTAAAACTCAACCGATTTTCAAAAACTTTTTTCCCTGAAAGGTTATCGAAATATCTTTTATGGGATTGAATCTGGGCACTGTCGGTGCAAGGGCCGCCGAGCTAGGGCCGTTTAAGTGGTTTTTGGTCTTTTGTACATAACTCGAGTAAATCTTTTCCGATTTTCAAAAATTTTTTTTTTTGTTTGAAAGATCTGGGCATGACCGACAATTTGTGGAAGAAACATTTTTCGATTTGAGTCTTTGAACTTAGCTAGGGCACTACAAACGAGCCTTTGTTAGGGCCCTACGTGTAACGTACGTAACTCGAGTAAATCTCTTCCGATTTTCAAAAACTTTTTTTGTTTGAATGATCTCGGCACTCTCGGTTTTTTGCTATGTTGCAAAACAAATTGAGGGATACATTTTTGTCTATGGAATATGTGTCCGAGGCATCTACTTAGGGCCCAAGGTCAGTACTAAGGTCGGCCCTAGCCCAAAAAGTGGTTTTTTGCTATGTTGTAGACAAAATTGAGGAGAACATTTTTCTCTATTTGGAGGAGAATCTTTTTGTGAATGCAATATTTACTTAAATACGTTCCAGTCTTTTCGTAACATCAACTCTGTTTGCCGCATCTATTCTGATACGTACTGGTCCCCTGTATATGTTTTTTTATTGCTGATTCGTCATCTAAGGACCGTGATCGGTGCTCCGCCCTACTCCCGGGTCGAAATTCGACTGGCCACAAACGTCGCGGTAAACGCATAAGACCCCCTTTTCGAAGAACTGCGTTCTATGGCTCCTTGTCCCAAAGGATTTATGAGTTTGTGGATTTCTTTTTTTGGGTATGGCGACTGTGTAACGACCCCTTTAATACAAAGTTTACCAAATTTGATTCTATAATTGCCAACAATACAAAATAATATGAGATATTTATTTTTTTTTTTCAGACAAAACAATTGCCATCGGAAAAGTTCTGAAAGTGATTGAATAGGTGATTGATTGATTGAACGAGCGATATTTATTTTATAATCAAAAAAAATGGCAAATAAAACATTTGAAAGTTCCACAATATCACAGAGAAAAACAATTAAGTTTCGTACGTCTTTTATAAATTTGTTTCGTTACGGAATAGCTTTTGATTAATTACATTTTATTGTGGATGTTATTCCACGAATTTTTGTGTTGTAATAATTAAATTTCAATTATTTCGTTGTAAACTTTTTTTTGTCAGAAAAGAGATTAATATGGAAATTAAAAAAACAATTTGATTCATTGCGTAGCCTAAGCTTTAACTTTTTTTCATTCTTGTTTTATCTGGAAAGGACGCACTAAACGTAATTGGTCTTGGACGCCTCTTCAACGTATGCAGTGCATGCAAAATTCACAAGATCTTTTCGAAATTGTGTAACATATCTAACAAAAACAAACTTGTTGATACTCTGGAAGGGATCGAGATAATGGAAGTACGAAAACAATTTTCACAGAAGTGAAGAAAAATCGACGACTTATCCGGAAGAAGTTATATTTTTTGCCCACTCCATCTGAAAATTACTATCGTATATCCCTGTAAAAATCCTCAAAAATCAAATTTTCTTTGTTAAAAATTTTGTTTTCACTAAAAAAACAAAACGATTGAAAAGAAAATCGTAAATTGACTTGATGTTAAATCAAGAAAATTTTCGTCGGCCACTTTGATACTTGAAATGTTTGACCGAACAATCGATTTTTTTCATAACAAATCACATTTTCAGCTTATTTTATTTGCAATAATCACTATCAAAATGTTTTTAAGCTGATTTTATTATTTATTTAAAGCGAAAAAAAAGACTGCCTGTAAAAAAACGATCTTTTCAACAATAAATTACAATAAATAAAATTCATCTACTCTACTATTCCCTAATGTTGCTAGGATACAAGCCGCATTGCCTCTCTGAATAGCGATTGAAATCTTCTGTAATAAGAAGTCTTTCGAGCGTGATTCTCCTGAAGCTGATCTCATTAATGACCCTAATTTGTCTATCAATTTCTTCGTTTCTGGACCCATGCAACTTAAAGTTTCAAAAGCAATAGGAGTGAATAAATGATTTTCTTTAACCTGTCTTTATTTTTCCAGCATTCGTACATCTATAACAATTGAACACTAATAGTAAATGAAACTACATTCAAAATGGAAAAGGGACGAAAGTCTAAAACGACTTAAAGGATCATTCCATTCACTGATTGTTTAGACCTACTTTTTTGACCGATTATACAGCTATTAACAACGAAATGAGAGACAATATGACATTAAGGATTATAGACAACATACATGGTTGAGAATTAGATATATAAAAATTATTTGACTTTAGATTTATGAAGATGCAGTTCAATTATATCCCGTTCCTCTCACAACCAAATATTGAATAAAATTTTTGGTTGTGATTTTTTTGAAGAAAAGACTACTTACCCGGAAAGTTTTCGTGGTCATTTGTTAAATGACCTTAACTAATCATATTAATATGTGTAACACCTCAAGAATGTTATTCAATTATCAAGGAAAACATCGTTCTTTCATATCGAACCTTTAAGTGCTTTAAGCGAATGCATTCAAATGATTCAAATTCTAATTATTGTAACACACAATTGTACACTAGTACAATTTCAATACGAAAACTGCGAATGTACTATACCCGCCAATATTTGAATTCATACCAGTTTAGATGAAGAAAGAAAACTAAAAAATGTCCTTTGCCTGCAAATCGGTTCGGAATGAAAAAAATGTGTAAGTAATCCGGTTTGTTTACATCAATAATTAAAGATTAATATTATTTATGACGAAAGGTATTCATAGGTGGGAAATTTAACATTTTTGTTTAAACCTTTTGTTTGAAATCGATTACATTTCCTAGAATTTAGGAATTCATTGTTTACGCACACAGAGACGATTTTGTGCAGCCTGTTAACCTATGGAATCAGTCTTCAAATTACATTAGGGCAGTATACAATACGTATTCAAACTTCTGACAGTATTGTTGTGACGACGCCAATATGGCAAATTTTTTATTCCGCAATAGAGAGTGGTTTGCTATGCTAGTTTCAGTACTAAAACATAGCTGGCGTAATGTGTCGGCGGCTATCAAAATGGCATTTCGCATACAGTTTCGGTAAAAAATTTACAAATTTTGTTTTTTTGCATAATAAAACGCAAAAGTAGTAAAGTGTTGATATGTTTATAAATAATACCCACTAAAATACGTCATTTAAAGTCACTATCGCTGAACACAGTGTTTTATATTCGGTTAAAAGTCAAGAAAATGGTGTTTGCTTACAAAAATGCGACATTAAAAAGTGATTTCAAAGTGGAAATTAGTGCTTGAATCTAATTTTAATCCATCACTTATAGTAAGATATCCCGATTAGAGGCCAAACTACATAGTTGGAACGAGTTTTTATTATAAAGATTTTTTAGACTTTATTTATTTATTTCGTCAAATAATCCTGACTACATACATTTTAAAGCGAAAAAAAAGACTGCTCACAATGGCGCAGCCAGTAAAAAATCGATCTTTTCAAAAACAAATGTTGTACAATAAATAAAATTTAACAATTAAAACAAAACATTTTTTTAAGATGTGTTTAAACATTTAAAAACTTGTTGAATGTACTGTACATATATGACGACATCGCTGTTCCAATTAAAACCCATCTACGCCTCTTGGGTGGGAGCGGTCTTTCATGGTTCCACCTGAAAGTGAAGGTTAGTTTTCTGTGACGTGTTACGGTCACATCGACTGCGTGAGCAGAGACTAATCAGGCTTTGATTAGGTTACAAACCAATTTGCATTGGTCGAGTGAGAACCAATTTTCATTGGAACAGTTAAACCATTTGGCAATGAGCTTTCGCTTTCAAGTTTGTCAGTTTATGAAGTGTTGTTACAAATTAACAAAAATTTCTGGCACATCTTTAATATTGGTCCAGGAAATATGTCCTCAAATGTCCTTTTGCGTCCGTCACACTTTTAGATTTTGTCCTGTCACGGTTCATGAGATATAAGCGTGTACTAAAAATGGATTTTTAAATCTTCCACCAGAACCCGCTATTAAATTAAATTGTTGAAGCCAAAAATTTGTCCTTAATATGTCCTAATCGTTGGTTGTTTCAGAAATAAGAAATTGGCGATTTTCTAGTGGAAAAGTGTTCAAATTACATAATTTCATACAAATTTACAATTTTATTTTTATTCGTTTCAAATTCTTCAAAGGCAAAAACAAATGTCCTCAATTTGTCCTATTTTAATCACTTCGACACGATTTAGAAAAACGCTTCCTTCTCTAGTTATAAAGAAAAACGAGTTTGCAGGAAGTCATTTGCATTTATTTAAATTTCTTCAGCCAAAAATTTGTCCTTAATTTGTCCTCGACGTTGGTTGTTTCAAAAATAAGAAATTGGAAATTTTCTAGTGTAAAGTGGTGGAAATTCGATAATTTCATACAAATTTACAATTTTATTTTTATTTGTTCCGATGTCTTGAAAGGCAAACACATTTCTCTTTATTACTGCCGAAGGAAACATTTTTTTCGGTCGTGTTGAACTGATTAATTTAAGACAAATTGAGGACATTTGTTTTTGCCTTTGAAGAATTTGAAACGAATAAAAATAAAATTGTAAATTTGTATGAAATTATGTAATTTGAACACTTTTCCACTAGAAAATCGCCAATTTCTTATTTCTGAAACAACCAACGATTAGGACATATTAAGGACAAATTTTTGGCTTCAACAATTTAATTTAATAGCGGGTTCTGGTGGAAGATTTAAAAATCCATTTTTAGTACACGCTTATATCTCATGAACCGTGACAGGACAAAATCTAAAAGTGTGACGGACGCAAAAGGACATTTGAGGACATATTTCCTGGACCAATGTTAAAGATGCGCCAGAAATTTTTGTTATTTTGTAACAACACTAGTTTATGAAATTCTGGTCTTACCATTAAGTTTGTACGCAATTTTCAACATCCTGATAGTCATCTTGAACGATACACGTGGTATGTTTGGAAACCACAGTAGTGAAAAGCGGTTAAATGCCATGCACATGTTATTAATTGTCTCATAAAGACCATATTTTGTCCTGTGTTCGTCGACAACGAGAAAGTCATCGGCACGAGTGGGTCTAGAATTACTAATGACCTTGCTTTTAATTTTAGGTGCGTCGATATTGCCATTCATCAGATCGGATACAAAAAGTGCGCAGGCATTAATTCTGCGTCGGGCGATAGTTTCAATGTTGATCGAATCGCATCTCTCAATATATGGCGGGAGCTTGTAGTTTTCGTCCCTTTTCACCGTCCGCCTCAGTGCGTACATCAAAAATTTTTTCTGAATAGATTCAATTCTGTCAACAAATGTGTCCTGATAAGGATGCCAAACAACTGAAACATATTCTAAGTAAGAACGGACATAGGCAAAGTATATAATTTTTAAAGTTTTAATATTTTTAAATTCCTTACAAGTTCTCATGACGAAGCCAAGCATTGAGTAAGCTTTTGCAATTATATATTCAATGTGTTTACTGAATGTCAATTTTTGGTCCTTACCTTAACACGAGTCAACACAACATCATCGATATTGTAACCGAACTCAATTTTGGATCTCTTTCGGGTGAAGGAGATAACCTTACACTTATCAACGTTCAAATAAAGTTGGTTGATTTTGCACCACTGTAGAAACCTGTTCAAGTCACGTTGGAGAGCACTTGCGTCAAGAACATTTTTGATTCTAGCGAAAATTTTCAAGTCGTCAGCATACATTAAGTAAACTGAAGAAGAGAAGACTTTAGTAGCATCGTCCATGAATAATAAGAACAAGAGGGGACCCAGATGGCTACCTTGAGGAACACCAGAGG
>CM055403.1:92688656-92708822 GCA_029228625.1 Pseudolycoriella hygida
TAACTTTGGTTTCTATGAAAGTGCACATTTTGTAGGGAAAATGACGATTTTCTAAAGGTCATATCTCCGGATCCACTGGACCGATTTTAATGAGTGAAAAGACATTTCGCCTTAGAATTTTCCGTAGAATCCAGGAAAAATATTTTCCGGGGGGTACGTCGCAAGGGGGGGGAAGTCAAAACTTAGCTGTATATATGGTTCCGAAGTCTACGAAAAAAAATTTTCTGAATTTTTTGCTCGTGGGGACTTGCGTCACGGGCGCATTGCTACCGCGCGCCCATGATTCTAATGTTGAAATTGAATGGCATTCTGAAATTGCAAACAATGTCAAGGGGAAACAATAATGGGTGTTATGCAAATTGTTTTTCTATTCTTCAATTGTAAAAAAATCTGAAAAAAAAAATCTTGCATCCACCATGATTCGAACGTAAAATGATGAAAGAAAATATTCATACATCGGTGCTCGTATTGGCTGAGCCACCGAAACTTACATAAGTTCGTCAGTTCGTTGTCATTCCATCGCCTTTACCGATAAAACCTTATAATATGTTTCTACCTACATTTATTTGTTGTTGTCAAAGGCAACTTTATTTGTCGAATAAATGAAAAAGTTGATCGAATGAAAATGCAATCGCAAAATGATGATTTTCTTAATGATAATTTTGACATAATAGTTTTTTCTCGATTACTCGATTGTAAAAAAATAAAAAAAAATACAGCCACCAGATTCGAAAATAAAACGGTGAAAAAAAATGCTTCGGTGATCGTACTCACTGAACCGCCGAGACTTGCATATGTTCATCAGTTCGTTGTCATTTTTTCACCTCAACCGATAAAATCTTATATGTTTCTAGCTACACACTCACATTACTATCTTGTATATAACGCACACACTCGATTCCATACGCTCATCTCGTTAATGCGTTATATACACGATAGTAATGATTCGTTTAAGTAGCCAGAAATATAATAGTTATTATAAGATTGAATCTGGGCACTGTCTGAACAAGGACCACCGAGCTAGGGTCGTTTAAGTGGTTTTTGGTCTTTTGTACATAACTGGAGTAAATCTTTTCCGATTTTCATAAATCTTTTTTTGTTTGAAAAACCTGGGCATAGCAGACAATTTATGGGAGAAATTTTTTGAATTTGGGTCCTTGGACTTAGCTGGGGCACTAAAAACGAGTCTCTGCTGGGGCTGTATGTGTTTTTTGTACATAACTCGAATAAATCTTTTCCGATTTTCAATTTTTTTTTTTCAGATCTAGGCATGATCAACAGTTTATAAAAGAAACTTTTGCCTGTGCTTAGGGCTCAAGTGGGCCATGTCGGTCCTAAGGTCGGCCCTAACCAAAAAAATTTTTTTTGCTATTTTGCAGAGCAAATTGAGGGAAACATTTTTGGCTAAGGTATTGTGTGTCCGAGACCTCTACTTAGGGCCCTAAGCCGGTACTAAGGTTACCCTAGGCCCAAAAAATGGTTTTTTCTATGTTGTAGAGAAAATTGAGTAGAACATTTTTCTATGTTTGGAGTCACATGTTTTTATACACCGTATCTTCGGACGGGTTTTTCAATATTGCCCTATCGGCAATTTCCAATACAACTTAATGTGGACGCAATTTCATACACTTAAGAGTTAAGGCAATACTTACTTAAAAACGTTCGAGTCTTTTCGTAACATCAACTCTGTTTTTCGCATCTATTCTGATACGTACGGGTCCCTTGCATATGTTTATTTATTGCCGTAGGCAGTAGAATTTATCCCTTTAGACGGATATATACTGAGAATAATGCAGTAAATTCTCATTTTCCGTCTCAAAAATTGGCATTTAATGTGAGACTTATCATCGGATATAAGGGGCTGTCCACAAATTACGTACGTGATTTTTTTGACATTTTTGACCCCCTTCCGTACGAATTTTGTGTCCCCCCTGTTGTGTACTTACGATTTTTCATCCCCCCCCCCCCCCATTAGAAAAATATTTTACACAAATATCTTTATTCATCACAGGCATTTTTTTAATTTCCTTCTGTTTTTTTTTATTTCGGAAATCGACTCATCATCCACGTCGTCTATATTCAACCAGTCGGCTTCCTCTACATCGTCTCCAACAGTTCGTTGGTTCGAAGAGCGGCGACGTTCCGGTCACAATTTCGGAACGATTGTCTCCTTCTCATGTAAATGTTTTTTGTGTTCTTCGCAAAGTACTTCCCACATTCGGAACACGTTCGCGAACTGATAATTTTTGACACTGAAGGTCAATACACATCGTATGGAACCTTTCCATATACTGTGAGACTTTCAGGCACAATCGGCGGAGGCATGAAGGTGAAATTACGGAACAATTGAAACACTTCCGTACGAATTTTGAAACCCCCCCTCCCCTCGCCTCCTCGTCCCCTCCCCTCGCCTCCTCGCCCCTCCCCTCCCCCTCCCCCCTGAGTATGTACGTAATTTGTGGACAGCCTCTAAAGTGAAATAGTTTTGTGTACATGTGGCAGCACAAAACTTATGATAACCAGTTTTTGAAAGCACATAGCCTAGCGCACAAAATCAGCTATTTGAAAACCCAGCTCAAAATGTTGGGGGTGCTGAAGACATGAACCTACATTTATCAGAGATTTTCCGGGGCAATCTTTTATCTTTGAAAAGCGATTTGAGTTTATTCCATACTGCAACGCGGTAGTACAATTTTAGGGTGATTGCTTGAGCTGTTTAGAAAATACGTGGAGACGGAACTCCCACCTCGTTCTGCCCCATGGCACACTAAAGTTGTTTGTAGTAAACGTATAGGACCTTTGTACTTCGTACGGGTCCAATAAATTAAAATAAAACATAATAAAGATGAAGTAGAAGAAAGTAGAACAGAATATGCAAAGTTGAAAATTCGAGAGTTTTAAAAAGAAAAAGCGGTGGGATGGGAAACAGAACAAAATAACAAAAGTCACTCAAACTCGCGACTACGTAGAGCGTTTCGATACGAGTCTTATCATCTCGTGATTTGCGATACGGATTTCGTAAAAACGTTTTCTTGCAGACTTTCCAGCACTGTCCGGATCTTTCCAATGTCGAATTTATTACATTCGTCGGGAAGGTGTTTTGGACTCCGGGGGGCTTTTTGACTACTATGGACCACTAAAATTTTTTCTGGATGGGTCCATTGTCGATAGTAATTCCATTGATAATCCCTAATACATAACATTGGGAGTCCGGAATTTGTGGCGCACTTTTTAAATCGGATGTGACAATATTTCAAAAGAATTTTTTGCGTTTCAAAGCTTTAAGCGTCACCACAATTGATATTAGTTGCTTTGGAAGAAGGGACAAGAACTCGCGTCAAGTTTCCCCTTTTTTTGTGTTTGTATTCAATGCGTTTTATACATATCACAGCATTATTTATTGATTAACTATGCAATGATTTATTTAAAATATTTTTTATTTACATTTAGCGAAAACGCAACCAACTTGGAAAAGTTTCAACTGTCGATTAGTAAACAACAATTATATGATGCTGACGACCCGGTGGTAAACGCACTTCTAAACGACATGGCTACTCTGCCCATTATACATGTTGGTAAGTACATATATCTAACTATTAATATCTTCGAATTCGTCTTCAGCATTCGGTGATTTCTAGAAAATATACCCGTAGTCGTAGTCAGAAAATCGAGGAAATAGTCTCAGGGCACATATACAGGGCACACATACTGCGTATCAAAACAATTTTACTCAAGACGCGCATAACATGGCTTGATAGACCATTTTTATTCATTATATTTATTAACGATCTCCTACCCTCGCTCTCATCTTGTTATGGATTCGCCGATGACCTAAAAGTATATCGATAGATAGCCATTTAAATGGTATAGCGGTGCACTTATTCGAAATTCGAAAGTATACGATCTTGCTTTTCATGAGTTATTTTTGTGAGTTTAAAAAACAATGAATATTATTCCAATTCGGTGTTGCCGATTGATATTGTATGTCGATAATGCAGTTTCATTTAGTTCGTTCTCTAACTCAAAATTTTTGCACATTCGTTTGATGACTCTGTTGTTAACAGAAGATGAAGTTTTAGCAAATCGTTGATTTCCTTCATCTTTTGTAGCGCTTTTGGTACTTTTTTTACTAAAAGTCTCGTATAGTCCTTTTGGTTGACGCCAAATTTCCTCAAATTTTATGCAGCTTGATAGAAATTAACAAGATCTTTCTAAAGAGCCACAATATGTTGAGATTCGACAACTTTTCGATGAAATTTGGGTCTTTGGCATTTTTAGCGCTTTCTTGCAAATATTGTTTTCCATTAGTATACAATTTCCTCAAATTTCATCTTATTTCCTAGAATTAATCAAGATCTTTCCAACGAGGCCACTCTCGGCCACTTCCATAATTAGGCAGGATGAACCAAAGCTCTAGAACTATGAGAGTTTGAAAGTCGGTTCCAAAGGCGAAGTTGTAGAGAATTAAATTTAAGCGAACACGTGTTTGAGGGTTTTTGGAAAATATGGCCCAATCCTGGTATATGGCCTCTTCCAGAAATTAGTCTTTTTTATGGCAATTTGTGGCAGGATAACCCAGATCTCCAGAACTATGAGAGTTAGAAAGTTGGTTCCAAAGGCGAAGTTATATAAAATTAAATTTAAGCGAACAAATGTTTTAGGGTTTTGGAGAAATATGGCCCAAACCTGGTATATGGCCACATCCATAATTAGGCAGGATAACCCAAATTTCCAGAACTATGAGAGTTAGAAAGTTTGTTTTAAAGTTGTAGACAATTAAATTTTAGCGTACACGTGTTTCATGGTTTTGGGAAAATATGGCCTAATCCCGCGATAACGCCACTTCCAGATTCCAGAGTGATGATTCTTCCCTCTAGAACTATGGCAGTTAGAAAGTTGCTTACAAACTTACAAAAGTACTGATATCCCCAAAAAACCTCTTACAGAGGAAGTGTGACGCAAGTCTTTATGTCTGCTTACAAAAGCTGTGAAATCAGAAAAGTGTGTCGCATTAATCATCTAAGGTAAAACTTTTTGTCTTCCAGTTACAAAAGTTCTGAAGTCAGAGGGGGGTGACGCATTAAGCTTGGATTCGCAACAAACATTTTTAAACAAAATTATGTTGAGTTCAAAAAATTGCGTCACAAATGCCAGACCCACCAGCGGAATAATTTTTCAACATTCAGTTTTTAGACGCAAAAATTTACCCTAAACAATGTGATAAGAAATAAAAGTCAAATTTTCGCAGCGTAAAAATTGAAAGTACAGAAAAATTGTTTCGTCGTTGGGTCTAGCATTTGTGACGCAATTTTTTGAACTCAACATAATTTTGTTTAAAAATGTTTGTTGCGAATCGAAGCTTAATGCGTCACCCCCTCTGATTTCAGAACTTTTGTAACTGGAAGAAAAAAAGTTTTACCTTAGATGATTAATGCGACACACTTTTCTGATTTCACAGCTTTTGTAAGCAGACATAAAGACTTGCGTCACACCTCCTCCTTTGCGGATATTCGAATCACCGAAGCTGCTTGCATTCTTATCCGAAAACGCAGTAGAATTACAGGAACGAAAAAGTGAAAACCGACAAGTTTCTGATTGGCAAGGCTGCCGCGCTATTGAAAAAAAATAGCGTCGCTATCGCTATCCCTATTCAAAATTCCTAAAATTCCAAAATGCCCTAAACAATCTACACAATAAGAAACAAAAGTCAAATTTTTGCAGTGCAAAAACTGAAAGTACAGAAAAATTATTTCGTCGTTGGGTCCGGCATTTGTGACGCAATTTTTTTAACACAACGTAATTTTGTTTTGAAAACAGCGCTGTAATTTTTCAAGAAATTAAAACTTTGAACACAAGGTTCTATGCAAACAAACTTCTGCGTATTATCAGCGATAGCGTCACCTCAAGCGATATCAATAATTTTGGAAGAAGCCTCACGAACGGTGTCACACTCTACCTTTTAAGAGGTTTTTGTTGAGATATCAGTCGTTTTGGAAGTTATCAATTGTTGAAAAAAATTCTATTTTTTGAAAAGTTTTTTCTCCGAAAAAAAATTTTCTCAAAAAAAAATTTTTCCCTTAGAAAAAAAATTGCTCCGAAAAAAAAACTGTCTTCGAAAAAATGTTCTCACAAAAAAAATTTCCTCCAAAAAGTTTTTCTCCGAAAAAAATTTTCTCCAAAAAACATTTTTCCTTCAACAAAATTTTTCCTTCAACAAATTTGTCTACAAAAAAAAAATTTCTCCGGAAAAAATTTTTTATTTAAAAAAAAATTTTCTCCGAAAGAAATTTTCTCCAAAAAAATGTTTCCTTAAAACAAATTTCCTCCGAAAAAAAATTTTTCTCCGAAAAAATTTTTATTTCCGAATAAAATTATTCTCCAACACCTTCGGCTACCATCGGAACACTTCGTATCACCTTCGGCTACCTTCCGAATACTTTGTGTTACTTTCGGCTACCTTCAGCTACATTCGGAACACTTCGTGTCACCTTCGGTTGCCTTCGGAACACTTCGTGTCACCTTCGGCTACCTTCGGAACACTTCGTGTTACCTTCAGCTGCCTTCGGAACACTTCCTGTCACCTTCGGCTGCCTTCGGAACACTTCGTGTCACCAATTCTTCTCGGTGATTTATATAACTTTCCTGAAGAAATCAACTGTCTAGGTATTCTTATTCAGAATTTAGCAAAAAATTCAAGATGGTGTAACTTTAACAGTTGGCAGCCATTTTCTTAAGATAAAAAAAAATTCTACTGACCAAACTCTATAACTTTCTAGAAGAAACCATCTCTCTAAGTAGTGTCATTCCGGAGCTAAAATTCGAAAACAGTAAAAGCATAAAAGAAAATCCAAGATGGCGCCGCTATGACAGATGGCAGTCATTTTATTATGATTCCAAAAAATTCTCCTGATGAAACTCTATAACTTTCTAGAAGAAACCATCTCTCTAAGTAGAGTCATTCCGGAGCTAAAATTCAGTAACCGTAAAAGCATAAACGAAAATCCAAGATGGCGCTGCTGTGACAGCTGGCAGCCATTTTCTTATGATCGTAAAAAATTCTACTGATGAGACTCTATAACTTTCTAGAAGAAACCATCTCTCTAATTAGTGTCATTCCGGAGCTAAAATTCGAAAACCGTAAAAGCATAAACGAAAATCCAAGATGGCGTTCCTATGTCAGCTGGCAGCTATTTTCTTATGATCCCAAAAAATTCTCCTGATGAAACTCTGTAACTTTTTAGAAGGAACCATCTCTCTAAGTAGTGTCATTCCGGAGCTAAAACTCGAAAACCGTGAAAGCATAAACGAAAATCCAAGGTGGCGCCGCTATGACAACTGGCAGCCATTTTCTGATGATTCCAAAAAATTCTCCTGATGAAACTCTATAACTTTCTAGAAGAAACCATCTCTCTAAGTAGTGTCATTCCGGAGCTAAAATTCGAAAACACAAAGAAGCATAATTTATACCTAACAAAAATCCAAGATGGCGTCACTTTGGCAGATTTCTGAAAATCCCCAAAAATTCTGCTGATCAAACTCTATAAGTTTCCTGAAGAAACCAACTCTCCGGGCATTGTCATTCCGAAGCTAACATTCGAAAACCAAAAAAAACCTAATTTATTGCTTGGGAAAATTCAAGATGGCGCCGGTTTGACTGCTGGCAGACATTTTCTTAAGATCCCAAAAGATTCTCCTGACCAAACTCTATAACTTCCCCGAAGAAACCAACTCTCTATCTATTTTCACTTCGGAGCTAAAATACGAAAACTCCGAGCATTACCTAAAAAACCTTCAAAATTGACCACTTTTCCACATGCCACGGCTTTTCCAGAATTTTCCTGGAAAAGCGGCATATGAAATTTTTCATTTGGGGCCGAGACTGACGTTCCCTGAAAATTTTAAAGAAATCGCTCGGGCGGTTCTCCAGAAAAGAATAGTAGATAGATACATACATACATAGATACATAGAGACATAGATCGTTGACACACAACACAGGAGTAAAATTGAGATTACTTTCAAAGATAATTTTACCATTTTTATATAGATATTGGTCATCTTTGATTGGCGATATCTCGGCTCGTTTTCAACCGATTTTGATGTGTGGGCTCGTTGGAAAGCTGCTGCGACGTAGTCTTTTTTTAAATAATATGGAGGGGGCGGGGGAAAAAACTCAAAAGTTCGCCTATATATCGTGTCTTGTCCCAAAGATTTTTGTATGCAGTTTTTTGGGTTTGTGGACGTTTTTTTTGGGGTGTGGGGACTGCGTCATTCTCTCCCTCTCCGCTTGTTCAAAAATTTGCCTCATAAATGCCAGACCCAATGGCGAAATAATTTGTCTGTACTTTCAGTTTTTACATTGCAGAAATATAACTCTTCTTTCTGTTTCGAAGATTGCTTAACACAAATTTAAATTTTTGCGTGTGAAAACTAAATGTGTTGAGAAATTATTACGCTGGTGGGTCTCGCATTTGTGACGCAATTCTTTGAACACAACGTAATTTTGTTTTAAAAAACGAAAAGACTCCTTGCACATAGTGCAAATAGCCAACAATATATAGAAGAGACTATTTGCACAATGTGCAAATAGTCTCTTTCTTTAAAAAAAGTGGTGCAAATTAGCTCGATTTAAAAAAAAAAACGATATGAATTACACGCGCAAAAGTTTTTTTTTACTCATTAGTCCTTTTAGACCGCGCCCCAATATGTTTTCTTTCATGAAAATATGTTCTGGACCTGCGCAAAGATATAAAAATTATCACGAGAAAGTAAAAAAATATGACTTTTCAAAAGTTTGTTTATGCTAATGAAACGACATTGCGCAGCTTTCGTTCCAAGAAAGCCAACGAGTTTCAGTTAGTATGACAGATTTTAATTCAATGTGCAGCTCAAGAACAATAAATTAATAATTAAAACCCGTTAGCGAAGTAATTCTTTTCATGCCGATGTACATTTTTGGTAGTCTAGCTCGATACATAGAAAATATGGTCTGAGCGATTTCTTTTGACTTGTAACAAAAAAACAGAGCGCAAAAAAATGAAACTTAGCCGTATTGATTTGAACCTCAAATTGCTATGAAATTATTCTACAGCATCGCATAAATCATCCAACCAGTAGCAATCCATTTGTAACAGCAGACATGTGACAACTCACAACAAATAATAGGGGTAAACCTTTACTGCACGTAAACTTCGTATCGAAATTTTGTAAGCGAAATAACAAAAAAAACGGAATCACTTTTGTTCAGAAGAATTATTTTCTAAATTATTAGCTGTCAACATAAACCATTTTAAAATAATTCTTCTAAGAGACTGCGGGAAAGGGCCTTTCCATATGGATGATATTTAATTTTCAAGTATCGAAGTTAAAAATTGGAATTTTCATTAATTGCTTCTAAATTCTACAGTTATTTCTTCTCAGCGCAAAAGTTATCCCTTTTTAAGGAATTCAAGGACGTTTATAATAGACTTTCGGAAGATTCTCAAATGGCCTACAATTACCTTGTTCAAAAGAACTATATGTTTTATGGGACAACTCGTTAAATTCCATACTCATCTCAATATTAATTTGTATTTATATGCTAAAAATGCGCAAATTTTCTTCTAAAACTCAATTTAACGTTGAAGACTGTTTATCGGCGCCCTCAAAAAGCACTTCTGAAGGCGCCTTCAACGACAAGTCGTCGACTGTTTTAGCTACTGTTTGAAGACGGTTTGAAGGCAGTTTAGAGACGTTTTTGAAGACGGTTTTGAGAGATGCTTTTTTGTAATTTTCAGCGCTAAATATAGACATCATATCGAAGGAAAGAAGATTTTTAAATATTATGTGTGATTTACGCCCGACATTTATGAATCGTTAGAATTATGTCTCGAAGTTTGCAAAAATCTGAAGTCAACAACCATTTATTTTTGTTATTGACACTTTTCTTCTCTTTTTTATATTCGATTTCTGTCCAAATCGGCTGAGTCACAGAAGAAATAACTGTTGAATTTAGAAGCAATTAATGAAAATTCCAATGTTTAACTTCGATACTTGAAAATTAAATATCATCCATATGGAAACACCCTTTCCCGCAGTCTCTAAACAAAAGTGGCTCCGTTGTTTTTTTTTATTTCACTTACAAAATTTCACCTAAAAATACTTGGTGCGTTGAAGTTTTTATAAAATATTCAACTGCTTTTAACCATATTTTACTTCAAGTTTTTAGAATTTACTTTTTTTCTCTAATTGGCGTTCAAGTTGAATATTGATGAAAGCTTTTTCTGTTATCACTGCTGAATCATAGATTGATGCTTATTCTGATGATGATAACCCGTTTTATTAAAATCCGTTATGACATGTTCAAAAATTCAATCTCAGTAGCAATGAAAATTTATTTTCAAAAAAGACAATTGTTTTGGTCATATTTGATCGATCGTTGTCTTGATGACCTAGCGTCACAGTAAAATTAGTGGATTTTAAAAATATATTTCGAAATGGGAAGTGACAACGATATTTGGCTTATTGATAAAATAAATCAATTTCTGCCTGAAGAAGAAGTTCCTACGATTGGCGATGTCCTACGATGCTTTTTCTACCACTATAATTGTTCAAAGCAAAAAGGTCCAACTTTTATTTATGTTGCCAAACAGCTCGTGGATAATTGGATGAAATTGGGAAAAGCAATAGTGGCGCAGAGAGATGTCGTTCAGAGAATTAGAAAGCTGATTGAAACGTACGATGCGGCAAAGAAATCGAGACACAGACAAACTCTACTACAATTAAGCTACGAGAAGAATTTCCTATGTGCTCTCCATCACGCTTTCGATATTGCTCCGAAGAACAATTATCATCATCATCAGAGTAAGCATCAAGCTGTGGTTCAACAACCAAATTTGAACTTGACAACGACCGACAGTTATGATTCAGGTGGCATCGAGTCTATGGAGTCAAGTTACCATCATCAGAATAAGCATAAAGTGGTTCAAGAACCAAATCTGAATATGACAAAAGCCGATATTAACGACTCGGTTGAGATGGAATTGGATGACACAGGTTATGACGACGAGCTCATTTTTGTCGCAGATGAAAGTACTTCCCACGAAGGAGTTCAACCGAAGAATGACGACAAAGACTTTGAAACGACTTTGATAGCATACTACAGATCACAATTTTCGAGCAATGAATTGGACGAGGAAAACGATGAAGACATTATTTACAAAATTATAAATTCGCCGGACGTGTCATCTGCACTTGATAGAACCAACACATCGACTGGTAGTTTCGTCATAATTTTAGCAGCGATTGCAAGAGCTCTTGACGTTGACCTGACCGAATGTGTGTTTTCTACATCCACTCTTTTACGAAGACGCGCAGCCCACAGAGAAGTGATAAAGGCAGATGTTAAAAACGAATTTCTTGCCTCCATAGCGTCGGGGTTAGTGGTCCATTTCGACGGCAAGCGCTTGAAAGATACAACTAATCAAGAAAAGGATGAACGGAACAAAAAAGTTGACAGAATCGCTATCGTTGTGACTGGATTAAACATTCAGAAAGTACTTGCGATTGCGAAAACCGACGATGGGAGTGGATTAGAAGTGTCGGACACAGTTCATGAACATTTAGAAGCGTGGTCAATTCTGGAGTCAATAGTGGCCATGTGTACCGATACAACGAGAGCCAACACCGGCGAAATCAATGGTGTGTGTGTTCTACTGGAAAAAAAGCTGAAAAGAAATTTAATCCGCAAAAAAAACCTCTTACAGAGGAGGTGTGACGCAAGTCTTTATGTCTGCTTACAAAAGTTATGAAATCAGAAAAGTGTGACGCATTAATCAACTAAGGTAAAACTTTTTTCTTCCAGTTACAAAAGTTCTGAAATCAGAGGGGGGTGACGCATTAAGCTTCGATTCGCAACAAACATTTTTAAACAAAATTATGTTGAGTTCAAAAAATTGCGTCACAAATGCCAGACCCAACGACGAAACAATTTTTCTCTACTTTCAGTTTTTACGCTACAAAAATTTCACTTTTATTTCTTATTACATCGTTTAGGGTAAATTTAAATTTTTGCGTGTAAAAACTGAAAGTTCTGAAAAATTATTCCGCTGGTGGGTCTGGCATTTGTGACGCAATTTTTTGAACTCAACATAATTTTGTTTAAAAATGTTTGTTGCGAATCGAAGCTTAATGCGTCACCCCCCTCTGATTTCAGAACTTTTGTAACTGGAAGAAAAAAGTTTTACCTTAAATGATTAATGCGTCACACTTTTCTGATTTCATAGCTTTTGTAATCAGACATAAAGACTTGCGTCACACCTCCTCTGTAAGAGGTTTTTTTTGCGGATATCAGTACTTTTGTAAGTTTGTAAACAACTTTCTAGCTGCCATAGTTCTAGAGGTATGAATCATCCCTCTGGAATCTGGAAGTGACGTTATCCCGGGATTAGGCCACATTTTCCCAAAACCATGAAACGTGTGTACGCTAAAACTTAATTCTCTACAACTTCGCCTTTGGAACAAACTTTCTAACTCTCATAGTTCTGGAGATTTGGGTCATCCTGCCTAATTATGGATGTGGCCATATACCAGGATTGGGCCATATTTCCCCAAAACCCTGAAACACGTGTTCGCTTAAATTTGATTCTCTCTAACTTCGCCTTTGGAACCAATTTCTAACTCTCATAGTTCTGGAGATCTGGGTCATCCTGCCCAATTATGGGAGTGGCCATATACCAGGATTTGGCCATATTTCCCCAAAGCCCTGAAACACGTGTTCGCTTAAATTTAATTCTCTACAACTTCGCCTTTGGAACCAACTTTCTAACTCTCATAGTTCTAGAGATACGGAATACATTTCATGAAACTTTCAAAACCTTACAACGTCAAAAAAAAAAAAAAATTGCCACAAAGAAAGAAAGGAAGAAAGAAAGAAAGGTTTACCAAATTGACTAGTTAAAAATATTCGATTTGAGTCCATTTTCATACAAAATAGCAAAATTGTTTAATTCATATCTTCGGAACGACTGAACCGATTTTAATGAGTGAAAAGGCACTTCGGCCTAAAATTTTCCGTAGAATCCGGGAAAAATATTTTCCGGGGGGTACGTCGCTCGGGGGGGGGGAAGTCAAAAAGTTCCCGTATATATGTTCCTTAGTCTACGAAAAAATTTCTTGTGAATTTTTTGGCGTGTAAGACTTGCGTCACGGGCGCATTGCTACCGCGCGCCCATGATTACCTTTTCTAAGTCTTCTTTTTGATCCTCTAGTAGTGTGCGTCTAATCTCTATTTCTTCTATGTCAGGCGTGGGCAAGATTTCTTCTAATTCCGCTTCTTCTATCACAAATAATTCCTGTCCCGAGGATTCCTCGGAAGGAACCCATTCGGATAACGAAGTGCATAACTAAACTTTAAAGGCTCGCATGAAGGGTATGCCAAAGATTATGTCCAGTGGCAAGGATGGGGCGGACATCATAGTTATGATCTCTATTCTTCCTTCAAATTCAACGGGTACATAGAAGCAGTTTTTAACTTTGTGCACGGTGCCATCTGCTGTTCGGACAGCAGGTTCCTTCTTATTGAAAATTCTTTTGCATTCGAGTCCTAATTTTAGCAATTTGTCATATCCGTATCTCCCGCAAGTATTTTTATGCGCTCCCGTATCTAATAAGGAGGCGAGGTCAATTCCTTATACTTTATACCTTAAGAAGGGTCTTGTCTCTCCTCTAGCTTTCAAAAAGGGTGAGGATCGGGCTAGCATGGATGGTTCGTTTCCTTTTAGTAGGGACGCTTGATGCCTTAGGGAGTGGAATGCGTCCATTGATTCGAACTGCCCTGATCGTTTTCCGGTAGGGAATGAACGTTCCTTTCAGGAGCAAAATACTTCGACGAAGAGGAACTTCCGGCGTTAGAGTTATGAGGTGTTAGGGTTCGTTCTATTAAATGTGGAATAATTACTCATAGACGAACTACTTCTAGTAGGTGGAACTTGAAGGTACGGTGCGGACGGTTCTTCTCTAATTGACATCAACTTCATTCGCCTGTCGATTAACGATTCTTCCCTTTCTCTTGTTGCGGGAGAGGGCGAACGAGAGGAATAACTAGAGCGAGTCTGATTGAATTTTTGTCGTCGATGAGGAAGTAGAAGATTCTTACTTACTTACTTACTTTACCGGCACTACAACCCATTAAGGGTCTTGGCCTTCTCCAACATGCTTCTCCAACCGGGCCTATCTGCAGCTAACGTCTCCCAGCTGGTTACTCCCACAGTTCTTAAGTTGGCAAAAGCAGCGTCGCTCCACCTGGACTTGGGTCGCCCTGCACTCCTTTTGCCTTCAGGTTTGGACTTCAGAATTTTTTTTGGAATACGATGTTCATTCATTCGTTGTACGTGACCGAGCCAACGTAGTCTATTTATTTTTGTTGTTCTGACTATGTCGGGCTCTCCAAAAAGCTCTATGAGCTCGTGATTATATCGTCTGCGCCATCGGTTCAGTTTTCGGTCAAATACTGGTCCAAATATTGTACGCAGTACCTTTCGCTCGAACGTATGCAGAGATTGTTCATTTTTCTGTGTCAAGCACCACGACTCCGAACCGTACGTAACTACCGGTCTGATCACAATTTTATAAAGTGCGCATTTTGAATTTCGGCTTACTGACTTGGACTTTAGAATTTTCAGCAGGCTGTAATAACTCCGGTTGCCCAAAGTTACTCGCCTTTTTATTTCGTCCGCAATGTCGTTGTTTATGTTCAGCTCTGATCCAAGGTATACGAACTTATTGACCATTTTGAATGTGTGTGTGTCGATCGTTACGTTATCTTCCCGATATCGATTCGTAGGTGGGATGATCATGTATTCCGTTTTTCCGTCATTGACCTTCAACCCAAGGTCGGTACCTTTCCTCTCCAAGGCCATAAACTTATCTTTAACAACATCCATAGTTCGGCCAATAATGTCCAGGTCATCTGCAAAACCAAGCAACTGACTGGACTTGGAGAAAATGGTGCCGCTGGAGTCTATGTCCATGGTTTGAACAGCTGCTTCGAGTGTTAAATTGAAAAGCAGCGTTGCAAGAGGATCTCCTTGACGTAGGCCTTCCTCAATGTCGAAAGTCTCTGACATTTGATTGCGGATCCTTACTCGGCTGTTAGCTCCGTTTAGTGTTAGCTTCGTTAGCGAGATCAGTTTGTTGGCAATTCCGAACTCCTCCATGACTCTCCATAGCTTACTTCTTCTAACACTGTCATAGGCTGCCTTGAAGTCAACGAACAAATGGTGTGTTTCAATGTTGTACTCCTTGCACTTCTCCAAGATCTGTCTGATATTAAACAGCTGGTCCGATGTTGAACGACCTACACGAAAACCACTTTGGTATTCACCTATCGTAGATTCCGTGTATGGATGAAGGCGCTGATATAGAATATTTGCAAATATCTTGTAAGCAATATTCAGCAGAGCGATTCCTCGAAAATTGCCACACTCCAATTTGTCACCTTTTTTGTATATGGGACAAAGTATGCTGGTCTTCCACTCTTCCGGTAACTCCTCGTCATTCCAGATGCGTATGATGAGCTCGTGCATCTCCATACATAGCGCGTTGCCGCCGTTCTTGAAAAGTTCACCGGGTAGGTTGTCAGTCCCCGGGGCTTTGAAATTTTTGAGCTTTAAAATTTCAGCTTCAACTTCTTGCATCGTTGGTTCTTCTATGTATGGTTGCGCAGTCTGAAATGGCAATTCGTCGTTTTCGTCGTCTCGGTTGAGCGGTCTGTTCGGATTAAGCAGTTCCTTAAAGTACTCAGCCCATCTCGCGATACACCTTTCCTCATCTGCTAAGACCAATCCATGCTTGTCCTTACACAGCAAAGGTTGTTGACTGTAACCGTTTCTGGATTCGTTCACTTTCCGGTAGAAGTTCCGAGTCTCCTTCTGATTGCCAAACTTCTCAATTTCGATCAAAACTTCCTTGTCACGCTGTCGCTTTTTCCGTCGGAAGAGTTTTCTCTCGAAATTTCTTTTAGAACGGTACTCTTCCTGGCCAGCTCGAGTGAATCTACTTAGAGTTTTCAGGCGAGCTGCGTTTTTGTCGTCCATGGCCTTCTGGCATTCATCGTCAAACCAGATATTTCTTTTATTTCCCGTTCTCGTTCCCACTGTCTCTGCTGCGGCGCTCTCTACATTCCGTCTAATTTGATTCCACGCATCGTCTACGCTTCGTTGTTCGCTGACCATTCCGGCAATAATATTCGTCTCCAGCCTGTCGACATATTGACGTTTAATGTCTTCGTTCTGTAGTTTTTCCACGTCCCACCTTTCCAATGCCGGTTGTCGATTGTGTTGAACCGATATTCGAGACCTAACTACCGCTCTCACCAGGTAGTGATCGGAATCTACATTCGGTCCTCTACAGCTTCTGACATTCAACATATTTGAACAGTGACGTGCATCTATCAAAATATGGTCAATCTGGTTTTTGGTTCGTTTATCCGGTGATACCCATGTCGCTTTGTGGATGTCTTTATGTTGGAAATAGGTACTGCTGACAACCATGTTTCTTGATGCTGCAAAATCAACCACCCGCGTTCCATTTTCGTTCGAGTTTTCGTGAAGGCTATGTTTACCGATTGTGGGACGATAAAATACTTCGCGGCCTATTTTAGCATTAAAATCTCCAAGCACAATTTTAATGTCTCGTTTCGGCGCTCCATCATATACATCCACCAGTTTCTCGTAGAATAGCTCCTTCGCCTCGTTGTCGCTTTCCTCCGTAGGCGCATAAACGTTTATAAGAGTGTAATTGAAAAATTTTCCTCTTATCCGTAGAGAGCACAATCGCTCGTCAACAGGACTGAAACCAATCACCGCGTTTCTAGCTCTGCCGAGAACCATGAAGCCTGTTCCATACTCTCTTGGACTGTCGTTACTCTTCCCACTATAGTAGAACTTATAGTCGCTACTGGTCATGGTGTCCTTTCCAGGCCATCTCGTTTCTTGCACAGCTGTTATGTCAATTTTTGCCGCTCTTAGCGCACTTGTGAGAGATCTCAATTCTCCTGGCCGCAACAAAGATCTTACATTCCATGTTCCTAATTGTAAATCGTTGTCCTTTTTCCGATGCTTGAGTCGTTGCCGTTTATCCTGTCCGATCCGAGGCTGGGTTGGGGAATTCATAACAAGACTGTTTTTACGGTGTCTGGGAGTTAGCCAAGCGCCCAACCTACTTTCCTTCTCCCGATGACCCGTAGGGAAGTCACCAGGTGGTGATGGTAGCCCATCTGACTAGGGCTGTGTATGCTGCCGTTGTCTCTTGCTGTTGAGATCATCCGCCACCATACTAAGTCGCCATCCCATCTTGATAGCGCCTAGCTGCCTTCGGCCCTCCCTATACGTGCCGTTTAGGTACTACCCGAAGGCAGCCCCCCTCATCCTTATGCTAAGTGACCCACACTACTACACCAGTGTTGGTTACCTGATCGTTCATGCGGGTTGCTCACTATAACAGGTGTCACCACGGGTAGGATAGGATGTAGGAGTAGGTGGACAGAGGCTAAGGTACATAAAGGAGTACTATATTACGCTTAACACACCATTTGACACCCAAGTACACCCAAGTAGAAGATTCATATGGTCGTAATCTTTGAAATCATAAGAGGCGGAAGCAAGTGCATCCATCTCTGAAAAGCGAACTTGTTTTTGTCTTCCCAGGAAGTTGGGAAGTCGCGATTGGGAATTCTCATTAAGTCAGTTTCGATCGGTCTGCATTTTCTTTTCAGGTCTTGTAAGGAATCGCTCCTATCGAAGCCTAAGCCAAGTCTCAAGTTTCGACGAATGATATTCATAATCAAGGATTCTTGTGTTGGTCTATTCAATTTTAGAAATAAGTCTTCCATAATGGCGAAATAGACCACTATTCGTTCCGAGGTCTTCTGTAATCGGCCTTTGATAAATTTTTAACAGACTATCAGCAGTATTGCTATTTCCGTTATTAATTAATATGAAATAAAACTAAAAGAGGTCGCTAATAGTGTCAATAACGACTTAAGCGCGTTTTATTTAAATATGATATTTATTCTACATTATTCGTTGTGGGTAATTTATGAATATTTATTTTAATATGTGTGGAACGTGCGGTAGAATGCCGTCACGTTACACGTATTAAAAACATACACGCGTTTTTTGTATCATGTATTTATGTGTTTTAAAACGTAATAGATGTGTACGTATATGCACAATGTACATTGAAAACATCTATGATATTGCTATTGCTACTTCGCCCTCCCTATGCCACGAAAAGTTCTAACCTTGCAGGAGAAAAGTACCGATTAGCACACGTTCTTTACATCATATACACAACTTAATTAACACTAGATATGCCAATATTTAGCTAAAACTGATACACTCTCCCTATGTCATGAAAAGTTCTGATCTCGCAGGCGAAAAGAACAAACTAGTTTCTAATATATTAGTTGTTTATTAATGAATTCGGAAAAATTATTTATTTTATGTTTTTGATTTACAGTTCAAAAAGATGGAGGTACACAACTTAAATTGATTATGGAGTATGACAACAAAATGCAATCGCTTTTCAAACCAATGAGGTAATTGTTTTTTCTTGAGGAGTACAAAATGTTCGCAAGAAATCGGAAAAATAGATAATTCCCGCACATTTCGTAATGTCATGATCTATAATATAAAATCCAAAATGTCACTGCACCTCACTGTACCTCACTACACATCACTGTACCTTGCTGCACCTCACTCCACTACACCTCACTGCACCTCGCTACACCTCACTGCACTTTGGTGCACCTCACTACACTACACCTCAGTGCATCACACTACACCTCACTACACCTCACTGCACCTCACTGCATTTCACTGTACCTCACTGCATCTTGGCACACCTCACTACACCTTACTGCAGTAAGATGTAGTAAGGTGTAGTGAGGTGCAGATGGATGCATCTTTCATATATTGCACCTTAATATCGCTACAAGACGGTATAATATATGTAGTCGTTTTATGAAGTACAAGTTCTTTTGTGGTATTGATAAAAATATTGTGGGAAACATCTTATGGGTGTCATCTTTAGTTCCAAGGCTGGTTCTAGGGTCGTCCGACTTTAACACAAAAATTCCTTTCATTATTCCATTATTATTTCAACAGATATTTGAACAGAAATATCTTCAAAGAAAGATTATAAAATAAAATCAAACAATCGTAACTTACGACACTTCAAGAAGTCTAAAAAGGAATTTCAGGAAACGATGTTTTCGGATGGTTGTTGAAACTTTTTTGCTTACATCTGCACGAAATTAGCGCAGAAATCTCTCCTCAAGCTTTTGAATGAAATATACGGAAAACAAAAAAAATTGCGTAAAATCGGCTTAGTAGTTCTGACTGGTAGGGACCATTGTATGGGCCTAACTCGCGCTACGTGACTTGGTGGTTTTTCGTGGATATTTCTTTAGTTAAGAGAAAATAGGGGAACATTTTGTTGTCCTGGATGTAGCAATCCAATGTCTGTCCCAGCAAATAGGCTGACCCAAAGGTCGACCCTAAAAAATATGTTTTTGCATTGATGTTAAGAAAACTCAGCGGAGCATTGTTGCCCACTACAAGCGTAGACGGGTCCAGCCTGGAGCTCTGGGTTGGTCTGTTGGTCGGCTCTAGCACAAAAAAAAATGTAAAACATAAACAAAGACCCGTACGTATCAGAATAGATGTGACAAACAGAATAGATGTGGCGAAGTGACTCGAACGTACCTAAATATACAAATAAGCAAACAATCTAACGTTTTCTGTTTTTATAACTGAAAGAATTTAAAAGATCCATAGAAATTACCCAAGGTAATGTCAAAGGCCCAACCGAAGTACGTCTCAGACCATTCAAATCTAGAAAAGCTTATATCCAAGGACTAAGTCATTTTTCCCTAAAACCCTGAAACACGTGTTACCTAAAATTTTATTCTCTACAACTTCGCCTTTAAAAACAACTTCCTACCTCTCACGTGTTCGCTTAAATTTAATTCTCTATAACTTTGCCTTTGGAACCAACTTTCTAACTCTCATAGTTCTGGAGATCTGGGTCATCCTGCCCAATTGTGGAAGTGGCCATATACCAGGATTGGACCATATCTCCCCAAAACCCTGAAACACGTGTTCGCTTAAATTTAATTCTCTAAAACT
>CM055403.1:92709322-92730335 GCA_029228625.1 Pseudolycoriella hygida
GCGGGCCGATTTGTCTGGCTTTTCCCCTTGTTCTCGAATTATCGATGAAGCGTAACACATAGGCCATTGAGCGCCGGAGTCGGTTCCAATTTGAAAAATTTTCTGGCGCCCTCACGTTGTTATTCGCTACTTCAATGTGCGACAGCAAATAAACTGCACGCATCTCTTCAGTCGTTACCAAGTTTTCCCGATCTTTAACAGCGGGCCAAGTGTTTTGTGGTTGATAAAGAAACGACGGAGCCTTGAACCACCTTGATGATGCCGTCAGATCTGGTTTGTTTTTCCATTTCGTCGCATCATCGGCCACATTATTTTTGGTGTCTACCCAATTCCATTCGTTCGCTGATGAATTCTCCAAAACTTCGCCGATTCGAAACGCAATGTATTGATGAAATTTCCGTGCCTCAGAATTTATCCAGCCGAGTACCGTCTGAGAATCTGACCAGAAAAAACGTTCGAGTACTTGAATTCTCTGACATTTACCGATGTTGCCAGCCAGTCTTACACCCAATACAGCTGCTTGTAGTTCAAGTCTTGGTACCGATAAGGGCTTGTTGGGTGCTACCTTTGTTTTGGCCCCAATTAAACAACAGTCGACTCCAACCTTGTCTTCAATACGATAATAAACAGCAGCCGCGCACGCTTCTATACTCGCGTCGACAAAAACATGAAGTTGCACCTTTTTGTTTTCCGACATCAGTTTCGGCGAATACCACCGAGGAATTTTGATATTTTCAATTTCTGGTAGCTTTTCGATCCATTCCAGCCAAAGTTTGTTCGATGAATCTGATAGCTTTTCGTCCCAATTTGTTCTTTCACGCCAGATACGTTGCAACAAAATCTTTCCGTAGACCAGATAGTGTGCAATAAGCCCCAATGGATCAAATATAGACATTATCGCTCTCAAAACTTCGCGCTTCGTAGGCCTTACTTTGCCTTTAAATGCCTCTTCCGATAATCTTAAGAATTTGAGCGAAAATGTGAAGGCGTCGATCGACGTATGCCAGAACATACCTAGAACTCGTTCGGTAGACTGCTCGATGGAAATATCCAGATTCATTTGATGGTCTTCCAGTTTCTCGCCGAGTTTCTTCAAGACTTCGAATGAATTCGACTTGAAGCTCCTCATTTCGAAGCCACCGTAGCTGTGTATGAGCTTCACTTCTTTGGTATGACGAACTGCCTCTTCGACTGTGCCAAAACTTTCCAACATATCATCCTGATAGTGGTTTTCAGTTATCGCCTCGACAGCTCGCGGAAATTGATGAATATATTCCAACGCATTTTTGTTTTTGACGTATTGCGCTGAACAAGGTGAATTTTTTCCGCCAAATGTCAACACCTCCATAACGTACACCTCCGGTTCAATTTTTGAATTTCCATCTCGCCACAAAAAACGTTGTGCGTGAACGTCAGATTCGATAACGCGGACTTGATGGAACATCTCCTTCATGTCGCCAGTAACTGCAACTGCATTTTCCCTGAATCTTCGTAGGACGTCCGGTAACGGTTTGAGCAGGTCTGGACCAGTGAGCAACATGGAGTTTAAAGACGTCTGGTCGACTTTTGCGGCTGCGTCCCATACCACTCGAAACTTTTCCGGTTTTTTGGGATTGAATACGGGGAACGTCGGAAGATACAACGTCCGTGGAACCTTTTGTAGTTCATGTTTCGCCAATTTTCGGACATATCTTTTCGCTACAAAATCCTGAATGTAGTCGCACATTTTCTTTGCTAGCTCCGGATCCTTTTCCATTTTTCGTTCCAAACACTGTAAACGTTTCAACGCCATTTGGTATGTGTCAGGAAATTTAGCATTGTCGACGCGCCATAACAGGCCGGTCTCGTACCGCCCATCGATTTTTTTTGTTGTTGTCTCTAGCAATTTCCTCGCACGTTGAATTTCATTCGATTCGAGTAATTTTTGTGATGTTGAGACTCCGAAACTATCCCAGGAGAAGAAATCCTTTATTATCTGGTGAAGTTCGTTATCTCCTACTTGGCATTCACAGATGTTCAAACTAAAATTGCTGTCAACTGTATCTTTGCTTCGATCACCACCATCCGGGCCTTGCACCACCCATCCGAGCCTTGTCTTGCACGCTATTGGTTCCGCCCAGTCTCCTTCTATTGTTCGACGCGACACCATTAACTTGGAGTATTGCAGACCAATCAGCATGCGCGGTTTGGCGTTGATATAAACGGCGATTGGGATGCCTTTGAGATGTTTAAATGAGTCCAGCCATGCTTGACTCAGCGTTTGAGATGGTAATGCCAAGTCGCTGACTGTTCGAACATTGTACAACGTATATTTTGCCGCGTTTTCGTACACGCCAGAAATTACCACCTGGACTCTATTCGATTCGACTTCGTCTCTTCGAATCTTGCCAAATGACCATTTGACACATAACTTTTCTCGAAGCGACATTTCAAGTCCCAGTTCGACTGCCAAGTCGTCTTCCATCATCGTAACATTTGAACCGTCGTCGAGGTAGGCGAATGTTTGTATGACGGTTTCATTGTGGGACAGGAGAATTGGAATTATTCGGAAAATATCAATCTTTTTGCTCCCCGACCTATGCGAACAATTGACTTTGACAACGGCCTTCTTATGCTGCCCTTGGAGTCGTGTTTATTGTCCTTATTTTCACTTTCGTGAAGCAAGGCATTGTGAGCTCTCTGGCATTCTCCTACATTGCACTTTTGTTTAGACTTGCAGTTTTTGAGTCTGTGATCGCCAAGGCAGCGAATGCAAAATCCGTGTTCTCTCACAGCTAACCATCGATCCTTTGAAGTCAGGCCTTGGAACTTTGCGCAATCTTTGACTGATTGACAGAAACTTAGATTACAAACTTTACAATTTTTCCTGTCTTTTGCAGTCGGTCCACTGTTGTCCGTCTTTGAAGCGGAGGAGCTTTCGACTTGAACATTCACGTAGTCCGCAACCTTTTCAAACTTTTTCTGGTTTTTTATCTTTGGAGGTCCAGACACTGAGCACGCCAATTTCGCTAACTCACGCAACCACATTCCCAAGGTGTATAAATTGACGTCGGGAACATTTTGCTTGTGGCACGCCCAGTTCAATTGAATGGATGGAGGAAGCTTGTCGACCAACGCCTTCATTAGAGAGGGATTGTTTAAATGCTCCGTTGCATTAGCCGCTTTGATAGTTCCGCAAATATTCTGAACGTTCATCGAATACTTGACTAAAGATGAAAGATCTTCGGCTTGTGGAGGTGGTTGTTTCGAAATTTTTTCCAACAGTTTGTCTATTACGTATTCTGGTCGTCCAAAAATGACTTTCAGCGTTTCAATGACCTGCGGCACGTCATCTGGGTAAAGCAGCTGTTGCTCCACAAATTCATAAGCACTCCCTTTCAAACTTTCGTTAAGCCTTGTTAGATTTTCACCGTTGCTAAAACCACACAAGGAGGTGCTAGTTTCGTAGGCTCTCAAAAAACTCGGAAATTTTTCAATGTCACCGAAAAATAACGGCAACTTCCTCGGTACTACGTGTCGAGCCGCTATTTGACTTTGAGTGAGTGCCGGCACGGCAACCGGTGCGTCGCTTGTGGCTGCAGTTATTCCAGAAGTGTTAGTCTGAGGAAAACCAGTTGGTTGGGCAAGCGGTGGCGGTAGGTGTGGCGGGTCTGTGAAATGGTTGAGGTTGTTGAGATTGTTTAAGCCGAAGGATTGCGCGCCGACCGGAACGACGTTCGTCGTTGTCACAGGTTGCCCGTTGCCATTGTCGAAGTGACGAAAATCGAAGGAGTTGAACTGACTATAGCTTAACGAGACTGGCTGAGTGCTCGTGTTATAGTGTGTTCGAAAACTAGATGGCTGTCGTGATACGTAATTCGTTGAAATTTGCTGTTGACGATCATGTTGATGTGTGCTACTTAGTTGATCAGCTAGATGTATATCCGTTGGTCGATAATAAGCGCCACTGTGGACGTGAGGCATGCTTATGGAATGGGACGGAATCGTTGAGTAGAGATTCGTACTAACGCCCACGAGCCGGTTAGCATTCGTATAAGTCTGACCGGCTGACTGTGTAGTTTGCTGAACAGTAGTCCCACGATACAGATTAGTATCCGTGAAATGCATAGATTCTCTAAACTGTGTAGTCGGTGGTCGCTGACCATATTGTGTTGACATCGGTAAATTTTTTGGATTAGCAGCGTATGCGCCTACTGATGGAATCACACTGCTCCTCGCAAACGTTGCTCTATTCTCAGAGCTGACGACACTCGACGACGTTGGTAACTGAACTGTGGGTAGTGCTGACGTTACCTTAATTGTCGACATCGCCGTTGCACTTGAAACGTGTACATCGACTTGATGACGATTTGCAGTCGAAGTTGGTTGCATAACTTCGTTCAACGTCCATTGACTTCCTTCATCGCCACTGAACATGGAATTTGTGTAAACGGCTTGGTGCCTTGATGTCGGTGGTCCAACTTTAACGGTCGTAGTGTCTGTCGAAATCGACATCGCACGTCGATCATTCAATGCATCATTTATCGGCAATTCTAGCTCTAAACTATCACCTCCGGTTAGGCCACGTCTTGACGATGGCAAAGCTTCTAAAGGCGAATTTGGGTCGACAATATAAGTTGAATGAGCCATTTGGTCTTGTAACTGAATATTCTGCTGGGGCGATTTTCTGATACTGACGTTACCTGCAGGTTCACTCAATTGGCTAGGTCGCTGTAGTTCATCGGGTTCCACCTCCATGGACAAATCCACTAAATCATCGACAACCTGCTGCATATCCACATTTCCAGCTGCCTCGGTTCTATTCGACTGATTAGTAACCCATTCTTCCGTATACTTTGTTGCGGACTCTTCAACATTTTCGTGTTCCTCCAATTCAGAATCACTGGTGCCGTCATTAAAGCTTTCCAACGCCTCGTATTTTTTGTCCAGATACTCCTTGTCACGGTCCTCTTTCAACTTTCGTTCTTCTTCAATTCGATCGAGCACTAACTGTTGACGTCGCGCCTTCGAAGACGAGCTGCTTTTTCCAAGTGAATAACCGCTCTGACTTTTACGTGAATTGTTTGAATGCGAGCCATGTTTTGAATTGCTATCGGCTTTCGACTGATTTTGTTTAGGTTTCGTGGTGCATGTAGCGCAGAAGAACTCCTTTGAAGAAATGATGTCACTCGTCACTTCAGCACACACAAAATGAAGCCATTCTTTACAACCATCGCATTGAACCATTTCTTCACTGTCCAAATTTGAACACAACTTGCAGCTTTGTTGTGACGGATCCAAAATGTGTGACTCATTTCGATTGGGGGGCGATCTTGCTATGCGAGTAGAACGTTGAAACGGATTGCTTGCCTCTGTCATTACGTAAATTCCAGATCAAGTAAATGTAATTTGAAGATTGTTGCTAACCGCAACTGCCTGGCAGAAGGTACTCAACGATTTGACAGCGATGGCAAGAAATAAGACACTTGTTTCGTACAGATCCTTAATTTTATTGACAACTTGCTTGTAAAACGCTTCAAATTACCTAAATGAATGCAAAACTTAGAAAGTACTCTTATATGTAAATGACCATTATGTCTTACATTTAGTCCACTGCCGGACAATTTAGTGTGTGTGTAACTTAACAACTGCTTACGCAACAAACAACTTTTTCCTAGGGGAAAAGTTGATGGTTATGAAAAGTTCGTTATGGAAAAATAAGTGAATTCTTACTCTAGATGAAGGTTTCCAATTCTAGTTTTATGAATGACGGGAAACTATTCTCATCGAACGAGTTTAACTAAAATAAATTATTTATTCTTTATGGACAAAGGTCTAAGAATCGTATGACCATATGCTTTACCTCTACTTTGCTAATTTTAGCCAAATTAAACTTTGATCCTACAATTGTTTTGATCACGCACTTTAGCACACACTAATTATTATTTATTCTAACAAATTTAAACTAATTTGTTAAGGATTAATTCAATTAATTCAAATTTAACTTTCAGAAAATAATCTTCTTTCTATAATAGCAATCTATAACTCCTGGAAACTTTGTTCATATTTAAAAATCGTTCAGATCATAGGTGACAACGTAAAACTAATAAATTATCCGAGATCCATGACAACAACCTTTTCGAACGCGCGTTATTTGAATGCGTCTCCAACACCTCCATATCTCTGATGTACGCTATTTAATTCAGACCGATCAGTTCTGTAAACTGAAAACTGTTTAGGATTGAATAATTCACTGTCAAAGAATGACGAATTGAGCGATGTTTCAGACAGTGCTATAACATCGTAGTCACACATCAAGGAGTTATTAGAAAAATCATCAGTTTTAGTTCTTAATCCGCGAACATTTTGATAATATAAACTGATATTACTCTTTGAAATCGAAACGTCAGACTTAATGGGATGAATGAAATCAAAATAAGTCTTATCTGAAATTATTGACGGCGAATTGGTCATAATGTTAGCGTTACATCCGATTCGTTTATCACTATGATGGAAGAAATCAGAAATTCGCGACTGAATCCGACCCTGACACGTATTGTTGCATGCTAAGTCGTTGGTGTGACGTCCATACTCGTTGAGGTAGTTTCCTTTAACACTGGAGTTTGTTTCAGAACTGAAGTTGCAGGAGAATTGCAACTTTCCTGTGTTGATGCTATCGCTGGAGTTGTCGCAATTGGTAAAAAAGTATCTAAGGTCCTCTTCTTCTTGTCCTGAAATTCTCCAATTTGGACATGAGAGGGCCAGAAGGCAGGATCCATAATTTTGTCGAAGAGTTCAACTGTGCAATTTAGCTGGAAAGAAATAAACGTAAGTTCATCCAGCTTTTGATCTTTTTTCACCAGAAGTCTGAGGCTAAAATCGTTGCTATCCAGTTCGGGCATTTTCGTCTTTATGTACGAGGAAATCGCTTCCGCAGTTACATCTGGCTTAAGGCGAGAAACGTAAATGAATTTTGAAAGTTTGCTCACTGGTTGACGAGATTTGACCGGGCTACCTAGTCCATGGTTGGTGTCTGAATTGGTGCCGGAGGTCAACTTGCGATGACGATTTTTATGGTAGACTTCAGACACATCACTGCGGACGCGCTTAGGAGTGAAATGCATTGACGGCTGAAGTTTACGCTTCATAGCTGCAGCGTTTAAAAACGGGAAGCTAGACAAATCACTTGAAGAAGCTACTCCTGAAGCGATTTGAGAGAAAAGAGGTCTATTGACCGTGGCAGATTTAGTGGTTGCCACCTTAATCTCGGATAAAACGGAAGCATAAGACTTTGTCTCCTTGCGATGATCAGTCACTGAAGATTTAATATCTCGAAGTAAAGATAGTATCTCTGAAGAGTCGCTACTTCCGCTAGGATTAGTGAATTCGAGAATGGAGCGTTGGTTAGACTGGCCCGGAACATCGGACGATTTTTTAGAACCCTTAGAATTCCTGGGCGTCAAAGACGGATTTGGAGTCACCTGTTCCGAGGTTACAGTAGAGGGACAAATACTTGACAAACAAGCATTGCAGAGTACAAATATGTTCTTGGAAATCAAGACCTCGTTAGCTGTTCTCGAGATGCCAATACACAATAGATGAATCAGTGATTTGCACTTACCACAATTCACTGTGCTCTCGAGTTTAACATTTCCAGGAGGACAGTCATCACGACTGCAACTCCTCAATTCGTTCATAGTAGATACACTAAAGTCAATCAAAATAAAATTATTAAGAAAAGAAATATTATATAAAAATCAAACTGAAATAAAATGAATCAAAATGAATGTAAATAGTCACTTGGTACCTGGTCGGGTATTTTCTTTTTGTTCATCAAAAAAGAAAATCCCAAAAGAAAAAGAAATTAAATTGTTGACGCGTAAAGGACGGGACAAACAACTAGTCCTTTCGAAACAATATAAAATAACACTGTGACGTTTACGTAAATAATGCGCCAATTTATATGCAACGTTGACCGCGCGTAATAATTTACGTGTATAAACAAAAAACTAAAATTAATCACTTATTTAATTTGAAAATATTCAGAAAACAATTGTTGATTTGACCGAACTTTTGAATTAACAATAACACCACAACTTAAATTATATTATAAATCAATCCAATCAAACAAAGATTACGGATTGATGAATGAAATTATCTAAATAAAAAGCGAGCAAGTAAAACACGTATGAAGCGTTCAACACTCACACACACAGCCTTGCTACACGAAAATTTTTAAAATTTGTAACCTAGTGTTATTGAAGTTCATTTTTGGGTCCACATCAAGCCCCAACAATTTTACTGATTCAGATAGCTGAATTTCTTCGCCAAAAATGATTGGTGCTTTGAACCCTACAATTAGATGTCTTTTGGTGAATAGTACGAGCTTAGTTTAGTTTCTGTATTTACTTCCTGCTCGTGCATGTGAAACCAGTTTTCAATTATTATGAATGCTGATTACATTAACTCGCATAGGGTGCTGACAAAGAGTCCGATTACGACGACTGATAGATCATCAGCGAAACTGTGAGAGAAAAATCCTGAGTCGTTGAGAAGCTTTAAAAGGCTGTCTTTGACCAGGATATACAGAAGAGGCGGTAATACACCTCCTTGTGGGCATCCCTTGAAGGTGCCCTAGTCGAGCTGATACTTGTCCACTACTAAGCATATAATAGCGTAAATCCAGCTTGTGGTTGTACTATCTGCGCCGTGCTCATAGCATGAATTAGTGATCGAACCGAAAGTCATGTTACTGAAAGCGTTGGAGAAGTCAATAAAGCCTCCTACGGCAAATTGAGATTGATCAATGGCTTTTTCGATTCTGTTTGTGATGTGATGTAGCGCACTTTCCGATGATTTACATGGTTGATACGCATGCTGATTCGAATGAACTTCGAAAATTTGGAGTGGCCCATCCCTGAGATGACGGTCGATTAATTTTTCGAGTGATTCTAACATGAAGTTAAGCTAATTGGACGGAAGGATTTAGCTACTGTATAAATGAGCTGACCTAATTTCGGTATGAATACTACTCTTACCTCCCTCCAAGCTACAGGGATGTAAATCAACGTTAAGCTTGCAATGAATAGTTCATAAATAAAGTCGATCGTAAGATGAAGTCTTTTTTGAAGCATGATAATATTGTCTTCACCTGCAGATTTAAGTGGTATGAACGAGTCTATCGCCCATCTTATTCTGTTTCGAGTCACAATTTCTTTCGCTATTTTATGATCGCCCATTGATAGAATATTGCCTGGTGTGGGAATAGTTCTGTTCAATGCCAGATTTGGGGACGAAGATGGAAAATGATACTCCAGAAGGTGTTGTAATGTAGTGGGCTCATCTTCCGTATACTCTCCTGATGGTAGTTTGAGAGTGCTTATTGCGCAGTGGGGGTCTTTCGACAGAGATTTTACCATAAGAGCTGATACGGAAGATGATTTTATTGAGGAGTAGGCTTGTTTGATGATTGATTTCTGTTTTTCTCTTAAAACTTTGTTGTACAGTTTTTGGGCATTTCGCCTAGCTGCTACTGCTAGATGGAAATTCCCCGCATTCGGTTTGTGGTAGATCAGCCATGATTTGTTCTACCATTCTCTGATTGTGTTGACAACATTTTACACAATTCAAAATATGTTTTTTGACTTGTCGTCTTAAGTTAATGATCCAATACGATTCTCGAACTAAATTCATTGCGAGAAGTGTTCCTCCATGCAAAGTTCTTTCATGACTGTCCGTAATTATTAATTTTGCGAGGTTTCCGGCTGCAATAATAAATGGGTGCTTTCGGTCGAACTCAAGATTTGAATTTTTTAAACGTCCACCGACTCGTAGGCAAGCTTCTTTATCTAAAAAGGGGTTCAACGACAGAATTTTACCTTTTGTGCTGATTGGGGTTTTCTCCGCTAGATGGTTTGTTTGTTTGTTTGTTTTCCTTTATTGATTAATAAACAGGCCACTTGCCCAATAACATGTTAACCAAACTATACAGTAAGTAATTAGAAGTAACAATATAAATGGAAATTAAATATTTACATTTATCATTCTGCTTTCATTTTATATAAATTCACTACAACTATTATGGTTTCTTCTTTATTATTATTATTATTATTTTTTTTTTATTATTCTTGATTTACGAAGTTTCTATTATCGTTCATCTTACTTCTATATAATTAATTTATTTTAAGCTTGTAAATAGTATTAATTTATATATTATTTATTTACTTAGCATTATTTATTTATTTTAATAGTAGCATTTCAGTTAGGTCACTCATTTCAATAACATTACCAGATTTCCACTATCGCTTCAATACGAATCACAGTTACTTAATACCTTAGGTCAAAATTGAAATTGGTGATTTAGTCTGTTACTGAATCTTTTGTAATTAGTTGTTAGAAGATTTATGTTGTTGAAATAAATGTTGTGATGTTCTTGAATTCTGTAGAGAGGTGAGTTCCGAATGATGTTGGTCGACGCCACTGGTAGTTGAAATGTATTTTGATGCCTAGTGAAACGTGCAGGTGTGTTGAAGGTTATACGTGAGGCCAGGGATGTGTCAATTCGATTATGTATAATATTGTATAATAGTTTCTCATCAAATATCAAACGTCGAGTTTCGAGTGATTGAAGATTTAGTTGTTGCAATCTAGTATGGTAGTCGGGTTTTTTCCAACGGAATTTCCAGTAAAGCATCCGAG
Source organism: Pseudolycoriella hygida (assembly GCA_029228625.1). Lineage (NCBI taxonomy): Eukaryota > Metazoa > Arthropoda > Insecta > Diptera > Sciaridae > Pseudolycoriella > Pseudolycoriella hygida. The sequence goes on from CM055403.1 coordinate 92,720,000, forward strand.
TGAAACGTTTTTGCACTTTCTCGATGGTGTCGATATATGTTCCATACATGGGATTCCAGACTGGAGTGCAATACTCCAATCTGCTACGAACGTATGCACAATACAGCCGAATTATGCTTGATGGGTCGTTAAACGACTTGGTAGACCGGAAGATGAAACCAATCATCTCATACGATTTCCTTGTGATTTTGTCGACGTGTTGCTTGAAGCTTCGTTTCTCATCAAAAAGTACACCTAGGTCTGATTTCTCCGTTAACTTGGTCAGTACAGTGCCATTTATTTGGTAGTCTATGTTTGTTTTATTTGGTTTTAGAGATGTAGTGAGGCTGAAGCATTTGCTAATGTTAAGATGAAGCCTGTGACTTTCGCACCATTTAGACAGCTGATCGATATCCTCTTGCAGCAATTGACAGTCAGTGGCATCAACGATTTTTTTGTAGAGTTTTAGATCGTCGGCGAATAATGAAGCTGTAGATGACTTGAAGACTTCCGGCAAGTTATTAATGAATAGAAGAAACAGAAGCGGGCCAAGTATGGAGCCCTGAGGTATGCCCGATGTTGGAATTATTCTTTCTGATTTAGTGTTACCCAAAACTACAAATTGCGATCTGTTGATTAAGTAAGATGAAAACCATAAAAGTAGTCCTTCGTTGATTCCGTAGCCGCGTAACCGTTGCAGGAGGAGGTTGTGTGAGACTTGATCGAAAGCCTTCGAAAAGTCACTGTAGAACGTGTCAACTTGTCCCCCTTTCGCAATTTAATCAGTCACGTAGCTGGAGTATTCGATTAAATTGGTAAGAGTAGATTTGCCTGCGACAAAACCATGTTGGGAAGGGGTAATTTTTGGCCTTGCGTGCCCATACAGGTCATTAAAGATAAGACGTTCAAAAACTTTGGAAGCTGTACAGAGAATGCTTATAGGCCGGTAGTTTATTGCTTTTGTCTTGGTACCTGATTTGTGAACTGGTGTAACAAAGCTTTCCTTCCATATTGTTGGATATTTTCTTTCGGCAATTGACTTATTAAACAATATTGACAGTGGTAGGCTTATGGTCGAGGATGTGTTCTTGTAAAAAATTGCTGGGATGAAGTCAGGACTAGACACTTTATACTTATCAAGTTTATCCAAAATCGTTTTTATCTTATCCGGATGGAATGTAGGTAACACAAGTTCGTTATATGTGGGTTGTGCTGGAAGCTGATCAATGTCAGGTGCTTGATAGACCGATTGAAAGTATTTTGCAAATATATTACAGATGGATTGACTATTGTTGGCTATTTCATCATGATATTGAATAACATTGGGCACTGAATTGGATGATTTTAGCGATGTATATGAGAAAAAGCATTTCGGATTAGATATGAGTTTATCTTCAATATCAGATATGTAGTCATTTTCACACTGGTCTTTCAGTTTTCTCACTTCATTACGCAACTTACAATATTGATCTTCAAGGCTTTTAAGCAAGTTTGTATTTATAAATTCTCGTTTTTTGTATTTATTAAATTTGTCTCTTGATATAAATTTAGCACGGATGAGATTTATGAGGTCTTTGGTAAACCAACACGGAAAGCCATTTTTTCTACTTTTTACTTTGGGTAGGTTTTCAAGTAGATGAGACAGTACTTCATAAAATTTTTTCGTTGCATCATCGATCACTTACCCAGTCGATATTTTTAATAGAATTGTTTAGAGCATTGTAATCTGCACGAAAGAAATTCAGTTTTGGCGATCGATTTTCAGCTACGAAGGATAATGGAGCCACATCCAATTCAATATACAATGGAGGGTGATGACCATCTACTTTTACAACTGGATCATCATCAACAATTACTGATATCTTACTTGAGTCCATATTTGATAGGACCAGATCAAGCGCCCTCATATTTTTGTTTTTTGAATGATTAAATTTATTTTATATTAGACACAAACATTAAATTCATAAAAGCTTCAGCAATATTACCATTAACTATGTCGGCTTCACAGATACCTTCACTATTTACAGACCAATTAATTGAGTCGGCCAAATTATAATCACCGAGTAACAAGAACTGACCGTTGGGCTCAATCAGATTTACAATATCGTTTATTTTGTTGTAATGTAATTGGTGGTGAGTCAGAGTACTGCGGCATTTGATGTACCGAACATTGATATAGAATTTCTTTCCTTCATTGCACAACGAAATTGATACCCAAATATCCTCTTTATCCATTTCCCATTCATGGATTCTATTTGATATTAATTTAGTATTCACAGCAATCACACATCCACCACCATCTTTTTTATCCACTAAATCAAAATTACGGTCGATACGATAGACTGTATATTTGTCACCAATCAGTTCTTCATTAAAATAACCGTCGTTTAACCATGTTTCACACAATACAATGACATCAAATCTCCTTTCTACAATTGATGAACGGAAATCGGAAACTTTTGTTTTGATCCCATTAACATTTTGATAATAAACACTTAGTCTCTTATTTGATTTCATTAGTTTCTTTAAATATCTTTTAACTTGTTGCTCCGCGAACCAATTTAACATTAATGAACGTAGAATGTAATTAAGAATAATTAATTGATAAGCAATTTAATAATGACCAGTAGTCTGCTCGATTAACGTGACATCATGTGCATTCAGATCGGCTGTGTCGCCGATGCCATTTTTCAAATTTGACAGCTCTTCCAGACAATTTACCTTCACCAATTTGCAATCAGCTGACAATTGGACGAAGACAAAACCAGAACGTGTTTGGACTTTAAATAATTTTTTATCCTTTAACATCTGTAGGGCTGTGCGATGTATATCCCCATTACGTTTTGTCAAGTTGTCCGATGCATATACTCTGTTGTCAGAGTTTCAACTGTCCAAACTTGAAATAATTCAACATGAATTCACGCTTATACAATGACGTAGTAAATTGCACAATAACAGGTGGAGCTACATCATTATTTCCACGAACACGGAAGATGTTGTTAACGCTGTCATATTTGGAATGATTGAATTTTATTGCTTTAGAAATCATCACGAAAACGTTCAACAGATCCTTTTTACCAGCAGGTACGCCTCTCAGTACAATATCGTTTAATCGTTTAATTCTGTTGTTGTTTTCAATATCAGTTTCGACTCGATCAATTCGCACAGACTGAACTTGAACTTCTTGACTGATATTAGCAAGTTTGTTGTCATATATTTTGAAATGGTCGTGAAAATCGTTTCTGATGCAGATAGATTCTTGTTCCAATTTACATGTGATATCACTAATTGATTTATCAAACTTTATATCTAAATTCTTAAGTTCTTTTTGGTTCTGGTCAAGTTTAGCACTGACACCTTTCAGCAGCACCAAAATATCCGTTTCATTCGATTTCTTTTGTATCAATGAACGGGTAGTGCGTTTGTCAATTTCGTCGGCCATGTTGAGCATTTTGTTGGAACACTTGTTTGAATAGCAAATCGGATTAGCTTATTTAACCAGTATTACTTAATGTTTGTTCAAAATATTATAATAAATTTGATGCACAACTGTCCGTTTGATCACTTATACAAGAATCGCTATAAATTATAAGTAGTATAATGAGTTATTATGGAATTATCGCGGAGCTTACTTTAGAGCACTATTGACAAATCGCCATCTTGGCTAAATTCTTTGGCCTGGTGTAAGCGTATTATACGTAATTCGCTTCTCCTCAAATATTCGGCTGTTATTGTTAGTCGTACTCTCTGCTGTTCGCTTCGTATGTTATTGACAAAGCTTGGATTCAGTGCTCTGATTCGAGTTTGCTTTGTGGCTTGTAAATTTTCAAAAAATATGTTATTGCTGACGTTTATTTCTAAAAGTAATTTTAATTCTCGGTCCTCTTCCGGTAACTCTTCTAACATTTCAGCTGAATTGGAAATAAATTTTCACAGCGGAAACTGCGCCTCGCCTTGTAACACCCTTAATTCCTTGCAAATCTTTATAGCTTTCGGTACTGTGTCCGCTCCTGACATCACGTCATCCATGTAAAAGTCCTTTAAAATGATTTCGGCTGCTTCGGTCTGATTTTTCTTCCATTTCTTGCTAAATGTTGCATTGCTTTGACCGCTAGATAGGTTGCCGACGTTACTCCAAATGTTACCATATTGTGTTCATATTCTAGAATTGGTTCGTTTGTATTTTCTCAAAATAGAAATCTCTGAAACTTCCGGTCTTGCGCTCTAACCATTACTTGCCTGTACATTTTGGCGATATCGGCGGCGAATACTACTCGATGTGTTCTCCATCTCAATAGTATGGACCTTAAATCTTGTTGGAGTGTCGGACCAGTCATCAACAGATCATTTAAATAAACCTTTTGTAGTCTTAGCCGAAGCATCAAACACAACTCTGGTTTTGGTTGTGGTTGATTCGGGCTTGAAAACTGCGTGATGAGGAAGGTAGTATCCTGTCGACTCCGTGGATTTGTCCAATTCGCATATGGCCGTTGTATGTTTCAACGATTCGTATTCCTTTAGGATCTGAGTGTACTCTTCGATTAATTATTCGTCGACCTTGAATCTCGATTCCAACTTCATCAGTCGGGAAAAGGCTTGTCCCTTCGAAAGGCCCAACGTATCAGGATCTCGTTTAAATGGTAAGGCTATGATGTAACGTCCTTCTTCGTTCCGCTGTACTGTTTCTTCGAAGAATTTTTCACATTCTACCTCCTCTTTTGTTAAAATTCGTTCTTTCGATACTTCTTCTTGCTCGAAAAATTTCCTCAACTGATCTTCTAGTTCTACTTTTAGGTGGAAGGTAGCAAATGTACGAGTTAGTAGTTCTAATGGTCTTGTGGTTCCAGACACTATCCACCCAAATTCGGTCTTCTGAGCGACAGGTGCTGTTAATGTTGTTTTGATTAAACCGGGAAGCAATAAATGTCCGTAAATCTACCTTTCCGCGTTCACGAAATTCGGGATCTGCTAACCTTAAATCTTTGATGAATGACAAAAAACTGATTTTTATGATGTTTTAGTCAAATTTCATCAAATTTTTTGTTGCAAAACTCATACTTGGGAACACTTTTTGATTTTAATTTTAGGTAAATCGTTATTTTTGAAATCTAAAAGTTATTCCAGGTTGTTGCCTGAGTCCTTAAGAAAAGAAACAGTAGGACGTTCATCGATTGGGTGAAAAGTGGTAATATATGACCCGAACGAGATGAAACTCTTCAGAGCGATGGCGGGGGGTCCAAATTTGAGTTTCAAAAATTTTCAAAGGTATTTTCGGAATCGTGAGGACCTCTAGATCTTATTTCTTGCAGGGGAGATGAACAAAAAATTAAAAGGTCAAAAACGCTCTACCCTACTAATTTTAAACCTCTAATGTCCGTCTGTTTACTGTTTATCTATTTACTTGTCTATTTATTTATGTGTCTATTCGTCTGTCTGTAACGATCCCGTTATTTTTGCGTTTAATTGCGTTTGAACTGACGAAGAAAAAAAAACTTTTTGATATGTTGTCAGGTTGCAAAACGTCGAGAAAACATGTTTCGGGGTGGGATATTGTTCTGAAATAAGGGAGTTATGGGTCAAGAAAGCATCAAAATTGAAAATCGGCTAAAAGTTAGTGAAGAGGTCGTCTTAGAGATTTGGTCGGGGAAGCGAAGTCTTAGAGTTTTTGATGGCCTACAACTTTATAGAAAACAATTTTTTGAACCGACTTCATGCGGAGGAGCTAGGCAGCGAAAATTGTTAAAACTTTGGGGTTTCCTCACTTTGTTGTTAGGGAACTTTTGTTGTTGGACAAAGTAGAGATAATTTTTGAGTGCCAATCGATAGTGGAGGCTTAGGGCAACAAAATTGCTGAACAATGTTGTGTGAAAGGTTTCATACTCCCGAGCTATAGGTCATGAGGCCAGTGAGGTGTCAAATGAAAGGTTTCGATAGTGTGAAGGTAGCGAAATTGGGTTGAAGGAAATCAGTTGAGCGGTTCGGTGCCCAGGGTCGGTCAAAGGAGGCGAAAATGGGCAAAAATTTGCTCCGCTGCGCGAAAATTACCGAAAAATTAATTTTTGACATGTTGTCAGGTATGGTGCAAAACGTCGAGAAAACATGTTCCGGGGTGGGATATTGTTCTGAAATAAGGGAGTTATCGGTAAAAAACGGGTCAAAATTGAAAATCGGCCAAAAGTCTCAATCAAGATGTCGTCTTAGAGATTTGGTCGGTGAAGCAAAGTCTTAAAGTTTTTGATGGCCTACAACTTTGTAGAAGAAAATTTTCTGATCCGACTTCATGCGGAGGAGCTAGGCAGCGAAAACTGTTAAAAATTTTGGGGTTTCCTCACTTTGTTGTTAGGGAACTTTTGTTGTTGGGCGAAGTGGAGATAATTTTTGAGTACCAATCGATAGTGGAGGCTTGGTGGGGCAAGAAAATTGCTGAACAATGTTGGGTGAAAAAGATTCTTACTCCCCAGCTATAGGTCGTTCTTTGGCGATTTTGTCCAGAGCTGGAGCACTTATTAACCTATATCTCGGCCGGTAGTTGCCGGAATGAGGCCAGTGACGTGTCAAATGAAAGATTTCGACAGTGTGAAGGTAGCGGAATCGGGTTGAAGGAAATCGGTTGAGCGGAACGGTGCCCAGGGTAGATCAAATTACCGAAAAATTAATTTTTGATATGTTGTCGGGTATGGTGCAAAACGTCGAGAAAACATGTTTCGGGGATATTGTTCTGAAATAGAGGAGTTATGGGTAAAAAACGGGTCAAAATTGAAATCGCTTATAAGTCAGTCAAGATGTCGTCTTAGAGATTTGGTCGGGGAAGCAAAGTCTTAGAGTTTTTGATGGCCTACAACTTTGTAGAAGAAAACTTTTTGATGCGACTTCATGCGGAGGAGCTAGGCAACGAAAACTGTTAAAATCTTGGGGTTTCCTCACTTTGTTGTTAGGGAACTTTTGTTGTTGGACAAAGTAGAGATAATTTTTGAGTGCCAATCGATAGTGGAGGCTTGCTGAAAAATAATTTTTTATATGTTGTCGGGTATGGCGCAAAACGTCGAGAAAACATGTTTCAGGGTGGGATATTGTTCTGAAATAAGGGAGTTATGGGTAAAAAACGGGTCATAATTGAAAATCGGCCAAAAGTCAGTCAAGATGTCGTCTTAGAGATTTGGTCGGGGAAGTGTCAGAGTAGAATACTTAGCAAGTGCAACGCTGAAAACGGGGAACTTGAAATACGGGGTGAGTGGAATACGGGGTAAGTGGAATACGGGGTAAGTGGAATACGGGGTAAGTGGAATACGGTGAACGTTGAATATGGGGGAAGTGGAATACGGGGAACGTTGCATACGGTGAACGTGAAATACGGGGGAAGTGGAATACGGGGAACTTGGAATACGGGGAACTTGGAATACGGGGAACTTGGAATACGGTGAACGTTGCATACGGTGAACGTTGCATACGGTGAACGTGGAATACAGGGAACGTTCAATACGGTGAATGTGGAATACGGGGGAAGTGGAATACGGGGGAAGTGGAATACGGGGAACGTGGAATACAGGGAAAGTGGTATACGGGGAACTTGGAATACGGGGAAAGTTGAATACGGGGAACGTTGCATACGTTGAACGTGGAACAGGGGGAAGTGGAATACGGGGAACTTGGAATACGGTAACTTGGAATACGGGGAACTTGGAATACGGGGAACTTGGAATACGGGGAAAGTTGAATACGGTGAACTTTGCATACGGTGAACGTGGAATACGGAGGAAGTGGAATACGGTGGAAGTGGAAAACGGTGAACGTTGAATACGGGGAAGTGGAATACGGGGGAAGTGGAATACGGGGGAAGTGGAATACGGGGGAAGTGAAATACGGGGGAGTGGAATACGGGGAAATAGAATACGGGGAACTTGGAATACGGGGAAAGTTTAATACGGTGAACTTGGAATACGGGGAACTTGGAATGCGGTGAACGTCGAATACGGGGTAAGTGGAATACGGGGGAAGTGGAATACGGGGGAAGTGGTATAAGGGAGAAGTGGAGTAATTTTGCGGGAAAGAAAGTATTTTGATTTATATTGTACCTTTCTCGCCCACTTCGATTTTAGTATTAGTAGCGGTAATATCAACGAAGTGATTTATTGACATGAAACACTACGCATCATTATTTAAAACGAAAAAAATATGCTTTGGCTCTCTGAATAGACAACAAGCGAAAATGATAAAGCCTGTGTAGCCCCTAGGGACGGGGGTTTCGACTACGTAACCTACCCGTTAATGTTGAAGCGAAAACGATAAAGCCTGGCGTAGCCCCTAGGGGCGAGGTTTCGACTAGTAAATTTATAACAAAGAAAAGAAAGTTGTATAATTTTGAACGAGGATCCCTCTCTTTTTTTGCGTAGGGTAAGTATAATTAAAATCGATCGGAATTGCGTCCGTTACTGTAACTGACGAAGACCGTTACCTTGGCGATAAAGAGAAAAGAAAAGAAAAAAAAATAATAATAATCTTTGAAAAAGGATTGGCCTAGCCCAATTGAACGAACCGTTACCTTTGGCGCAAAAATCCTTTTGAAAGTAGATGCTCCGCCTAATTTAACACTCGATCGATCTTATTGAAAATTTTATATTTTACCGTGCTAAGCGCTGTCCAAATAATTCTGTCCCTCTATACACCTTATTTAATTCACACTTTATTACTGACTGATTATTATGCTTGAATTACTTTGGACGGATGGATCTTTGACCTTCATGAATATATGAGTTTATTACAAATCCTACCTTATGCGTCTCTGCATGGGATGACCTTACAACAATAACTTTGTGTTCATTTCCCAGACACCAATGTAAAACTGCGCCGCGCCTTGTGTCAATGCTACCAAGGGAGTTCAACTGGAAATGTCCCACGATTTGGATATTGCTTGAGCGCTCGATATTTACGTTTTTCCAAATTTGTCGCCTTGACCTGATTATTGTCGTTGATTACTTTCTGCCTTGATACCAATTTTGAATTTAAATAATTCGAACGTTCTTTAACGACCAATATTTTCGTACGAAATACAAAACAACTATGGAACTTGCTTTTTTTCAGATGGCATTCCATCCATCTAATTCAATTACTGGCACTAATTTTAATATTTGTGGACTGTATTTAAGTTTATAATTATTTCACTTCTCTGATTATTATTAAAGATGGCGAACGAAGGACCATGAATAAAATCCGTTACTTTTTAATGATTTTACCTTTATTGATACAATTTTTAATCAACTGGATTACAACAAAGAAGAAACGTTAAAACTAAATTGTTCACGCTTTTATAGATTGAATTAAGTACGGTGTTTTCCTGCTAGAGCGCATTTCCTACGTTAAGATGTTTTGGTATAATGTTTAAGGAGAATCCGAAATGTCGATGCGATTGGATATGAACATCGAACAACTTACTTAGCACACCATAACTCCCCAAAAATATCGAATTTTCCAAAAATGAGAAATTACTTTTCTTACAATAGAACAAGGAATCGAATGGCACATTCATCGGAAAAAAATAGGACATGTTGTCCCAAAATCGTTCGAAGTTTTCTCAAAATCACTCTTAAGACTATATTTTCTAATATTATTGATTAGTTAGAATTAGTTGACGGAAATTTTCAAGATTTTGAATCAATTTTGAAATGTTTAAATTACGACATTTAGGCTTTATAGTTTTGTTAGCCACCTGGCTTTTGTGATATTTCGTAATGTGAAAAGCTTCCTAGTTTCGTTAGCCACCTAGTTTTTGGGACATTTCGTAAAACGAACAGCTTGAATTTTAATAATAAATCCTTTTTGTTCCGCAAAATTCGTTTTAAATCTGAAATACTACAGGAACGGAAAAGTGAAAACCGACAAGTTTCTGAATTATCATACGAATTTACTATACAAATCAGAAACTTGTCGGTTTTCACTTTTCCGTTCCTGTACAAATCATAACATACAATTCTTGCGATATGTTGTCTCTGCGTGTTCTTTGAGATCTAAAACCCACACACTGTTACATGCGAACACAAATATCGAAAGAACTATATGTGTAATAGACCACACTAGATGGGGGGAAATATACATTTATTGCCATATTTCCATATGTCACATACACTGTGTGCAAATAGCCTACAATATATAGAAGAGACTATTTGCACAATTTGCAAATAGCCAACAATATATAGAAGAGACTATTTGCACAATGTGCAAATAGCCAACAATATATAGAAGAGACTATTTGCACAATAAGCAAATAGCCAACAATATATAGAAGAGACTATTTGCACAATGTGCAAATAGCCAACAATATATAGAAGAGACTATTTGCACAATGTGCAAATAGCCAACAATA
>CM055403.1:92730835-92753415 GCA_029228625.1 Pseudolycoriella hygida
AAGAAAATGGCTGCCACCTGTGAAAGTGACGCCATCTTGGATTTTTATGCTTTTGAAAGTATTTGGAAAGGTATGAGAGACAGAACATTGGTTTCTTTGGCAACGTCTCAGAGTTTTGTGAGTGGAAGTCACCAGTATTGGTGGGGCAGCTCGGGGGAAGAAGCAGTACGGGGGTAACCGGTTGTATGGAGAAATGGTAGTACGGGGAAAACAGTAGTGAGGAGGAAATTGTAGGACGGGAGAAACGGTTGTACGGGGAAATAGTAGCACGATGATTACGTTTGTACGGGGAAAACAGTAGTACGGGAGAAACGGTTGTACGCGAAACAGTAGTACGGTTGCAACGGTTGTACGGGGAAAACAGCATTGCGGGGGAAACTGTTGTACGCGAAGCAGTAGTACGGTGGAAACGGTTGTGCGGGGAAAACAGTTGTGCGGGGGAAACGGTTGTACGCGAAGCAGTAGTACGGTGGAAACGGTTGTACGGGGAAAACAGTAGTGCGGGGGTACGGTTGTGCGGGGGAAATGGTAGTACGGTGGAAACGGTTGTACGGGGAAAACAGTTGTGCGGGGGAAACGGTTGTACGCGAAGCAGTAGTACGGTGGAAACGGTTGTACGGGGAAAACAGTAGTGCGGGGGAAACGGTTGTACGGGGAAAACAGTAGTGCGGGGGAAACGGTTGTGCGGGGAAAACAATAGTAAGGACGAAATTGTAGGACACGAGAAACGGTTGTACGGAGAAAAAGTAGCACGGTGATAACGTTTGTACGGGGAAACGGTAGTACGGAGAAAATCGTGTTACGGGGAAACGGTTGTGCGGGGGAAATGGTAGAACGGTGAAATGGTAGTACGGGTAAAACAGTAGTGAGAAGGAAATTGTAGGACGGGAGAAACGGTTGTACGGGTAAATAGTAGCACGATGATAACGTTTGTACGGGGAAATGGTAGTACGGGGGAAATGTTAGTACGGGGGATATGTTAGTACGGGGAAATGGCAGTACGGGGAAATGGCAGTACGGGGAAATTGTAGGACGGGAGAAACGGTTGTACGGAGAAAAAGTAGCACGGTGCTAACGTTTGTACGTGGAAACGGTAGTACGGAGAAAATTACACACTCTTACATACATTTTAGTATTAATGTCCCAAATCTCCGACCTAGCGGACAAGAATGCTTAATGTCCGTGTAGCCCCTAGGGGCGGGGGTATTTACTAGTAAGTTGTATAACTTTTATAAGTTATAAGTTATAAGTTTTTATAAGTTATAAATTTTTATGAGTTATAAGTTTAAGTTGTAATTTATAAGTTTTAAATTTTTATAAGCTATAAGTTAAAAGTTTATGTTATAAGTTATAAGTTTAAGCATACAAAAACCTCTTAAAAGATAGAGTGTGACGCAGTCCGTAAGTCCGCTTCCAAAATTAATGATATCGCTTGAGGTGACGCTATCGCTGATAATACGCAGAGTTTGTTTGAAGGGAACCTTGTGTTCAAAGTTTTAATTTCCTGAAAAAATTACAGCTCTTCTTTTTAAAACAAAATTACGTTGTGTTAAAAAAATTGCGTCATAAATGCCGGACGCAACGACGAAATAATTTTTCTGTACTTTCAGTTTTTGCGCTGCAAAAATTTGACTTGTTTCCTATTGCGTAGATTGTTTAAGGTAAATTTAAATTTTTGCGTGTGAAAACTGAAAGTGCTGAAAAATTATTCCGCTGGTGGTGGGTTATAAGTTATAAGTTATAAGTTCACGTTATAAGTTATATGTTATAAATTTTATAAGTTATAAAGTTTTATGGGTTATAAGTTTACGATATAATTTATAAGTTATAAATTTTTATAAGTTATAAGTTAACGTTATAAGTTATAAATTTCTATAAGTTATAAGTTATAAATTTTTAAGAGTTATAAGTTTACGTTATAGCTTATAAGTTCAAAATGTTTATAAGTTATCTAAAATATAAGACACAACATCACTGCACCTCAGTACACTACATGTCACCACACCTCACTACATCTTACTACACCTTACTACATCTCACTACTCCTTACTAAAGGAATGTAACCTTTTCGCATAATTTTCGTAAATATATTTGATCATGTATTGAAAAATTGATGAAAAATTGATCATTGATTTCGGCATGACGTGCAAATCTCCCTTGACTTTTTATGCAACTTAAGCTGTGTCGACCATCAGATTTAACTTTTTCATCGCAAATGCAAATGTGAGGCTTACATATTTCACTGCCCAGACGCAATGCCATACTGATTCGTAATTCATTGTTATTCAAAAACGTACCCTACATTCGCTGATGGAATCGCATTCAGCCAAGATCCTGATTCTGTTTTTTGTGAAGCCAAAAATCTTGATTTTTCTTGAAGGGAGTCTAATTTCAAAGTGCTTATAATCTTTTTTGAATTGATGGAATCCCGATTCCGTTGACATATCGGAATCTTCGGTATTTGATTTGGATTTTACCTGTTCAATTCATTAACGGCATCCTCAAAGTAATGTATCAAAAACTCGCCTGATGAATTATTCATTATTTGTGAAACGAGATTCTTTGATCCATAATATGAAGAAGAAATGATGGCAGAGCAACATCCTTTGACTTTCTTATACCCAGTCCGCCTAGTTTTATTGGTAAACTGGCTTGTTTCCATTTTTCTTCTAACGTTCTAACGTTTTCTAACGTTCAAGATAGACTCCAACGTGTTCTTAATTGCATCGTCAATTTTTGAAATGAAATATTGATGTTTCCATACTGAATTCGTTCGTAACAGATATGTTAATTTTGGGCTGCCAAAACAGTTTTTTAAGATTGTATATCCAACATGACCAATAAGCATCCAATTTTGGTAGACGGTCGAGAAGGGCTGATAATTTAGTGAAAGTTTGATTTGAAAAGTATTCGAAGCCTTCTTCCAATATTGGTGAGCCGTGCAAATTTAAATTTACCGAGTCTACAACTTGAATGTTTGGTGCGAATTCTTCGAATTGTGATACAACATTTTCATCTCGCTTTCCAAAACAAAAATACAGTTCACATTTACTGGGTTTGATTTCCAAACCAGTTTGTTTAGATTGTGCTATTAATTTCTTGAAATCTGCCAGTACTGTCTCTGGTGAATCACATAACGTCCCATCATTTAAATACCAAACGTTCAATTCGGATTGTAACGAAATTATTATTGGCTGAATCGCAAGGCTGAATGCTAAAGGACCCGCTGGGTCTCCTTGTTGTGCTCCTACTTCAGATAAGATCATGTTTTCTCCATAAAATAGGTATGAAGGATCTGAATAGCATTGCCATAGATATGGGTACATTTTTGGAGCGAATTTCTTGATTTCAGATAGCATCACATCACGTTCGACAGAGTTGAATGGGTTTTTGAAGTCTATCTTTAATAAAATTTTAGTTGTATTTTTCGCAGCCATAACAGAAGATCTAGTCGTGTGAACAGCTGCTTCGCATCCCAACTTTGATGCGAAACCAATTTGGTGAGGGCGGAAGTATTCACCAATTTGATTTATCTTAGCACATGTTAATTTCGAAACTAGCCTTCTGAAATAATTTCCAAACGCTATTAGGCGTATTCCTCCATTCTTTTTCTGCAATGCACATAGAGCTGCTCCATACATATATTTGCAAACGTTTTTGTCAACTTTCCCACTCAAAATGAAATTGCAAAGACGTGTTATTGAAGATAACGCTTGAGTTCCAGCATCTCCAGCCGAATATGAGATGATATCTTTAATATACTGTGGACTCAGTCCGTCGATTCCACTAGCAGATCCGTGTTTGAACGAATTGATGGCTTTTTTTACGTGTTTCTCGTTTACTATGTAGAATTCCATTTCTTTAGTTGGTTCTTCAGGATATTCTAAATGGCGAGATGGAGAGGGGTGCTTCTTTTGTAATTCACGAAGTGTATTTTCATCTGAAATTGCTAATGAATCATTTGATGTCAGTAGCCTAACCGCTCCTCTGATATCGAAATCGGCGACTTTCGCTTCGACACGTTCAATTAATTTTTCTTCTGATGTAATCGTATTCTTTTTTCCTTGATGTAGATTTTTCGAACATGGCAGGACGAAATTTGAGATGTTAGACTTCACTGCTGAAACAAGAGAATTTGACTTTCTCTTTTCGGGTGAGTGGAGTGCTTTGTATGAAAACAATAATAAATTCTCCCATGATGATTCGTCTTCATTATTTGCAACACAATCGTTCATTATTGATTGATTGATTGATTGATATTAATTTTATTGTCTACTTTTTTCAAGCCGACATGGAAAAAGAGTAGTTATGACTGCTGTCATAACCCTCCTTAAAAAACCATGAAAACGTTACAAATCATACAACTTAAAGTAGTATGTCTAACACAATCACAGCATAGTAAAAATACAAAGAAAAACACAAAATTCAAATATTCAAATACATAAAGTAAAAAAATCAAAATATAGCGTGAGCATGTCAAAATATTGCATGAATTCAACAATTGAATTCGAGTCAAAAGAAAAAAAAATAAAACTTAGAGTTAAAATTGTAAATAAAGAAAAAAGCAAAACAATATGTCAAAAATAAATAAATAAATAAAAATTTAGCAAAATGCGTCGTCGCAAAAAATAAAATAAATAAATGAGAGTTAAGCAAAAAGCGTCGTCACAAGAAATAAAATAAATAAATGAAAATTAAGCAAAAAGTGGCGTCGAAAGTTCAAGTCCAAGGTTAAGCAAAGTCGAGCACTAAAGGTAGCTGTTGTCAACAATTTAAGCGTCCATGTGGGTATTTCAACAAGTTGCAAATGAGTCAAACACTGAATCGTCAAGTTCTTGTACACAGTGGCGAAATTTACGTGAGGGTAGGGTTGGATCAACATGCTCCGCTGCCAAATTGAACAAACGACAGGCGAAATTGAATGGGGAGAAAATCTGGTATTCTCGCCTGCATCCATCAATTCGTATCAGTGATGGATTTCGTAGAGCTCGAGATCCGTCGTATAAGTTGATTCTATCACGAAGAGCTTGAGAGTTTATTTTACCGGTCAACACATCTTCAACGAAGAAAACTGCTGCATTAGCTCGGCGTCTTGTCAAGGATTGCAGATTCAGTTCGGAACACCTGTAAGCGTATGGACGGAGCTGGTAGCTTTCTTTATTCGGGTCGATATGGCGATCATGGTTGGCGTAAAGTACGAACTGTCTTTGTACACTTTCGAGTTTTTGAACATGAACGTCGTGGTGGGGCAAACGTCGTGGTGGGGCAAACGTCGTGGTGGGGCATTGATGTCAATTTCGAAGCGGAATCCTTTCTGAATTCTAGTTAGTAAAAGAATTCTTCTTTTATATGTTCCGATATGCTTTAAATGATCTACATCGGAATTTTTCGTGTTTTCGTCGAGATTCATTCCTGGATGTTTCCGAATCGAATGAATGCGAAGCCCTTTCTTTGTGGCAAAAGACTTTTGATCTTCCTTTGGGCATAATTTATATAGGTATTTTTTCTCCGGTTCAGAGTCACATTCATTGGTTGTATGTTCATTGTTTATTCTGCTAACATTTGAAATCGAAGCTGTATTCGGTTCATCAGGAGATTTCAGATTGTATAAACCGTTCTGAAGCACAAATTGTTTTTTTGATGTTGGTTTCAATAAACGAAAATGGCCGTTATCTGGTGGTCCAGAAAATATCAAGAATAAAAAGGGCCTGTTTTCGTTCAATTCTTGTTTATTGCTCAAACAAAGTCATAACAATTGAATTGTTTTTCGTCGACAGATCGACAGAACGACAGATCCAATGAAACCAAATATTTCTGATGCAGCTAAAAGTTCCGTAAAAGTGCCATATTTGCCTGGCTCTGCCATATAGTTGAAATAATCTATTTTCGCTTTGTTGTTACTGTATTGGCTTTCATTCAACTGTACTAATGATGGAATTCCCTTAAAATTGTTGAAAGTTAAAGTGTTTTGAAATCTTTCCCAATTTGTTTGAAAACACTGTTGATTTTTCGAGAGGATACAATTCAATATTTCCAGTCTAACACCATTGGAATTTTTCGGAATTTTATTGAAAATCTCCTTTTTTTCTTTCGTAAAATGTAAAATTGAATCAAACAAACAATTGCCTTTCCCGTCATTTTCATTAATGGAAACCATTTTTATTTTAAATTAATACATATATAAAGAATTTTATAAATAGAAAATCTCATTTAACGTATCCGAAGTTGGAAGGATACTTTTAATGCAACTGGCATTTCCTCTTTGGATGGCTAAAGATATTCTCTGGATTAGGAAATTTTTTGAGCGACGATCACCTGTGACTTGGTTCAATTTTTTTCCTATTTTATTTATCAAATATATAGAATCCTCTGGCCACGGTCCGAAAGTCTCCACTGCGAAAGCGACAAATTTATAGTTTTGTGATTTGATATACGAATAGAGCCCATGCTTCCGATTTTGTGCAAATGCTGCTGCCGAACCTGACTTCGCTGACGACTGATATAAATAGCTATCTGCAACCGTATCGATACAGGTGGCGTCCCACACCATCGATTGACCTTTTTCCCAAGGAATTAACGTTAGACCGTCTGGTTTTTTTCCATCATCCCTTGAAAGTCCAGTTGGTTCTAATTTAGAGGGGACGCTGATTGACATTAAAGAACGGTGTATAGTTTCATTTATTTCTGTATGCCTTGAAAATCGACTTGCGGCACTCTTTTGACAGCTGAGACCATGAATCCCATTTTCGTGAACGATTGAGCCGCACGGACAAGTATATTTTTCACAAACTTTGCTACCCAACCGAAGAGCAACACAGATGCGGAATGTGTTATTGTCCATAAACGTTCCTATGTTCGGAGATGGGTACGCATTCAGCCATGCACCCGATTCTTTGTGTTGTAATGAATTAAATCGAGCCAGGTCTAGTGGTAGGTTGAAATTTAAATTTTCAATTATTTCGAATGAATGAGATTTTATTTTTGATTTCTTTTGCGGATCCATAGATTCTCTCAATAAAATTTTGTTTGCTCCTCCAGAATCTTCATCCATGGTTAGAATATTTCAATGGATCGGTTAGTAAGATAAAAAAAAATAAATATATATATATATATATATATATAAGAGGTAAAAAAAGAAAATACCATTAAGCCAAAGGCTATTCGAAGGTACTAATCAAGTACAAAAATATGCTAAAAAAATATAAAGTAAAGTATGAATAAGATTCAAGAATATATATTAACTAATTGCAATGTAAAAACATGTAAAAACCATCACTATGATTCGAAAAGAGATGTATTGCATACTATTCCCTAGTATCAAAAGCTTCTTTATTAAATGTTTCCCAGCAGCGAGTCACGTAACAAACGATCAAAACCATACGACGACGCATCACGCATGTTGCGGGGCAACGTATTAAACAAATTAGGACCAGCATATGACAACATCCTCCTACCAATCAAGGTCTCTATTCTAGGTTTCACCAGGAAATCAGAGTATCTGGTGTCATAAGAATGCGATGGCTTAACAAATTTTATGTTATGATGACAAAGTTCGTTGACGGATTGATATACAAATTTACACACCGAAAATTTATACAAGTTGGAAACTGATAAAATAGTCGGGCAAAGTTTGGTGTATAACAGGTTTGTCGGGTACCTGCGTGAGACCCTCTGCACAATCTTCAATGACCTCCTCTGCAGCAATTCGAGTTTGTCTATCAACGTTCTGTTAGCACCACCCCAAACACCAATGCAATAGGTTAACCTACTGTGGACTAATGAGAAATAAAGCTTTTTCAGTATTCCCACTGGTAGTATAGCGCTAAGCCTCTTAATGACGCCAATTTGGCTCGAAACAGTGTTACACAATTTGGTGATATGTTCATTCCAATTAATGCATCCATCTAGGACAACTCCTAGGATCTAGGAAGTTAACAGAGTTGACGGTTGGAACGACAGTTCCATTAAAGACAAAATCAGGCAGCGGAATATTTTTGTTCCTGAAAGACCTGAAATGGATCACTTTACATTTTTCGATGTTTATCGTCAGTTTATTTTCATTAAAATATCTAAGGACCACATTCAGATCGCGCTTAATATTGCTAACATTGGAGGACATACATAACGAAGCAGTAAAAAATTTAGTGTCATCGGTAAATAGGATTGGCTTTGATTTAAGTGGAAGGTTATGAAGATAATTAACAAAAATCAAAAATAACAGGGCACCTAGTGTGCTGCCTTGACAGACCCCGTAAGTTATACTGAGCATATCACTTTCTTGCCCATTGACACAAACAACTTGCTTCCGATGTGTTAGATAGCTCTTCATCAGATCGTTGGCTGTCCCTCTGATACCAACATCGGTGAGTTTATTCAACAGTAAGCTGTGGTCCACAGTGTCAAAGGCTTTAGCCAAATCAAGGAAGATGCCGGACACTATCTTCCCCGTATCAACCCCCTTACTAATGTCGTCCACAAGCTCGTATAACGCGGTGTGCGTACCAGATTTTGCTCGAAAGCCATATTGTCGACCGTAAAAAAAATCATTCAGTTCCAAAAAATCTACCACACATCGATAAATAAGTTTTTCAAAAACTTTGTTTATCACTGATAAGATTGAAATAGGCCTGTAATTGGCAACGTCGAAAGAATTCCCAGACTTGAAGATTGGGACAACCCTAGCGATCTTCAACAGGTCAGGGTAGACTCCAGTCAACAGGGATCAATTATAAATTTCACTCAGAAAAGGGGAAATGCAGCTTGCACAGCATTTAAGAAGTTTAATCAACTATTACCGAAAATAAAATCATTTTTTACCGAATAAAAAATCAATTTTACCAAAAACTAATTCACAATTTACCGAAAGAGAACAGCATAAATAAAAATAAATTTTACCATAAAAATATTCATTTTGTTATAAAATTAAATAATTAATTACCAAAAAAATACTTCACAATCTAAAATAAATCTAAATAAAAATCAATTGTGACATAAAAAAAGTTAAAATTACCTAATAATTTGTAAAAGGCGAATTTTTCATGTGATTGGAGGCAATTTGTACAAGGAAAATGTCCATAGGATTTAAAGCGCTAATTTTTGGTAATCTTAATTTTTTTTTATGTCACAATTGATTTTTTTCTATAGATTGTGAATTATTTTTTGGTAATTAATGATTTAATTTTATGACAAAATGAATATTTTTTTGGTAAAATTTATTTTTATTTATGCTGTTCTCTTTCGGTAAATTGTAAATTAGTTTTCGGTAAAATTGATTTTTTATTCGGTAATAGTTGATTAAACTTTCGGTTAAACTTATTTTTCAATTTGACAATTCGAATTTCTTTTCGGTAATTGTGAATATTTTTTATATGCGTTTATATTATCCCTATAACTTATTACTTATAGCTACATGTATATGTTATAAATCTGGCTATAAGTCGCTTTGCCCAAACTCTCTAGTGTGGGTGTATTCCAACAACAATCGTAACAGCTGGCCGAGTCGACCCCGATTGCAGCCCGAAACTGAAGTAGTTGGATTAGTGGTTCGCATCACCCTAGTGGCGATGGTTCGGATGATACTAAGTGGCAATTTTTTCTTTAAGGCATAGGCGCTGTTGTCAGTATGAGAGGCGTTGGTTTATAGGTCATCCACATGGCGAGACGCTCAATTCAATCACCGTTTGTTACTTTACTTTGCTGCTAATATCAATTCAATATTCCCTCTTCCCTTCTCGCTCAATTAATGTCTCATCTATACATTTATTCATTTACAAACATGTGCTTTTAAGTTTACTTGTTATGCTCTTTTCACCATTATCGACATTATCTCTTTTTTCTGTGTATTTTTTGTATGGAAAACCTTGAAAACAGCTGAAACTTGATAACAAGTAAATTTATAAGCACACGACCGTAAGTTAATTCTTGATTCACCTCGACTTTCTTCAATATTCTTATTCTAAAATGGTCTTAATTATCTTAACGTTTGCTTATGCGTAATTTGAATAAATTAATATTTCGTAGGCCTAGCGTCCGTCGGCTTCCTTTCCGTTAATTGGCAATGGGCACAATTTAACGATAGGGCGCATCAACTTGATTAATTTGCCTGTTTCGTTGTGCGTTTTAACCGTTACAGATCTTATCTTTCCATCTACGCCCGGGTGAATTTGTTGTATTCTTGCCAGAGGCCATTTTGTAGGTACAATGTTCTCCGCTTTTAATAAAACTGCATCTCCTACTTCAAAATTCTTTTTTTCCTGTTGCCATTTCGGCCTGTGATGCAACTGATGGAGATATTCTTGGCTCCACCGTTCCCAAAATTCCCTCTGAATTTTCAGAACCCGAAATCTCCCCTTTGTCGCTACTGTTCTACCCTTAGGCCTAGCCTTGAGCGGTCTACCAATCAAAAAATGCCCTGGGGTAAAAACTAAAAGATCGTCGGGGTCGTCGTTCAATGGGCAAATCGGTCTTGAATTAAGACACGCTTCCATCTTTGCTAGGACAGTCGCTAATTCTTCGTGTGTCAGGGTCAGGTCTCCAATCACCTGCTTCAAATGATATTTCATAGATCTTATATTTGACTACCATATTCCGCCGTGATGGGGTGCTCTCGGTGGAATAAATTTTCAAGTTATATCTTCCTCAGCCCAATGTAGAGTCACCCTACTATAATCTAGGATTGACCTTTCATGGTCGATTGCTAAAACGTTTTTTGCTCTGATAAATGTGGTGAAGTTGTCTGAATAACAACACTCACGTGTGCCTATGCGACTCGTGAAACGATCAAATGATGCTAAAAATGTTTCAGTTGATTGGTCGCTCACTACTTCCAAGTGTACGGCCTTTGTCGCGAAACATATGAAAAGCGCGATATATCCCTCGTACACTGGTATCTCAGGAATCTATTTCATTACTTCCCCGTTGACAACTGTTGGTTTTACGCGTATTGGTGGTGACCTAACATTGGACGCCTTAATTTTAAATGGTCCAGCATAATCTAAACCTGTGTGAGTAAAAGTTGTTGTTGCTGTTGAGTTGAGTTGAGTTGTGGTGGGTATGGCGTAGCCCAGCACCTAAGCCTCTACTGGGCCTGTTGTGCATACCCACGGAGGACTACTTAAATCCTATTTGTTCGATTTAGGTAGTCCAAAATGCTGCTGGGCGGTAAGCTCAAGATAATGTTGTGTGGCAAGATGTACGATCCAAAGCTTTTGGGTCTGGCTGTAATATAAGCTGGGCACTTACAAAGAAAGTACTCAGCCGTTTCAATATCTCCGCAGCTTGTACAGAATGGGCTATTGCTGAGTCCTACGGTGTGGAGATGGTTGTTAAGAAGGCAGTGTCCTGTGAGTATACCTGCCATTCTTTTAAGGTTTCTTCTGCTCAGCTACAGAAAGTATCTTGCGTTTTTCTCATTTATTCTGATGCAGTTTTTTGAGTTTCTGGCCTGATCTATTGTGTTCCAGTGCTTGATAAATACTAAACGCTTCCATTGGGCTATTTGGTTTAAAAAAAAACGATTGCGAGAGTTTCAGACATGGTTCAGGGCCTATTATCGACTCTTGTGCCCCTGCTTTAGCCAGACTATCTGCTGTTTCCTTACCCTCGATTTCGCTATGGCCGGAAACCCACGTTAACGTTACTGAGTTGTTCATTCCTAAAAGTTGAACGGCTTCTCTGCACTCTAGGGTGGTAGACGAATAGATTTTGTAAGCAGTCACAGCTCTCAGTACACTTAGGCTATCTGAGCAGATAAATATTGCCTGATTGGAGATGTTATTTTCCATAAGATGTTTACTGCACTGTGAGATTTCGAAAGCTTCAGATTGGAAGATTGTTGTGAATGAGCCTAGAGCAAAGCTTTCGTTAACATTCATTTGCGGACAATGGATACCAGCTCCAGCCCGACCATTGATCCTGGAACCGTCGCTAAGCCAGGTGAGACAATTGCTGTTAGGTATAGCTATCCCCTCTTTCCATTCGTCTCTGGTAGGGATACTTATTTTAAAGTTTTTACCAAATCTTTATGTTGGTCGAATTGCGTCTGATGGAAATTGCATAAGCGGCAAATCTTGTGCCATTTTATTCCAAAGTTTTGCGTGCCCGAACTTAGAATCTATCATTAGCGATGAAATGTGTAGCCTTGAACAGGTAGCCCTAGCTACTGATTCGATGTGAATGTGTGGTGGCACGATGGCTTCCAGAGCTGCTGTTGGAGTTGATTTTATGGCACCAGTGATGCTTATTAACGCCACTCTAATCATCGGTCTGACAATTGCTGTATATATCCACAACATAACCTTGGGGCTTAGTCCCCAGTTGTTTCCGATGGCGCTACGGCATCTCTATAGTGTTGCCATAGCTTTGCGAATGCGATTTTGCAAATGATTACACTACTCGACACTATTTTTGTAGCAAATATGATTCCAAAAACCTCCAACCCGTTTTTTCTCTAGAATCAGAATCTCTTCTCAAAATTTCTCTATCACGTCTAAATTTTGAATTATATCAAATTAAACTTTTATGGGACCTTCGAATGTTAGAAAGAGATGTTGCGAAAGTCAAATAAAGTTGGTTGATTTTACACCATTGTAGAAACCTGTTCAAGTCACGTTGACGAGCACTTGGGTCAAGAACATTTTTAATTCTCATGAAAATTTTCAAGTCGTCAGCATAAATTAGGTAAACTGACGTAGAGAAGACTTTAGTAGCGTCGTCCATGAATAATATGAACAAGAGAGGGCCAAGATGGCTACCCTGAGGAACACCAGAGGTCACGTTAAACGTTCGAGAAGAGCAATTCCCTAGTTTGACGAATTGCGAACGTCCATTCAGATAAGATGCAATCCATGCTAGTAAGTTCGAATGAACACCGATTTGGTTCAACTTGTGCAAAAGAATCGAATGCTTGACTCTATCAAATGCTTTTCGGAAATCGGTGTATATGACGTCTAACTGATGCCTAGATTCCATAACTTTAGTAGCTTAGCTAACAAATTCAGCTAAATTTGTTGCGGTAGATCTGCGCTTCATAAAGCCATGTTGCGACTTTGAAATAATTCGATTGAACTTCGTGGATAAAATACTGGTGACGATGGCTTCAAATAGTTTTCCTATTGTTGGTAAAATAGCTACACCTCTGCAATTTTCAACATTACTTCTAGAACCACTTTTATAAATTGGAGTTATATAGGACGTTTTCCATCTTGTCGGAAACTTTCCGGTTGAGAGAGATAAGTTAAAAATGCGAAGTAGCGGAGATGAGAGACTCTCAACACAGGCTTTTAACAAAATCGGAGAGATTTTGTCTGGACCTTCACCCTTACTAGTGTCTATACTACTAAGATGGTTCAAAACGTCTTGGATCTCAAAAGAGATTGATCCGATGTCAATGCGCTTTTCTAAGCAGTGCATTTTTCCCGATAAGCTAGAACCGCTCTCGTTGTCAGAAACATAAACGCTTTCAAAGAATTCAGCGAAAAGATCACATGTTTCGTTAGGGTTACAAGTCTTCTTATCACCTCTAAACATAATTGACGGGTAGCCTGTAGTCTTTTTCGCGATTTACCGTAATGCCAGAATTTTGAAGGATCAGACATTAACATTTCTTCGGTGTTAGCCAAATATTTGTTAAAGGCTCGGTTACGCACGGAGCGAAATTCTTTACTTGTAGACAAAAATTTCATTTTGAGTTTTAGTTTTTCGTCTGGGTTTGTTTCATTTTTAAATCGTTTGTGAGCTTTGCTTGTTCTATTTTTTAGATTACGCAAACGCTGATTGTACCAGGGTGGATCGTTAATAACCATTTTCTTTTTGAGCGGAATAAATTTTTCTAATCCGTCTAACAAAGTGTCGTAAAACACATTGACTGTGTCATCAACGTCAGAAATGTTTGACAACAGTTGATTCCAGTCAATAGAATGTAAATGGTTATTGAGACCCGCAAAGTCGCCTTTTTTGAAGTTAAGTTCACTTTGAGATTCCTCACTTTCAATATTTTCAATGCTTTCAACAAAGTCTGCTGAAATTATTATTTCGATAGGATAGTGATACAAATCGATTCGACTCATAGGAACATCAGATATAATGACTTTGATGTTATTTGGATTGCTGTAAAACACGAGGTCTAGGATTTTTCCATAATGGTTGTGGACGTTGTTAACTTGGTGAAGGTTACCACTCATCATAAGATAGATGATGTCGGCCTTCGTTCCTTCAGCGACATTAGTTGGGAGCATCACATTGCTTTCGAGTGAATCGTCTTGACCACTGATCAAGTCATCAATGCTGTTAATGTGGGCATTGAAACTATCAGGAATCCAATCAACAAGGGTTAGATTGAAATCTCCTAAAATGCACATTTCATCATTAACATCCAGGTCTATAAATTTAAGTGTCTTTTCCAATGCATCGTGATACTCGGTGTATACTTTTACAGAAGAGCCTGAAGGGATGTAAAGGCAACAGACAAAAAGCGAATGATTTTGAAGCTGCACTTTAACTAAAACCATTTCGACGTTGTCGGTGCCGGGCACCAGAACGCATTCGCTAGGTAAAGATGATCGGACAGCGATCAGAACACCTCCTGTTGCTAACCGCAACTGCCTGGCAGAAGGTACTCAACGATTTGACAGCGATGGCAAGAAATAAGACACTTGTTTCTTACAGATCCTTAGTTTTATTGACAACTTGCTTGTAAAACGCTTCAAATTACCTAAATGAATGCAAAACTTAGAAAGTACTCTTATATGTAAATGACCATTATGTCTTACATTTAGTCCACTGCCGGACAATTTAGTGTGTGTGTAACTTAACAACTGCTTACGCAACAAACAACTTTTTCCTAGGGGAAAAGTTGATGGTTATGAAAAGTTCGTTATGGAAAAATAAGTGAATTCTTACTCTAGATGAAGGTTTCCAATTCTAGTTTTATGAATGACGGGAAACTATTCTCATCGAACGAGTTTAACTAAAATAAATTATTTATTCTTTATGGACAAAGGTCTAAGAATCGTATGACCATATGCTTTACCTCTACTTTGCTAATTTTAGCCAAATTAAACTTTGATCCTACAATTGTTTTGATCACGCACTTTAGCACACACTAATTATTATTTATTCTAACAAATTTAAACTAATTTGTTAAGGATTAATTCAATTAATTCAAATTTAACTTTCAGAAAATAATCTTCTTTCTATAATAGCAATCTATAACTCCTGGAAACTTTGTTCATATTTAAAAATCGTTCAGATCATAGGTGACAACGTAAAACTAATAAATTATCCGAGATCCATGACAACAACCTTTTCGAACGCGCGTTATTTGAATGCGTCTCCAACTTAACTTATTACCTTTACCTTTTACATCCAGAACCGCTAACTTTGCTGCAGGTCTCCATAATGACTGGTGTCGAATGTCTTCCACTTCGACGTCCGTCAATTTTCTTTTTTCACCGCGGATAAGCCTCACTAGTGCTCTACGAAGTTGCTCGCCTTTGCCCATGACGACCTCTTCAATGACCCCTTTACGCCAGTCATTACGATCGCTTTCTTCATCCACGACGATGACCAGGTCCCCCACTTCTAGTGGCTTGACATCTTTGAACCACTTGGTCCTTCGTGTGAGAGTGGGAAGGTATTCGACGACAAATCTTTTCCAAAATTGGTTCGTCATTTCTTGGACTGCTTTCCAATCGTCCCTGAGCAAATTTTTTGAGTTGAATTGGCCGGGACATTTTATTCCATTTGACGATAGTTTCAAAAAATGATTTGGTGTGAGGACTTCGTCGTCAATATGATCCAATTGTACGTACGTAAGCGGTCTCGAGTTCACTATGTTCTCTGCCTCAATCAAGAAACTTCTCAACATTTCATCAGTTGGTGTGCGGGTTGGCATCGTCTTCGATAGAACTGACTTGACTGTTCGGATCAAGCGTTCCCAGGCGCCCCCCATGTGCGCAGCCGTGGGAGAATTAAATTTCCATTGCGTTTGATCGTTAGTAAATTCTTCTTCCAGTCGTAATTGGTTCAACTTTTCGAACTCCTTTCGCAGCTCCGCATCGGCTGCCAGAAAGTTTGATCCGTTGTCGCTGTAAAATTCCACCGGCTGCCCGTGTCGATTCATAAAATTTCGTACGCAAAGTATACAAGAAGACGAGTCCAACGAATGCGCCACCTCAATGTGCACGGCTTTTGTGGTTAAGCACGTAAATATTACTCCCCACCGCTTTTCGACCGAGCGCCTAACTTTTACTTTCATCGGACCAAAATAATCCACGCCTGTATACGTGAACGGCTTCGTGAACGTGGCTAATCTCGCTGGAGGAAGCTCAGCCATTTCAGGAACTATGGGCTTAGCTTTGTCGTTTTTGCATCGCTGGCATGCGCTTTTGATGACATTCTTCAGAACAACTCTCAACGACTGTATCGCAAACGTTTGGTTAATTTCGTTGAGTGTAGTTTGGTGGTTGATGTGGTGAAATTTTTGATGATACCACAGCACGACGAGCTTTGTTATTGGATGGTGGCGAGGAAGAATAATCGGTCGTTTTGTCTTGAATGAAATTGCCGGTGCTGCATCATTTCTTCCCTTTAACCGTAGCAATCCTTCTTTATCCAAATACGGTGACCAATTTCGCAATGTACTCGACTTATGAAGCTGTCTCCTTTCACCAACTGGCAACGATTCATTCGCACGTATGGTCAAAATTTCTTCCATGAATTCCTCTCGTTGCGCTTGCTTGAATAAAATGTTTTGAGCTCGACAATGCTCCTCCCGCGTGAGCGGGCCGATTTGTCTGGCTTTTCCCCTTGTTCTCGAATTATCGATGAAGCGTAACACATAGGCCATTGAGCGCCGGAGTCGGTTCCAATTTGAAAAATTTTCTGGCGCCCTCACGTTGTTATTCGCTACTTCAATGTGCGACAGCAAATAAACTGCACGCATCTCTTCAGTCGTTACCAAGTTTTCCCGATCTTTAACAGCGGGCCAAGTGTTTTGTGGTTGATAAAGAAACGACGGAGCCTTGAACCACCTTGATGATGCCGTCAGATCTGGTTTGTTTTTCCATTTCGTCGCATCATCGGCCACATTATTTTTGGTGTCTACCCAATTCCATTCGTTCGCTGATGAATTCTCCAAAACTTCGCCGATTCGAAACGCAATGTATTGATGAAATTTCCGTGCCTCAGAATTTATCCAGCCGAGTACCGTCTGAGAATCTGACCAGAAAAAACGTTCGAGTACTTGAATTCTCTGACATTTACCGATGTTGCCAGCCAGTCTTACACCCAATACAGCTGCTTGTAGTTCAAGTCTTGGTACCGATAAGGGCTTGTTGGGTGCTACCTTTGTTTTGGCCCCAATTAAACAACAGTCGACTCCAACCTTGTCTTCAATACGATAATAAACAGCAGCCGCGCACGCTTCTATACTCGCGTCGACAAAAACATGAAGTTGCACCTTTTTGTTTTCCGACATCAGTTTCGGCGAATACCACCGAGGAATTTTGATATTTTCAATTTCTGGTAGCTTTTCGATCCATTCCAGCCAAAGTTTGTTCGATGAATCTGATAGCTTTTCGTCCCAATTTGTTCTTTCACGCCAGATACGTTGCAACAAAATCTTTCCGTAGACCAGATAGTGTGCAATAAGCCCCAATGGATCAAATATAGACATTATCGCTCTCAAAACTTCGCGCTTCGTAGGCCTTACTTTGCCTTTAAATGCCTCTTCCGATAATCTTAAGAATTTGAGCGAAAATGTGAAGGCGTCGATCGACGTATGCCAGAACATACCTAGAACTCGTTCGGTAGACTGCTCGATGGAAATATCCAGATTCATTTGATGGTCTTCCAGTTTCTCGCCGAGTTTCTTCAAGACTTCGAATGAATTCGACTTGAAGCTCCTCATTTCGAAGCCACCGTAGCTGTGTATGAGCTTCACTTCTTTGGTATGACGAACTGCTTCTTCGACTGTGCCAAAACTTTCCAACATATCATCCTGATAGTGGTTTTCAGTTATCGCCTCGACAGCTCGCGGAAATTGATGAATATATTCCAACGCATTTTTGTTTTTGACGTATTGCGCTGAACAAGGTGAATTTTTTCCGCCAAATGTCAACACCTCCATAACGTACACCTCCGGTTCAATTTTTGAATTTCCATCTCGCCACAAAAAACGTTGTGCGTGAACGTCAGATTCGATAACGCGGACTTGATGGAACATCTCCTTCATGTCGCCAGTAACTGCAACTGCATTTTCCCTGAATCTTCGTAGGACGTCCGGTAACGGTTTGAGCAGGTCTGGACCAGTGAGCAACATGGAGTTTAAAGACGTCTGGTCGACTTTTGCGGCTGCGTCCCATACCACTCGAAACTTTTCCGGTTTTTTGGGATTGAATACGGGGAACGTCGGAAGATACAACGTCCGTGGAACCTTTTGTAGTTCATGTTTCGCCAATTTTCGGACATATCTTTTCGCTACAAAATCCTGAATGTAGTCGCACATTTTCTTTGCTAGCTCCGGATCCTTTTCCATTTTTCGTTCCAAACACTGTAAACGTTTCAACGCCATTTGGTATGTGTCAGGAAATTTAGCATTGTCGACGCGCCATAACAGGCCGTTCTCGTACCGCCCATCGATTTTTTTTGTTGTTGTCTCTAGCAATTTCCTCGCACGTTGAATTTCATTCGATTCGAGTAATTTTTGTGATGTTGAGACTCCGAAACTATCCCAGGAGAAGAAATCCTTTATTATCTGGTGAAGTTCGTTATCTCCTACTTGGCATTCACAGATGTTCAAACTAAAATTGCTGTCAACTGTATCTTTGCTTCGATCACCACCATCCGGACCTTGCACCACCCATCCGAGCCTTGTCTTGCACGCTATTGGTTCCGCCCAGTCTCCTTCTATTGTTCGACGCGGCACCATTAACTTAGAGTATTGCAGACCAATCAGCATGCGCGGTTTGGCGTTGATATAAACGGCGATTGGGATGCCTTTGAGATGTTTAAATGAGTCCAGCCATGCTTGACTCAGCGTTTGAGATGGTAATGCCAAGTCGCTGACTGTTCGAACATTGTACAACGTATATTTTGCCGCGTTTTCGTACACTCCAGAAATTACCACCTGGACTCTATTCGATTCGACTTCGTCTCTTCGAATCTTGCCAAATGACCATTTGACACATAACTTTTCTCGAAGCGACATTTCAAGTCCCAGTTCGACTGCCAAGTCGTCTTCCATCATCGTAACATTTGAACCGTCGTCGAGGTAGGCGAATGTTTGTATGACGGTTTCATTGTGGGACAGGAGAATTGAAATTATTCGGAAAATATCAATCTTTTTGCTCCCCGACCTATGCGAACAATTGACTTTGACAACGGCCTTCTTAGTGCTGCCCTTGGAGCCGTGTTTATTGTCCTTATTTTCACTTTCGTGAAGCAAGGCATTGTGAGCTCTCTGGCATTCTCCTACATTGCACTTTTGTTTAGACTTGCAGTTTTTGAGTCTGTGATCGCCAAGGCAGCGAATGCAAAATCCGTGTTCTCTCACAGCTAACCATCGATCCTTTGAAGTCAGGCCTTGGAACTTTGCGCAATCTTTGACTGATTGACAGAAACTTAGATTACAAACTTTACAATTTTTCCTGTCTTTTGCAGTCGGTCCACTGTTGTCCGTCTTTGAAGCGGAGGAGCTTTCGACTTGAACATTCACGTAGTCCGCAACCTTTTCAAACTTTTTCTGGTTTTTTATCTTTGGAGGTCCAGACACTGAGCACGCCAATTTCGCTAACTCACGCAACCACATTCCCAAGGTGTATAAATTGACGTCGGGAACATTTTGCTTGTGGCACGCCCAGTTCAATTGAATGGATGGAGGAAGCTTGTCGACCAACGCCTTCATTAGAGAGGGATTGTTTAAATGCTCCGTTGCATTAGCCGCTTTGATAGTTCCGCAAATATTCTGAACGTTCATCGAATACTTGACTAAAGATGAAAGATCTTCGGCTTGTGGAGGTGGTTGTTTCGAAATTTTTTCCAACAGTTTGTCTATTACGTATTCTGGTCGTCCAAAAATGACTTTCAGCGTTTCAATGACCTGCGGCACGTCATCTGGGTAAAGCAGCTGTTGCTCCACAAATTCATAAGCACTCCCTTTCAAACTTTCGTTAAGCCTTGTTAGATTTTCACCGTTGCTAAAACCACACAAGGAGGTGCTAGTTTCGTAGGCTCTCAAAAAACTCGGAAATTTTTCAATGTCACCGAAAAATAACGGCAACTTCCTCGGTACTACGTGTCGAGCCGCTATTTGACTTTGAGTGAGTGCCGGCACGGCAACCGGTGCGTCGCTTGTGGCTGCAGTTATTCCAGAAGTGTTAGTCTGAGGAAAACCAGTTGGTTGGGCAAGCGGTGGCGGTAGGTGTGGCGGGTCTGTGAAATGGTTGAGGTTGTTGAGATTGTTTAAGCCGAAGGATTGCGCGCCGACCGGAACGACGTTCGTCGTTGTCACAGGTTGCCCGTTGCCATTGTCGAAGTGACGAAAATCGAAGGAGTTGGACTGACTATAGCTTAACGAGACTGGCTGAGTGCTCGTGTTATAGTGTGTTCGAAAACTAGATGGCTGTCGTGATACGTAATTCGTTGAAATTTGCTGTTGACGATCATGTTGATGTGTGCTACTTAGCTGATCAGCTAGATGTATATCCGTTGGTCGATAATAAGCGCCACTGTGGACGTGAGGCATGCTTATGGAATGGGACGGAATCGTTGAGTAGAGATTCGTACTAACGCCCACGAGCCGGTTAGCATTCGTATAAGTCTGACCGGCTGACTGTGTAGTTTGCTGAACAGTAGTCCCACGATACAGATTAGTATCCGTGAAATGCATAGATTCTCTAAACTGTGTAGTCGGTGGTCGCTGACCATATTGTGTTGACATCGGTAAATTTTTTGGATTAGCAGCGTATGCGCCTACTGATGGAATCACACTGCTCCTCGCAAACGTTGCTCTATTCTCAGAGCTGACGACACTCGACGACGTTGGTAACTGAACTGTGGGTAGTGCTGACGTTACCTTAATTGTCGACATCGCCGTTGCACTTGAAACGTGTACATCGACTTGATGACGATTTGCAGTCGAAGTTGGTTGCATAACTTCGTTCAACGTCCATTGACTTCCTTCATCGCCACTGAACATGGAATTTGTGTAAACGGCTTGGTGCCTTGATGTCGGTGGTCCAACTTTAACGGTCGTAGTGTCTGTCGAAATCGACATCGCACGTCGATCATTCAATGCATCATTTATCGGCAATTCTAGCTCTAAACTATCACCTCCGGTTAGGCCACGTCTTGACGATGGCAAAGCTTCTAAAGGCGAATTTGGGTCGACAATATAAGTTGAATGAGCCATTTGGTCTTGTAACTGAATATTCTGCTGGGGCGATTTTCTGATACTGACGTTACCTGCAGGTTCACTCAATTGGCTAGGTCGCTGTAGTTCATCGGGTTCCACCTCCATGGACAAATCCACTAAATCATCGACAACCTGCTGCATATCCACATTTCCAGCTGCCTCGGTTCTATTCGACTGATTAGTAACCCATTCTTCCGTATACTTTGTTGCGGACTCTTCAACATTTTCGTGTTCCTCCAATTCAGAATCACTGGTGCCGTCATTAAAGCTTTCCAACGCCTCGTATTTTTTGTCCAGATACTCCTTGTCACGGTCCTCTTTCAACTTTCGTTCTTCTTCAATTCGATCGAGCACTAACTGTTGACGTCGCGCCTTCGAAGACGAGCTGCTTTTTCCAAGTGAATAACCGCTCTGACTTTTACGTGAATTGTTTGAATGCGAGCCATGTTTTGAATTGCTATCGGCTTTCGACTGATTTTGTTTAGGTTTCGTGGTGCATGTAGCGCAGAAGAACTCCTTTGAAGAAATGATGTCACTCGTCACTTCAGCACACACAAAATGAAGCCATTCTTTACAACCATCGCATTGAACCATTTCTTCACTGTCCAAATTTGAACACAACTTGCAGCTTTGTTGTGACGGATCCAAAATGTGTGACTCATTTCGATTGGGGGGCGATCTTGCTATGCGAGTAGAACGTTGAAACGGATTGCTTGCCTCTGTCATTACGTAAATTCCAGATCAAGTAAATGTAATTTGAAGATTGTTGCTAACCGCAACTGCCTGGCAGAAGGTACTCAACGATTTGACAGCGATGGCAAGAAATAAGACACTTGTTTCGTACAGATCCTTAATTTTATTGACAACTTGCTTGTAAAACGCTTCAAATTACCTAAATGAATGCAAAACTTAGAAAATACTCTTATATGTAAATGACCATTATGTCTTACATTTAGTCCACTGCCGGACAACTTAGTGTGTGTGTAACTTAACAACTGCTTACGCAACAAACAATTTTTTCCTAGGGGAAAAGTTGATGGCTATGAAAAGTTCGTTCGTTCGTTCGTGAATTCTTACTCTAGATGAAGGTTTCCAATTCTAGTTTTATGAATGACGGGAAACTATTCTCATCGAACGAGTTTAACTAAAATAAATTATTTATTCTTTA
>CM055403.1:92753915-92811458 GCA_029228625.1 Pseudolycoriella hygida
GCAAAGAGAAATGAAATAAGAAAGTAGAAAGAGAAGCCGACAAAAATTATTTCAAGAGGTGGAAGCACTTTCTTTGCTGAAATTGCAATTTACTAGTTAATATTTTTGCCATTATCTCGTTCATGGCTCCCCTTTCTACGTCAAAAATGTGCTTGCATATTTTTCCGCTAGGCACCAACTCTTTCGCAGTGAGGTGTCGGAGAGAGCCACCTTTTCATTTGTTTGCAAGTTTGGACGTTCGCTACCTTTACCTACCAATACCAATACCTTTTAGAATTATTTAGAAGGTGGCGATTCATAGATTTTTGCGTTGCCGCCGTAGCGAAATGTCAAAGATCTACGCAAGCCTTGGGTTTCTTTAACGAAGATCATCGATCACTGGGAGGTGCGGGAAATTAATAAAAAAAACGAGATTTTTCCTAAATTTTTAATGTTTTCTTAGTTTGTATTATAATTTATAAATTATTCAATTGTTAAAAACTTCATTCATGAGTAGTTGGTATTTGCTTTTATGGACAATTCCACGGACATCATCGTTCCCACTCACAAAATTCTCAGTAGTTACAAAATAATATTAATAAGAAATTAACTAACCTCAAGTTGAAGGATCAATCTTTATGATACACGCTTTTACATAAATATCATTTTGTAACAATTGAGCATTTCGAGCGTTGGAACGAAGTTTTCGTGGAATGGCCCTTATGTTGTTTTATTTAAAATTTATTTAATTATAAGTTTTAAGGAATACATAATTACATTTCTAGTATGATGAAATTTCACAATCTCGTGCCTTTTTATTGGAAGTAAAATTTTAGCCGTTTCGCAGTTTCGCCAATGCAAAAAACATTGAAAACAGAGATAATCTTAAAATCAGCTGAATTTCGAGAGCAAATAGTTTTTAAACTACCCGACCGAATAATTATGTTGGTTTTGAATGGATCTTCAAGCTCGTGATGTTCTAAGCCAGTTTTGAAGATACGAAGGAAAAATTTACAAAACAACATAGAATATGTAGCATTTTTCTGTTTGGTTTTTTCAGATTTCTCAAATCTCATGATGTTCGATTGATACTAACAATACCTTTAAAGCCTCTATTTGTAAAAACTTTCCTTTTTTTCGCAAAAAGTCTCTAAATTGTTCATGTTCTTGAGTATGTTAGCCCAGTTAGCGCAATAGATCCACATTTTATCAAGTTTTCTACATTACGACTATATTTTTCAACAAACCATATACTGGCTTGAAGACTGTTACTTTGAATCTTGTGGATGCATGTCTCGCCTCCAGCTGGAGGTGCAAGCCCTACACTTGTGAAAATAGCAATTCGCGTGTGGAAATTATGTTTTTTCCCCGGTATCCAAATTCGATTTTCCGATTTTTCCCGGTACCCGCTAAAATCAGGCTGAATTTCCCGTTTTTTGAAAGTAAAATTTCCCATATTGAACATAGGTAAGATTTTATGTTAGAATGTCCAGGAACTGCATATGGGATATAAGCCAATACAAATCATCAGAACGAAGACAAAACAAAAAAACACCAAAGGAAAACATGCACGGCATTGTCTATGATGGGGATGGTCTAGGGTCGTCGTGTGAATTGGAATATGTTGGTAATACGGGACATAGGTTAGGAACAAGAAACGAACAGCATGCGAAGGATATAAAAGAGTTTAATCAGACAGGAAAGGTTAATTGCGAAACAGCGGTGGTTCATCATTTTTACGACACAGGTCACGTGCTAGATTTTAGCAAATCCAAAATTCTAGAGGTTGAACGTAATCTCACGAAGAGAAGAGTTTTAGAATCTTTACACATATTAACGAGACCATCTATTAATTTCAAACAAGACACAGACATAATTGTTTATCAAAGTAAAGGAAAACACTTTAAAAATTAGACATGGGTCATTCAGTGAGCTTTTCTAATAGCTCGCTCTACTGGTTATATTTTGATGTGATCTGTGTTGAGTTGTCATGGAGTTAGCCAGAAAATTAAACATATAGTCAAAAAGTTCTGAGCTCTCGTAAATTAAATTTGTGAATAATTGTGATATAAATAATAGTTATAAGTTTAGGTAAAAAATGATTTGCATTCTTTGTAACTTCTAGCTAAACAATGCGCTGAAGATGCGAAAATATAATCGCAAAACGTTCGCACAATACACAAAGAAATTGACTTTCTGTTAAAATTGGACCGAAAAATTAAGGAAAATTCATCATGGTCGAGAAAAACATAATTTAGTAAAATTTCCCGATTTTGGTAACCAAATTTCCCGATTTCGAAGATAGGACGTACCTGGTTGTACCTTGCTCGTTTAGTTGCGGATTAAGGTATTTAGCACAAAGAACAACCGATAGATAACTTCACCGTCCAGCATATGATTAATTACGCGAGCGTAGCGAGCGACATTTTTTTAAAGCGTTTCTTCCAATTTTTTTTCCTTGATATGGGGAGTGCAACGCCTGGGATTTGCGGGAATGGTTAATTATTTTCTCTTTAGCTATTGCAGTTATGCATTGTACACTCTTGTCGACTTTATTAATTTAAACCTTAAAGTTCTAAAATAAATAGTGAAATGAAATTTAGAAATATATAAATCGCTAGGGAGATTTCTGAACAAATTAACTGATTTTTGAGTTTTACGCTAATTTTTCCCATTAGCTCGGCTGTGTGCGGCTGCGGCGGGATCAATTTTTCTTTTGGAACCAATTTAAATTGGTAGCACGACTAAGTAAAGCCATGAAACATGACGATCAGAACAAATGAAAAGAAGATCTCTAAACATTTGTGTATAAATTATTGATTTTTCAAGCTTTTGACCCACTTTTTAAATTTTTCTTGCTGTTGCTAGCTTAAATGTGTCACATTTGCCACATTTCTGTGATGGAAATACTTTTGATGAGTGCCACAACAAAATAATCCATGAAATTTGAAAATGTGAAAAAATGTGAATCACATATGTGAATCACATTTACGTCACATTTGCGTCACATTTGCGACACATTTGTTTCAAATGTGAAACCTCATAACGTTTACGAATATGAAGTCCGATTTGAGATAAGTGCGATATTAACGGAGAATGTGCCATTCGAAATTTCACATTTCACATATTTTCACATTTTTTTCACATAAATGTGACACATCTATGAAAATATGTGAAACGTCTGTCAACACGATAACTCGAGTAAAACTCAAGCGATTTTCAAAAACTTTTTTTCCCTAAAAGGTAATCGAAAAATCTTTTTTAGGATTGAATCTGAGCACTGTCGGCCCAAGGGCCACCGAGCTAGGGCCGTTTAAGTGATTTTTGGTCTTTTGTACTTGTAAATCTTTTCTGATTTTCAAAAAATTTTTTGTTTGAAAGACTTGGGCATAGCCGACAATTTATGGAAGAAACTTTTTTGAATTTAAGTCCTTGGACTTAGCTAGGGCACTAAAATCGAGTCTCTGCTAGGGCTCTATGTGTTTTTTGTCCATAACTCGGGTAAATCTTTTCCGATTTTCATAAATTTTCTTTTGTTTGAAAGACCCAAGCATAGCCGACAATTTATGTAAGAAGCTTTTCTGAATTTAAGTCCTTGGACTTAGCTAGGGCACTAAAATCGAGTCTCTGCTAGGGCTCTATGTGTTTTTTGTCCATAACTCGGGCAAATCTTTTCCGATTTTCATAAATTTGCTTTCGTTTGAATGACCCGAGCAAAGCCGACAATTTATATAAGAAGCTTTTCTGAATTTGAGTCCTTGGACTTAGCTAGGGCACTAAAATCGAGTCTCTGCTAGTGCTCTATGTGTTTTTTGCCCATAACACGGGCAAATCTTTTCCGATTTTCATAAATTTGCTTTCGTTTGAATGACCCGAGCAAAGCCGACAATTTATATAAGAAGCTTTTCTGAATTTGAGTCATTGGACTTAGGGGCACTAAAAACGAGTCTCTACTAGGGCTCTGTGTGTATTTTGTACATAACTCGGGCAAATCTTTTCCGATTTTCACATTTTTTTTTTTTGTTTGAAAGACCTGAGCATAGCCGACAATTTATGGAAGAAACTTTTTTGAATTTGAGTCCTTGGACTTAGCTGGGGCACTAAAAACACGTCTCTGCTAGGCCTCTATGTATTTTTTGTACAACACAAATTATGAACAATCCACAAACAAACAACCCCGTACGGAACGAAGAAGACAATCAACCAAAAAAAGAACCTTGGATAGCAATACCATACGTTGGAAATTTATCGAATAAAATTAGTGGACTATTACGTAGAAAACTAAACTGGAAAATAACATTCACTCCAGGAGTAAAGATTTTGCACATGTTGAACTCAATAAAAGATAAAGAAGAACACACTCCACCTTTGATTTATGAAATTCCATGCAATAATTGTGAATCTGCATATTTTGGAGAAACTGAACGTCCATTCACAATTAGAAAAGAATAACACAAAGGATACGTTCGACGAAGAGAATGTAAAAAATCGGCCATCGTTAAACACATTACAATAAATAAAGGCCACAGTATAAACTGGGACAATTCAAAAACAATATAGAACGAAACCATCATCTACGTAAGATAAAAGAAGGTTTATTCATACAACAATCCATCAAATCAACAATGAATACAGATGACGGCTACAAACTTAGCAATGCATGGAATCCAATTATTCCGATAATGCAAAGACGGCCTTGAAAACAAAATTTTTTAGTTATATTTTAGCCCTGATGATGACAACAAATGTATGTCGAAAGCTTGGCAAATAAAACTTTAATTAAAACCACAAATCCAATAATTTAATTATCATCATATAACTCGAGTAAATTTTTTCCGATTTTCAAAATTTTTTTCTGTTTGAAAGATCTAGGCCTGACCGACAGTTCATAAAAGAAACTTTTGCCTGTACTTAGGGCTCAAGTGGCCATGACAGTCCTTTTTTTTGCTGTGTTGCAGAGGAAATTGAGGGAAACATTTTTGGCTGTGGAATTGTGTGTCTGAGACCTCTAGTTAGGGCCCTAGGTCGGTACTAAGGTCGACCCTAGCCCAAAAAATGGTTTTTTCTATGTTGTAGAGAAAATTGAGTAGAACATTTTTCTATACTTGGGGGTCAATTTTGTGCTTTCGGAAAGGTTTTTTTACACCGTTTCTTCGGACGGATTTTTCAATATTGCCCTATCGTCAATTTCCAATACAACTTAATGTGGACGTAATTTCATACACTTGAGTTAGGGCAATATTTACTTGAATACG
Organism: Pseudolycoriella hygida; assembly: GCA_029228625.1. Taxonomy (NCBI): domain Eukaryota; kingdom Metazoa; phylum Arthropoda; class Insecta; order Diptera; family Sciaridae; genus Pseudolycoriella; species Pseudolycoriella hygida. Next base: position 92,759,150 of record CM055403.1, read on the forward strand.
TTCAAGTATCTTCGTAACATCAACTCTGTTTGCCGCATCTATTCTGATACGTACGGGTCCCCTGCATATGTCTTTTTTGTCATTTAAACGATTTTTAGTTATTTCCCGACATTTAGTTATTTGCCGATTTTTAGTCGTTTCAGTTATTTCCCGATTTTTCGTCATTTCCAGACTTTAGTTATTTCCAGATTTTTACTTATTTCCCAATTTTCAGTTACTTCCCGATTTCTTCGACACATCGTATGTTATTTTTTCGTCTAATTTCCCGGTATCCATTTTTCGGCTTCCAAACTTCCCGGGAGCTGCGGGAATGTACGAAATTCGGCAAAGTTTGTAAATCTTTAAGAAAAATTCACAAATTTCGATAATGATAAATGCAATCTTTGGAATTATGAATTTTGTGTTTGTGCGTGCATTCATTCACCAAGAAGACACCTTTTTGCAAATTCTTCGCTGATGCATTTCTTTCATTTTAAAAAGTTCGCTTCGGAAAACATTTAATTAAAACTTTGCAAAAGTTGATCGTTAGATTAGATTGAAGGTGTGAGGGGGGTCAAAATAAATTTGACAGGAACGTAGACAATTTTTCCTTTGTTCCCTAGCCACCTCCTTTCTTCGTTTATTGGTACAATAAATAAATAAAATAATACAATATTACAAAAAAAGTTATTTAAATTGAAAAGTTATGTCAGCGTCATATCCATGTGGTTGTGTGTCTTGTCAAGGTGTTTATGTGTTGTGTCTGTATCCGTGTAAATCCATATCCGTGTGATGCCTATGCACCAGTTCACTACCACTCAAGCCTTCTTGTCCTTTTAAAGAAAAAGGCCAAATCCTGGACCTTCAATTTATCAATTGTAAGGTCAGGTAGGCTTAGTTCTGGTTTGCCCAAGATCCGTTGTCTATTGCTTCTGTATCTTGGGCAGTTACTGATAACGTGGAAACCAGTTTCTTCACCATAGCCGCAGGCACATTTGGAGTTGTCTACACATCCTAACAACAAAAACCCTTTTAAAAGGGAAATGTAACGCAAGTCTTTGTCCCTTCTTCCAAAACAACTGATATCAATTTGGGTGACGCTTAACGCTTCGAAACGCAAAAAATACTTTCAAAATATTTTCACATTTGATTGAAAAAATGCGTCACAAATGCCGGAACCACCAGTGTTATAGTTTTTCTGTTCTTTCAGCTTTCACACCGCAAAAATTTGATTTGTATGTAGGAATGTATGTAGTATTTGTGTACAGGAAGTCAAATTTTTGCGTATAATACTGAAAGAACAGATAACTATAAAACTGGTGGGTCCGGCATTTGTGACGCATTTTTTTAATCAAATGTGAAAATATTTTAAAAGTATTTTTTGCGTTTCGAAGCGTTAAGCGTCACTTAAATTGATATCAGTTGTTTTGGAAGAAGGGACAAAGACTTGCGTTACATTTCCCTTTTAAAAGGGTTTTTGTTGTGATATCAGTTGTTTTGGAAGAACGGACGAGGACATCAAAAGTTTTTTTTTGAACCGTCGCCGAAGCCAAACCGAAGCGCGGCGGGTACTACTTCCATGGGCGAAAATGATCCCCTCAACTTCCTCTACAACATATCAAAAGTTTTTTTTTTTGAGCCGCCGCCGCCGCCAAACCGAAGCGCGGCGACTACTACTTCCATAGGCGAAAATGATCCCCTCAACTTCCTCTACAACATATCAAAAGCTTTTTTTTTTGGGCCGCCGCCGCCGCCAAACCGAAGCGTGGCGGGTACTACTTCCATGGGCGAAAATGATCCCCTCAACTTCCTCTACAACATATCAAAAGTTTTTTTTTTTGAGCCGCCGCCGCCGCCAAACCGAAGCGCGGCGACTACTACTTCCATAGGCGAAAATGATCCCCTCAACTTCCTCTACAACATATCAAAAGCTTTTTTTTTTGGGCCGCCGCCGCCGCCAAACCGAAGCGTGGCGGGTACTACTTCCATGGGCGAAAATGATCCCCTCAACTTCCTCTACAACATATCAAAAGTTTTTTTTTTTGAGCCGCCGCCGCCGCCAAACCGAAGCGCGGCGGCTACTACTTCCATGGGCGAAAATGATCCCCCAACTTCCTCTACAACATTTCAAAGGTTTTTTTTTTGGGTCCCCGCCTATTTTCCGCCATTTTGGCGGTTACCCTGATACACTATACACCCAACCCAACAGCTTTTCCTTTGACACCAAACCTCTATCTCGAACACACAACCATTGCCTCATACAAAATATGCTATCATACACACTACACACACAAACACATACATATTATGGATTTTATATGGCGCCTTCTAAGAGCCCTGGCGCCCAAACGAGAGTACCCCCCCACTTTTTCAAAATCTCATATGACGTGGAATGCCCACCCGAAGGTCCCTGCAAAATTTCAAGAAAAGTTATCGAGCCGTTTTCGAGCACGAGCCAAAAAAGTGGTTTTTCACGGTTTTTCATACAAATGGCCCTGTAACTAACCCACTAACTATCTATGAAACTGCCCTTTTTGTATAGGAAATGATCATTTTCTAAAGGTCATATCTTCGGATCCACCGAACCGATTTTAATAAGTGAAAAGACATTTCGCCTTAGAATTTTCCGTAAAATCCAGGAAAAATATTTTCCGGGGGGTACGTCGCAAGGGGGGGAAGTCAAAACTTAGCTGTATATATGGTTCCGAAGTCTACGAAAAAATTTTTTCCGAATTTTTTATTCGTATGGGGACTTGCGTCACGGGCGCATCGCTACCGCGCGCCCATGATAACATTGAGATATTTGTTAAGTCCGCAGTGTCCTGTCAGAACTTCAACAACTCTCTTGATTCTAGGTCTATCAAGGTTCAGTAAGGAATCACTGAATTCCTTTAGAGGTTTTTTACAAAAAATTTTTGTGTACTTCCCCCATCGTGCCTCTCCCATGCTGTTTATCAAGCCAGTTTTTTACGATGCGTTTTCTTTCTGATTTCGATATACCGCAGAAGGGTTTTGGCCCTATCGGACGCTCATTTGCTTCCTTGTCTGCTAATTCGTCAGCCTTCTCATTGCCCTGAATACCAGAGTTGACCGGCACCCACAGGATTCTCACCTCATTGTTCTTGTTGACTAGCTCATTGAGAGCTTCCTTGCATTGGCGCACCGTTGCCGATCTGACGATGGTGGCTTCAATTGATGCCTGGCTACCCGAGCAAATATAGAGTCTTCTATGCTGAAGCTCCTTAAAAGTCTCGGTACTGATCAGTTCGAGTATTGCTATGAGCTCCGCTTGCATTACAGTGGTAAAATAGCCTAGTGGTATATAACCTTCAATACCGGCTTGTTCACTGATATAGCCAGCTCCAGACAGTCCTTCTTTCTTGGATCCGTCTGTGTAGCTCACTAGACCATCTTCCGGAGGATAGGACACATCTAAAATTATCATCCAGCATCAACATAGTCGAGATCTGGTCACTCCTCATCAGAAGAGTGTCATCGTTTATTAAGTTCCTAATTTCCATGTGTGCTTTAGCCGAGATCGGTACCCAACATCCATTACATTGAATGTTGAGTGCTGAGATAAAGGCTGTAGATTCTACGAATAGGTCAAGCGGTGAGATAGAAAGAGGAACTTCTAGTGCTCTTGTGGCAGTGGTGACTTTCACTCCAGTCATGCACAGACATGCTAGTCTCTGGAGTTTGTCTAGTCTCTTTTTTGTTGTTGATAGCTGCACCCTAGGCCACCAGACAATGCACCCATGACAAAACATTGGTCTTACAACAGCTGTATAGATCCACCAGATAGCTTTTGGGGAAAGGCCCCAAAGTTCGCTTAGGAAAACATTTAAATAAAACTTTGCAAAAGTTGATAAGTACACAAAAAATTTTGTCAGATCAAACCAATTCACATTTACATCGATGAAACTATTTTTGCCAGATAAAAATAACTAATTTAGCCAAAATCGGCCAAGGTCAAAATACTTTTCGTAAGATTTGAAAGTCATCAAAGGCCTATAAAATCCTATTTTTACGAATTTTTAGTTGTTTTCTGACCATTTTTCCATCCAGTAACCTCTAATTTCCTCAAAATTCACAGAACTGTTTTCACAACCTATTCTTAGTTCTTCTGTTTCCGGGAAGCCACACTCCGAAATCTGTTAAGATAACGATACTTTCCGGAGGATCTGAAAATCATCAAAATCATATTTATATGAAAAAGTTAACTTGCCAGTGAACTTTTCGAGAGCGTCTTCAGCGTCCTTGAAAACAAAGCATGTTGCCATTTCTGCTGAGTCCTCAGAAAAAACGTCTTCCTCGTCGTAACCCAATTCAGCTCTGAGAGATTGCTCGGTATCTTGATGTTTCAATGAATCCTTCAACCTTTTTACTAAATCGGTCTTAACTTTGTACCTCGCTTTGTACGACTGAGATAATTCACGGCTTTTTAATAATTTCCGGAGTTCTCGAGTTGTTAAACCGTTCACAAATTCATCCATAAATTCGAAGTTTATTCATTTACCAACTGGCTTCGATTTAAAACAGCTTACGTACGTTACTTTATTCACCTTCAGTAACCTTCAATTGTCTTTGTTCAGTTTCAATAGATCTGCTTGTTGTTCTTTTTTACCACGTGTCCAACTTACAAAACTTCTGGAAATTTTAACTTTGCTTTGTATTAACTTGACCTTCACTATTTAGCCCAATAATCCTTTTCATTGGATGTATGTTTTAACTAAAAGACGATTGAGATTAAATTATATCTGACAATTTTTTGTGTACGATCAACTTTTGCAAAGTTTTAATTTAGTGTTGTCCGAAGCGAACTTTTTAAAATGAAAGAAATGCATCAGCGAAAAATTTGCAAAAAGGTGTCTTCTTGGTGAATGAAAGCACGCACAAACACAAAATTCATAATTAAAAAGATTGCATTCATCATTATCGAAATTTGTGAATTTTTCTTAAAGATTTACAAACTTTGCCGAATTTCATACATTCCCGCAGCTCCCCGGTATTTAAGATACCAGGATACCGCAGTTTTTCCACACGCGTAGAAATCTACAATAAGTTCGTATGTCACTTACTCGAGTAGACTACAGGAAAAAAGTTATTTTTTAGTACTGCTAAATGTATTTTCAAGTAACATTGATTTTAACGAATTCTCAAGATCTGAAATTCTGCAAATTAATTCCTTAAACATTTCTTCCTGGAACACTCTAATTCCATTCAATTCTTGACTGGTAAGACTTCTGTCTCTGTCGTGAAGACCTCTTTGTTGCTGATGTTTGACAAAGTTGATAACTTTGTTAATGAAGTGTTCGTCAAATGCCATAGGTTCCAATCGATTCGTCCAAAGCATCCAATCAGCATAAAGGTTTTCAAATTTAGAGATCTTACCAGTTTTCTGCATTAAAATTGCAACATTATCAGACATTGAAATTCCCTGCTTAACTTTTATTGCTCCATGTTTGTTTGGCGTTAACAAGATTGCCATAACCTTCGGAAATAAATTCACAAACACCACCCCAAAGAATGAATAAAGCGTTTCATAACTGCGCAAAGTGGAAATACGCTTTCTCGTTTGGACAAATTCAGCAACTTCAATCATTTCGTTGATGTCGCTGATTGCCAAAGCATTTAAGAGATTGAACATAACAAACGAAACGGAAGTCATAAAAGTAAGGAAAAGTATTCCTTGGAAGTGGTCTTCTTCTTTGATAGTTATATCACCAAAGTCTGACAGCATCATTTTTACTGTCGATATAGTTGAAGTAAACGGATTGGAAAATCCTTGGTCTTCATCGTCTTCCTCTGAATCCATTCCGTTCGTCAGAGGTTCATTGAAGTCGTCATAATTCAAAGCGAAAAAGCTCATTCCAAAAGCGAATATTATGATGAGATATGGCATAATCGTTTTTAGAAATGTTATGCACACTTTGCTTAGTATTGCCATGTGCAACGATAATGAAAAGGCGGACACTTTCGAAAACAGTTGGATACTCTGGGCTCCCATTAGGAGGATCACTATAGCGCAAATTTGCTTGAAACTGTCTCGTCCAACGTCGACGTTCTTGATCAAAACGAAAAAGGAGAATACAATTAGCAATATGTCCAGCCAGTTTGTTGGTTTGAAAAAATACTTCTTGTAAGACATGGTGCATTGCACGACTTCATAAGACGCCATCAAAATTAGTCCGAAAATACCAAACCAATAAGACAACGAATGTTCAGCGAAATGTTGTCGGAAGCGAGTTTTCCATTCTTCGTCTTTTTGAACATCATCCAATTCACTGAATTTACTTCTATAGTCAAAGTTACCATTCTTATACAAACGCTTGATTGCTTCAAGATTTTCATAGAGCAAGGGAGTTACATTGTTAACAGATTTGTTGGGCCTCAACGGCCAGCTAAATACATATTCGCTTAACTTAACTTCGAATGTCTCGTCATGGTAGGTTGTTGCAATTTCACAATATTCTTTGTCGTATCTAAAGTCGCTAGATACGTGGAAGAAGTTTAAAATGATAAACCCCAAGAAAATCATGAATGAGAAGTAGACGAGTAAATTGAAGTAAACAATGAAGTCAATCTTCCTCCACTTGAGAAGCACGAATGAAGCGATGACTGGATGAAGAATGAAATCTTTTAGATTCGGATTAGCCGATATTAGGTGAGCTGAGGTGATTTCGAGTTTGCTTCTATCGGGAGGTATCATGAACTTGTAATCAATAAATACTTCACAGTCTTTGTCATTTATGTCGCTAGAGCATTTCACACATTCGTCCAGAAATTCTTCCAGCGTGCCTTTTTTGATGCAATCCAAAACTGCTTCGTAGCCAATGTAAGCACCGCGTCTCAGTAGCTCCTTAATGATTTCGTCACATCCGTAGCGACATGCGTACAACAGAGGCGTACAATTCTCAGAGTCCATTTGGTTAATTACTTCTAAAGTGCATCGTCTATCGGCGACTATCAAATCGAAGCACTTCAGACGATCACTGGGGTCAACTATTTCGGAAGATAAAATTTGGTGAAGCAAATTCCGTTGAAATTTGTAAGGTCCGAATGACAATTTTTCATCGCTAAACAATACTTTCAGCACACGATGGTGGCCAAATCTACAAGCTAGAAAGCCTGGGGTCATTTTAAATTTGCTTCTTTTCGAAACTTTGTTAATATCTTCAACGTGAGCCATTAGAATTTTTACGGTTTCAGGTAAATTTTTAACAACAGCTACCTCTAGCAATCGAATGATCTCATCATCGAATCCCTTTGTGTCTTTTTTCCAAAGTAATTCTAGATTATCAAGCAAATATAACGGATTCCAATCTCCAAGGTGCTGGACTATGTAATTTGTGTCGACTTCAAAACCCAATTTTTGGCTCATTCGAGTTTCGAGTCCTCGGAACTGCATTATCAAACTGACTTCATCTCTGTTGTAAGCAAAATAATCAATTCTGCAGTTATCAATAACTAAGTTTATCAAATCGTTGTCTACGATTGGATTCTTCAGGAGTAAATAAAATGGAGTTTGTAGTCTTGCGTTTGGTGAATTTACGTTGCACCCATTGACCACCATTGCCATAAGCATTTTCGACAGTTCATCATAATTTTCCTCCGTCATGCTGTTAACCAACAAATGCAAATAATTATTTCCTTCGTCAAATTTCTCGTTGATGATTGTCGAGTATTGGGTTGCATTGAAATGGTCATCACAACATGGCGTGAAAGACTCCTCACAAGGTTTCAAAATTGTGATGAGGTTCTCGGCACAGTACGAATTTATAGCGTAACGTAGCGGATATATTCCATCAGCATTTTTCTTTGGGAGAATGAAAGAAATAGGTGTTAGTGTTATGAACTATACCATTGTAATGGGTATGTGAAAGTAGAAACAGAGTGCATTCATCAAAGAAGTTAATTTATGTGGTGACAAATTGTTGAAACGGTAATTTAAATTTTAATACCAATCTGGTATCACCTAAATCAATCATGAACATTATGTGAATAAACACTACAGGGAGGTGCAAGAAATGAGTGGAAAAACAAGATTTTTCCTAAATTTCCAATGTTTTCTTAGTTTCTTTTAACAATATATAAATTTTAAAGAATAAGTGTTGAAAAGTTCCTTCGGTTTTATATTGTTTATAAAATTTATTGAATTTATAGTTTTTAAGGAACCCCTAATTTCAATATCTCTAGAAACTAAAAGTTTACAGTCTCGTGCTTTTTTTATTAGCTGTCAAAAATTTAGCCATTTCGCAGTCTTGCCAATACAAAAAAAAAACATTGAAAAAGAGATAATCTTAAAAACAGCTGAATTTTGACAAGACTTGCAAAGCCTCTATTTGTAGTAATTTTCTTTTTTTTAAAAAAAATCCTTAAATTGTTCATGTTTTTACAAGTGTGTTAGTGCTATATTTACACTATATTTTACAACAAACCATTATATATTACGTACAGTAAATTCTTACATAACTCTTAGACGAAATGAAAGTAATAATTTTTTAGAAAAAGTAGTTGCTGCCATTAGTGGATTTCACATTGCCTCAAATTTCCATGCAGTTAGATAGACAAAGTTTTATTAAATTTTCTGTGATTTTACTAATTTTACGAATTTCTTGGAAATATTTTTGTTGTTGACTTCTAATTTTTCCCAAAATCATTCAGTTTTATAAGTCTGGACTAGACCTTTCCAAATAGCCATAACTTTACCAATTGAAATGAAAGGAGAGAAAATTCATAAAAAGTCGAAATTACGAAAGTTGACGTTTTAGTGCCTTCTTCCTATTTTTATCTTTCGTGGCCTCCAAATTTGATACAGTTAGATTCGTCTTGACTAAAGACTTCCAAGAAATCCTTTTGTGTTGAATTTGGACAAAATTTAGATGAAGTTTTAGCAAATTTTCGTTGATTTCCTTAATTTTTTGTAGCGCTTTTGATGCTTTTTTTACTAATAGTCTCGTATAGTTCTTTTGGTTGACGCCAAATTTCCTCAAATTTTATGCAGTTTGATAGAAATTAACAAGATCTTTCTAAAGAGTCACTATATGTTGAGATTTGACAACTTTTCGATGAAAATTGGGTCAAATTTGGTATTTTTAGCGCTTTTTTGCAAATATTCTTTTCCATTAGTATACAATTTCCTCTTTTATCCTATTTCCTAGAATTAGTCAAGATCTTTCCAACGAGGCCCCTCTCAATGAGATTGGACGACAAGTTTTAGATGAAATTTTAGGAAATTTTCTGTAAAATTCATCTTGTTTTGTAGCGCTACTGGTAGTGCTGTAACGCTGCAAAAATGATTAAATTTCATCCTATTTCCTAGATCTCGATGAGATCTTTCCAACGAGCCATCACACGTCAAAATTAATAAAAGTTTAGATACTTTTTGGGGTTAGTGAATATTGTCAATTTTAGGAACCCAACTTCGTAAGCCTTACGTAATTTCCTGATATCTCCGAATAGAACGGTCCAAATCACATCGAATTTCACCCTATTCCCTAGTGTTTGACTTGTTTTAGGAAATAGGATGCAATTTGACATTGGAAGGTTGCGTGATGACCCTGCAAATTTCATCCAAACTATCCATTTTCCTCGCAATTTGTCAGGAAAATGGAAAGTTTGGAGGAAATTTGCGAAGTTTCTACGCAACCCACCTACAACGATAAGTTTCAGCGCGTCTTCGCCAAATGTGCCCAGGGTCTCGATACACGCAGGTACCACATAAAACTTATGTTCTAAATTAACGTAACGCGTCCTTTTGTATGCCTCACGTTTCTGGGCGGCGGCGTGGCCTGACTTTATGGAGCTGACTTTCACATATAATTTGGCGAGTGTGTCGGCACACGTGAAGTCCCACACCATGGGTTTTCCGTTCCTGCACGGGACTAAGGTAAGGCAATCTGGTTTTTTCTGTCGGATCGATTGCAACCGGTCGGTTCAAGTAATGATGGGATTTTGCATGTGATAAGTGCTCGCTTAATCAGTTCGTTGACCATCGCGTGTCTGCTGTGACGTCCAGCGCTTTTTTGACAACATAGTCCATGATGCCTCATTTCGGCGACCAGGGTTCCACACACGCAAGTGTGTTTGAAACGCATCGAGATTCCCAGGCGCAGAGATACAGCGGTTCTAAATGACTGATTGTCAAGCAGTGCCCAGTGTTGAATCTTGAACTAGGTGTGTTTCTACTCTACAAAGTATGGACAATCAAAGTAACACGAATCGTTTGAATTAAAAAGAAATAGCATAGTGAACCATGAATTGAGTATAAATACGAGGCGAATGTGATGAATAAAGGCAGAATAAACATGAATATCAAACGAGCAACACGCCATACATGATTTGTTTCATTCTCAATAGGTAGAAGTAGCAGTCTGGCACTATGATAGGTGCGGGGAGAATATCCCTTCCAGCTGTTAGATTATTTTGTGCTAACGGCCCGACTATGCCACAATCCCCGTTTTCATGCTGAAAACAACATTTGGCACCCCCACGTCATCGATTTTTGTTGGTCAACGAATTGAATGGTTGATCAACAGAAAAACGTCGAAAGGGATCATCATTGGAAAGAGAGTCGCATAGACGCGGCTTCTCGAAGATGATCATCGTTTCGTTGTGTTGGTCAACAACATAGCGTTGGGCGTTGTCAACGAATTTGGATCGTTACCCAGCGGCAAAGCATTGGATTGTTGGTCAAAACATTGGATGAATTGTCTGCAAAAGTATGAGCTACAAAAGTATAAGCTTCAGAAGCATGTGAGGCAAAAGTGAGTGGCAAAAGTTTGTGCAGCAAAAGTATTGGCAATATTTCTGTGTTTCTTTTCGAGAGTTTGGTTTGGTCAATAGAATTTGGCAGCATCCAATTATCGATGGTTTGGTCAGGGAGTTGCGGGAATGGTTAATTATTTTCATAGTAGCTATCGCAAATTTGTATTGTACACTCTTGTCGACTTAAAGATTTAAAATAAGTGGTGAAATGAAATTTAGAAATATATAAATCGCTAGGGAAATTTCCGAACAAATTAACCGATTTTTGAGTTTTACTGCTAAATTTTCGATCGCATGACGTTAACATAAAAAAGGATTTATCCATCTATACGACTTCGTTTAGAAATTATATCTAATTTTTCCGTTTTCTCAAAACACGGCCGCTTTGAACAGATTGTTGAATCATCAGTGCGACCTGTTTTGAAATAACGTTAGATGAAAGAAGGGCCGCATATTTTGATTTTTTTCGATAGCTCATGTTCCTTATACAAATTGTAGCGAGAACAGTTTTATATCATCAACAGATTGATGTTCCTTGTACAAATTTCGACGGGAAGAATTTAGTCAATGTGGGCCCAGTTTTATTTAAATCGTCAGCCGTAAACCAGCTCTTACTCTGAGCCTTAGAAGTACACAACGGCTTTACGGAAAAGTGTTTTGTACAAACATTATTTATTCAAGTTTTTATGTTTCTCGTTGGAAATAGCATTCTTTGAAGAAACAGCGCCGCAGGCCGTGAACACATTGGAAAAATAAAAAACAGGGTCGAGGGGCGGCAGCCCCCGCAAAAGGGGGTCAAGGGAAAATTAGCATTTCAAATGTGTCAGTTAATGAAATAAGATATAGTGTCAATATGTGATAAAAGAGCCAATCCTATCAGTATAGACTATTTGAACGCTAAAAAAATGGTGGAATAAAATTTCGCACGCGCGTTCAAATAGTCTATTCTGATAGGAATGACTATTTTCCCGCACGGTCAAATTGTCTATACTCATAGGACTGGCTATTTGCCCGTGCTGGTAAATAGTCGTAACTACTAGAAATGGCTCTTTGCCCGCTAGCGGGCAAATAGCCGTAAGTACTAAAAATTGGTATTTGCCCGCGCGGGTAAATAGTCGTCTCTGCTAGGAATGGCTATTTGCTCGCGCGGGCAAATAACATCTACCTATTAACAATTTTTCAACGGAAGTCTTTCCCAACGCTTCCATTTATTCTAACTCAGCTCTAAAGACAAGGTCCCGTTAAGAATTCTCTGTTTCCTCAATTTGCTAGAACAAATTTCTGGAAAATTCCTTGGCAAACAGACAATATTAACAATTTTCCAACGAGAGTCCTTCCCAACGCTTCCATTAATTATTTTTTATTTATTATTGATTTATACATCATGAAATACATTTGAATTAAATTACATAAATTCACTGTGTTACACACTTTTAAGAAGTTCTTTGTATATGTACGTTTTTGAATCTTGAAATTTAATTATATTTTTCGCTAATTGAAACAATGAAAATTTGAAATAGAGTCTTGTAATTTTTATTACGGCAGTTAGGCCATTTGAAAAATTTTGATAAATGTCGTGCCCTATGTTCTGTCCGCATCTATAAACACATGTTCATGAATAAAAATGCCTTAAATGCGTCAACCAATTTTTAAAAAAAAAAAATTGCGAAAAAAAATGAAATCTACAACCTTGAAATTATAAGGCCATCCTTTTAGCTACCCTTGCATAGAGCACGCAAATGACGCTATAAGTTCATTATTGATGTACTTGTACTGCCCTTCGTGTTGATTTGTCCATATGACATTGAAATGTACGATGTATTCATCAACAGCTTAGGTCCATTATCATGCGTCTTTTGTTCGATATTTTGAGAGCGAATCACAAAAGCACGTTATGAATTATTATATAAAACTTTAAATTGTAATTTTTATCTTGAAATAGTTGGTTTAATAAGTTTTGACATTGAGTACAGCACTTAATTTGAATCCAAACGATTGTACTAACTTCATTGACTGCATGAACTAGAAATTCTAAATTGATTTTGAAATTTTTTATGAAAAAGTCAATGAGCTCCATTTCAACGTCCGTGCTACACGAGAAACTGTACTGACTCAGCTTTAAAGACGAGGTCCCGTTGAGAATTCTCCGTTTCCTGAATTGGCTAGAACAAACTTCTCGAAAGTTCCTTGGCAAACAGACAACATTAAGAATTTTTCAAGGGAAGTCGTTCTAAACGCTTCCATTTAGTCTACCTCAGCTTTAAAGACGAGGTCCCGTTGAGAATTCTTCGCTTCCTCAATTTGCTAAAACAAATTTATGGAAAGTTCCTTGGCATACAAACAATATTAACAATTTTTCAACGGAAGTCGTTCTAAACGCTTCCATTTAGTCTAACTCAGCTTTAAAGACGAGGTCCCATTGAGAATTCTTCGTTTCCTCAATTTGCTAAAACAAATTTCTGGAAAGTTCCTTGGCAAACAGACAACATTAACAATTTTTCAACGGAAGTAGTTTGAAACGCTTCCATTTAGCCTAACTCAGCTTTAAAGACAATGTCCCGTCGAGAATTCTCGGTTTATAGAGAAGAAATACAAAGACAAATGTTGAAGGGCTCGCTTTAAGATTAAATTAAAATTAAATTTGGCTCAAATATCAATCGAATTTGGCTCAAATTTAAATCAAGTTCTGAACAGGACTGATTTTAACTCAAATTTAAGTCAAATAACCATTAAGTATTTACGGGAATGCATCTTCATTTGTGAACAGTGTATAGAGGTTCGTTTAACGGATGGTGTTTTGATCTATCGCGTGATATTTGAAGCATAGTTACATTTTGTAATCGTGTTCAAAAAATCGCATCACAAATGCCAGACCCACCATCTTAATAATTTTTCAACGCTTTCAGTTTTCACACGCAAAAATTTAAATATACTCAAAACGATGACGGTACTGTAGTGACCCGTAACCGTGGCACTACCCCTAACGCAAACATAAAAATATGTTGCTCAGTCGCTTGACACAAAGTTCACGTTCATACTCGGTCAGCAGACGAAGTATGATCGATGAATTCGCATTCGGAGTTCAACCACCATAACATTCGCACGTAATTAAATACTAACCCAACAATAAATTATAACGTAATACAAAAGCTATAGTATTTCAATTACATTCAAATAAAACCTTAAGTTTTATAGTACTATTGGAGATGTGCTGTCAGTGATTTGTCAGGCTTGTCACTAAATAAAAAGAAATGCGAAGTTTTCTTTGTTAATGCTACTAATGAGGAGGAGGCCCATATGTATTCAGAGATCTCAGCATTATTGCCAGGGATTAAAAAAGTTGATGAGTCTTCTCTTGAGATATTAGGCTCACCAATCTTAGAGTCAGGTTTAGAGAGGTTGTTTTCATCAAAAATTGAATCGATCAAGTTAATGTGTGATCGTTTACAGTTGATGGATGTTCATCCCGCATTGTGCATTTTTAGGAAATCCTTAGGTAGTTGTAGATTTAATTACTTATTACGATCCACGATCCTCAAAGGCCTTCCTATTACAAAAGCGTTTGAGTGTTGTTGACGAGATTTTCCGTTCAACTCTTGAAGCCATTACAAATGTTAGGATGTCAGAATTTTCTTGGGATCAAGCTACTCTTCCTTTAGCTTTTGGTGGATTAGGCATTCGGAAAGTTGGAGATTTGGCATTACCAGCCTATTTATCGTCTGTTTATTCTTCGTCTGATCTTTCGAACAAGTTGTTAGAAAAATTTAACATTTAAATAATCGATAATAATTTTTTAGGGCTTATTGAGGAAATTCCTCAAGATTTTATTCCAAGAAACGACGAACAGAAAAAAGAACAGAGGATCGACAGTAAGTTTTCTAGGATGTTTGATTCTAGTGAACCTGTTGCTCAGGCAGGACTACTTGCTTCGTCTACTAATGAATCTTCAAAGTGGCTGCAAGTGGTCCCATCGAGTAATACTGGTTTGCTATTAGATAACAATTCCGCGATAATTGCTGTTGGTCTTCGTTTATGTTCCCAATTATGTGAGTAATATAAGTGCATTTGTGACTTTATGGTTAAAAGGGACGGCTTGCATGGTTTGTCATGCAAGAAGAAAGCAGGGATAATTTCTAGGCATGACGAAATTAATAAAATTATTTCTCATGCATTTTGTTCTGCAGGGTTCCTAAATATAATACAACCACCAGGAATTTCTAGAGACGATGGCAAACGACCTGATGATATGACTCTAATTCCGTGGAGTTATGGAAAGTCTCTTCTCTGGGAAGTGACAGTTCGAGATACGTTAGCACTTTCTTATGTCATGAATCTTCTAAGAAAGCGCGTTCAATAGCCGATAACGCGGAAAGATTTAAGCATAATCATTATATATCTTTAAAACTATTTATTTACTCCTGTTGCTTTTGAAACCCTAGGTTGCATGGGTCCAGAAACCAAGAATTTTATAGGCACATTAGGGTCATTGATAAGGACAGCTTCTGGGGAATCATGCTCGAAAGATTTCATATTGCAGAAAATTTCAGTTGCAATTCAAAGAGGCAATGCAGCATGCATCTTGGCAACATTAGGAAAAGTAGAGTAGATGAATTTTATTTATTGTAATTTGTTGTTGAAAAGATCGTTTTTTTACGTGAGTAGCCTTTTTTTTCGCTTAATAAAATGAGTCAATATCTCCGCAAAAATAAAAATTGAAGTTACGTTTTTGCGCCGGAAGAACTGAGAGTCCAGAAAAATTATTTCGTCGTTGGGTGTGACATTTGTGACGAAACTTTTTGAATACACACCACGTAATTTTGCTTTGAAAAAAAAGTGGTGCAATTTTTTTAGATCTTTTAACATAACTGGACTTACGGACTGCGTCTCTATTTGCGTAGGAGATTTTTGTATGCTCTATTTTTCGATTAAATTTCAATAATTTGATACATTACATTCCTCCAATGTCTTCATTATGAATATTTCGGGTAATTGTGTGTCATCTTAAAAAAATAGCCGTCATAACAAACAAAGATATTTACAAACACAGTTATGTCTTGTTCGGAATAAATGTAGACAGAGACGTGATAAAGGTTTTCGCGAATCGCTTTTTTTCTTGTAAAGCAGCACACATAATACGAACATCTTCCGAAACTTAAGCCTGACAACCACAAGTTCAACTCCCTCAGTTTGCGGTACAATAACCTTTTCACTAGAAATATGAGACCTGACTGCAACGAGAACGCCATCAAAACTCTCATAATCACTGTTAGATTGCGACCTATCGCATCTGTGAACACAAAAATCTTCGGCAATAAATAACACACCGTCGTATATGGCTGGGTATAATCCAGTTTCTGTCAATGCAATGACGTCATAGTTGCACCCTGTTGACGATAACTTGATTTGTTTGGTCTACGTCTTTAGAGCGCGTTCGAAAAGTAAAATGTTTCACAGAGTTGCTCAGTTAATGCTGTCATTGTTAACTTTAAGGTTAGATTGTTCATGGCCAAAATTGGTCGTGAAGAATGTGAGAAATGTCATGAAGAATGTTTGTTATATCGTTAGTAAACATAGTTCGTCAATTGAATTAGAATTGTCTGGTGGCTAGAATTGCGAGGGACGATTATCGACGGTAATAAATTAATTTTTAAAGCATGAAAGACAATTTGATGGTATAAATTTTGAAATATTTATTGTCAAATATTTTTATTCAAGGAAACCCAGTCAAACATTTTAGTTACTGAGCGGTTTATGTCAGAAACTTGTCTAATATTCAATTTTGCTCAGTTCTCACTGAGAATTTTAGTTTTCGAACGCGCTCTTAGTTCTCCAACGTTCTGACAACTCATCGAAATTCGTTTATTGTCGGTGGACTCTCATTTTCGATGATTGAAATCCCGTTTGGTGAATCGTGCCCGTTGATCGTGGATCCCCAGTTGTCGTTCGTTAAAATTTCGGTTCTGATTGAAGAACTCTCGTCCATATTTGGTATATTTTATTTTATTTATTTATTTATCATAGGAATAGACACTGAGAAAAATGAACGTTCAGACTGAATCAGTCGGTTTGTTCCAGATTGGAAGTTTCGATCAAATCGATTAATTGGATTTTGTGGCTCGATAGAAATGTTCGGCTGTTTGCTGCTCAGCCTTTGATCGCGACACTGCTTGAGAATTCGCTTCTCTAAAAAATTGTTCATGTTTACGGCGCTGTTGCTCCTCTGTTTGAAAACGTATTCACGTATTCGCACGTCCTCTGGCCAAGTGCTAGAGGCGTCATTAGGGCACTGAATTTACTCATAGGAGCCGATATTCTATATTGCAGCGAATTAAAACGTCACACATCCTTCGTGATCAACGTGACCAGTCGTATCAATTTTTCGTTAATTCAGCGGCAACGTAACTAGTCAGGTAATCGGCTGTGATGCTGCGTCCTATGTTTGACACCACCACGCTATTTCGTCTTTCCGTTTCAGTGTGATTTCCACTAACACTTCTTTAGATCCTAAAATAAACTTTTTCCGCGAAACGTCACACAAAAACTCATCATTCGAACCATCACGACTCCTTTTATTTCCATTCTTCTGAATTTTTCTCGACTCCTTGCATCCGCGTAGAGTTACTAAGGCTGGTGATGTTGCCTATTAACGTCTCTGACAGTAACTTAAGACCATTCGTGAAGCTACCTAAAGCCGACGCTAATGACTTTGTCAACTGATCCATCGATTGTTTGAGGTTGTCAATAGATTTCGTCACATCAACAAGGTCAATGTTGTACATATGGCAAAACCAGTGTACATTCGAATTACTAGCAATCGCATTTAGAGTAGTTTTGTTCAAGTCAACGCATTTGCCATGAAAAGCATGACTGAATATTCCATTGAAAATTATGAAATCGGCGTTCAGAACTTGGTCATTGCAGGTTTTGAATAAAGTTGCCATTATTCACTCTTATCTAGTCTACTGTATTGGTATCTGGGCTTCTGCAAAGGAAACACTGATTGATGAGCTCCAGGTTCTGCATAGAAGAGCCCTTAAGGCTACCCATAAGTTGCCTGGAAGGTACTCTACCGACCTTTTATTCAAAGATAATTCATCAATGCTTTCCGTTCCGAGATTGTACTGTACAAACAAGCTGTTTGTAAGTTTGTCTTCTGCTGTATCAATAACTCGAAACATCATTCCGTTTCCTTCTCCAACAACTTCAATCGTTATGGTACCAGATATTCGTATCTACTCAGAAAGCCTAAGATCCCATCCAACTTCAATCGTTATGGTACCAGATATTCGTATCTACTCAGAAAGCCTAAGATCCCATCCAACTACGGGATGAGGTGCCTGCTTTATTCAGGGCCTACACTATACAATTCACTGCCGCATGAGATCAAAAACTTTGCAACTGTTGCTTGTTTTCTTCGTGTCTTTTATGAGCGACTTGGACTTTAATCTTATTTATAAAATCCCTGTGCAATTTTGAATTTTTGAATCACTTTAATGATACTTTGACTTACTACAAACATGAAACATACAAAAAAATCATTCCTTTTACTGAAATTACCTTGTAAAAATCGGAGCCGTTATATATGCATATTTCAATGAATTTCTTCATATTGGTCATCAATAGAACTTTTTCAAACGTTGATAGTCCGCCGAAACATTTTAGTTTTTTATTCGGATTAACTTTCAGCTCATCTAAGATGAATTGAAATTGATGAACATTTCTCGATTGAACACATTCGAAGAGAATGTCCTAAAATCGTATACAGAGTCGAAATATTAATCCCATTTTGCTAGTCTTTGTGTTAAAATAAAATCACCTCAAGTTTCTCTGCATCAAAAACCATCGAAATCTTTTTGCTGACTGAGTACAACGAATACTAAATTTGAAAGAAATACGCGAACATCTCAATCAAATCAAGATATTTTCACAAACAAGGTCCACTAAGAAAAAGATTTACTTTGCGAATGAAATTGCCGATAATTTCCGTTTTGACATCGGATGCTATATTCCAAACAATCATCTCAATCATATTCCGAACTACCATAACGAAACCAAGCAATCTCACTCTTCATTTCTTCGTCCGTACCACCTTTGTCGTTTCTAATATTTTGAGATTTTATAACCGGATTCAACACTTGAAGAATTGAAAATGAGTGGCATCAACACAAGCAGAACAACTTGTAAAATTTAGAGAGTTTTTTCAGCAAAGTCAACTGCTCAATGAAACGTCTAGGAGTAGAATATTACAACATTATGCCAGTAAATGGTTTATTAAAACATGTGCAAGGAAGAATACGTAAGAGAATAGATATGGCAAACAGAATAGATGTTGCGAAAGAACTTGAGAGTATATGCATGTAACACATCAAATTCGATTGGAAGTTGCCGGAAGCGCCACATTGAAAAATCCAACCAAAGAAACGATGTAAGAAACTTCTCGAAATCCCTAAAAAGTCTCCAAAATTAAAATAAAAATTAAAAATATGTTGTCTTTACTCCACAGCAATCATCGGTTTGAAAGATACCTTATATATCTCTAAGCTTTTCCTCAACCGTTAGATACAAGCATTGGTAGGCTGAAAGTAGCCATTTTTCTCTTTCACAGCGGTAATTTTGAAGCAGTTACACAGGTTGAGATATTGGTAGATAGTTTTTAGTGGAATTATTTTGTCATTGTAATGTAATGTAACTCAACAAGAACAATCAAGTTGAAGAACATATCAGAAAAGCCAACATTTCGAAATATCGTTCCAATCCTCAGCCAAGTCATTCCACTTGATATGCTGCGGCCAAAACAGAGAAAATTGCAACGAGAGTAAAGTTTGTTGCACAAGCAGAGATTGATTGATTGATTTATTATTCCCGAAATTTATAATATTTGATACACAATAATGCGACTGATAACACTTAAATGTAAACTAAATATCGTATCTACATTTCGTACAACAAAAGTGATTATTGGAGTCTCCACTATGAAACCACTTTTAATGAGTATCATCCATAAAAAAAATTATTTGTTAAGTTCAGTACATCTATCTACGTAAGGACGAATGCGGTAGCTGTCACAGTCATTATTAACACGTCGATTGTGGTTCGCGTACAACATGAACTGCCTCTGAACACTTTCTAGTGATTGAATGTGAACTACGTGATGAGGTGCCCCTATTGTGCTTGCAAATTCTAGATGAGCACGAACTACAGCTGAATACAGCATCTTAGCTTTATTTTTAGAGAGCTCCAAGTGGGCGTTAAAAGAAAATTTATCATCATATGTAACACCAATATCTTAAGTGCTGTAGTGTTATGGACTATCTTCTTATCATCCGCTAGGTTAATATTTTTTGTTGGACCAGATATACAATCAGAGTCATTGAAGAACACTAAAAACATTAGTATGCCAATATTGAGCCTTGTCCGATCACAGAAAGAACGTTACTTAAATCCGATTTGCTGGAATTAATATTAACCATCTGCTTCCTATCTTTGAAAAACGAGCGAAACCATAATAGAGTTGAGTTGCATAGTCTGTACTTGTCAGCTGCTAGCTTCATAGCCAACTTAGTAGATCGTATAACGTCGAAAGCCTTGTGAATATCAGCAAGAAATAAATCAGTTTGCACGCCTTTGTCGAAGAATTTGTGAACAAGAATCGATAATTCCATCAAATTAGATTCAACTTTACGTCCAGGGAAAAATCCATGTTGAGTAGTTGACGATTGTGGAAGGATATTGAATCCTAATTGTTCAGAAACTATCATTTCGAATGCTTTTGCGAAGTTTGGAGAAAGACAAACTCCTCTATAATTGGAAACGTCGGTCTTCTTGCGTGATTTAAATACCGGAATTAAATGACTTATGTTCCACAATTTCGGATAACAGCAATCCAATAAACACTTCGAGTATATTATCGACAACGGTTCCGATAATTCTATAACGCACTGGCGAAGAAAAAGCGGGGCCATTTTATCAGGACTTATACTTTTACACAGGTTCATACTCATCAATGTTTTTATTACGATGTCTTGTGTAATTTTAATGTCAGAAAAATTGGTATCATTCCTTGAAATTGTGAAGTTAAGGAATTTTGTATACTCCTCACTGTCATTGGGATACTGTTTGCAAACAGAAGCGAAATATTTGGCGAACAAAAGTTGGCCTTTTCATCGTCGTTTGTAGCATTTTCGTTGCCATAAAATATTTTTTCTGGTAGACTACTCTTCTTATATTTTGAATTAATGTAATTCCAAAACATCCGTTGATTTTTTGATAGTTGGGTGCGAGATCACGTAAAAAGTTGTCGTACAGTTCATCACGGTATTTTTCAAATTCATCCTTGGCTGATATAAACGATGAGATGTATATTTCGTTTTTTTTGTAAAAAATTTTTGTGGACTTTTTGAGCAATTTCTTATATTCACGATTTCTTTTATTCTTCAAATTGATCAACTTGCCATCAAACCACGCTGGATGATTTGTCGTACGAAGTGAAGCCTTGGGAATGACACGATCAAAAATATCGTAACATCTGTTATAAAGTGCAATTAGCATTTCTT
Source organism: Pseudolycoriella hygida (assembly GCA_029228625.1). Classification (NCBI taxonomy): domain Eukaryota; kingdom Metazoa; phylum Arthropoda; class Insecta; order Diptera; family Sciaridae; genus Pseudolycoriella; species Pseudolycoriella hygida. Next base: position 92,780,452 of record CM055403.1, read on the forward strand.
CTATTGAATAAAGTATTAAAATCCACTGCAGATAGTTCTTCACGGATCAAACTAAATGATGCTTTCTTAAAACAGTAAATAAGCCCAGGAGACTTAGAAATAGTGTAGATGGCAGGTTCACATTTGATCAAGCAAAGAGCTTTATTGACGAGAAACAATTTAGCCATATTAGTATAAAAGAGGTCAAGAACGTTGTGCGAAGAGTTTTGTATGCCTGACACTTGAAAGAGACCACATGCTAAGAGAGATGATGTCATGTTTCTAGCAATTGTCACCTTTATTGATTCAGGATCGCCAATGAATGGAAGATAATCAAAGCTGTCTTCGTTTTCTGACCACTCGACTGTGGAAATGTTGAAGTCACCAGTCACAACAAAAATGTCACCATTCGATCATTGAGTGAGCTGCCGTAATAGCTTTCAAATGTGATGTAAAAACCTCCTCGGTAGAACCATACTGTATGTATAATGCATAAACATAAATTTTCGAATGTTTTAGATGAACTCTTATGCAAATGGCTTCAAGCCTCTGAAGTTCAGGAAAATCGAAAATTTCGCTGTCACATTTCGAGTCAATAGCAATTAAAACACCTTCAGCTTTACTGGCATCTATATCCGTGTTTTCGCTGTCTTTATGGTAAACCATAAAACGCTGATAAAAAAACTCGCGCTTTTGTTTTTGTCCAACCATGTCTCCTTCAAAACAATCAAGTCATATTCGCAGGTTGTTGATGAGGGGTCATTCATAAAGGATGTCACGTGTGCTATAGTAAATGAGTATCCATAAAAAGGTTATAACTCAGTCAGGACAGCAAATTCTGTTTATAGAACTTTGGCTACCTCCCCCCCAAATAGGGGGGTGTTTGGGGGGGTAGCCGGAGTACTATAAACAAAATCTCTGACCAGTTAGGAGATATGGACTTTGTGGAATTTATAGCAAGCGTGAGATCCTTTATGAATGACCCCTGACATCAAGTGCAAACAATTGTGGCTAAAAGAGGAAATAAAATATTTGTATTCAAAACTATCAAAAATAAAATTAGACCTTTATTGCCTCCACCTACAAATAACAAAAGGACTGAATAACTTTGAACACTATGAATGGTTGATTAAACTAAATGAAATAAATGCAACAGTTATAAATTTATTGAAAGTTAAAAAAGCCGTTTGAATAAAAAACTGTCAGCATTATTACCAGAAAAACAATTTGATAAAATACCGAAAGTAAAAGAGGTTCCAAATTACGTAGTAAACCAGTCAGATGAAACATTTACGGACAATGAACTAAGAGTTTTGAATAGAGGTTTAAATTTCGCCCCAAAACCGAGTAAGTTAGATTTAGATACCTCTATAGTGGAAATAGAAACTGCAATTAAATTTATGAAAGACTATGAAAAAGAACATATAAAACGTGAAGCAAAGACTATTTTGAAAAACGCTGTTATTGAATCGAGATTCAAACCTACAATTTACCTTTAAATTACCAAAATGGAAACTAACAACTACTTGTCCAAAACTTCCTCTACTCTATGGGCTTCCGAAAATTCATAAAAAAGGAGAGGATGGGAAGAAAATGAGACCGATTATCTCAAATGTGAATGCACCTTCTTATTTCATTTCTAAATAGGTAGTAGAAGAATTAAGGCAACTGCCCAAACCATCAGGTCTGTACGTAAAGAACTCTTTTGACTTCGTAGAAAAGTTGAGTAAATTCACGATAGAAGAAGATGAAATTATGATGACCTGTGACGTAATATCCCTTTACCCTAACATACCTGTCCCTGAAGCTTTAGACGTGGCAAACAACTGGCTTTTTGAAAATAATTTGTCTGACGCAAAGGCAGAAGTCATCTTCAAAGCAATGTCGTTATGCATGAAACAGAACGAGTTTAAGTATGAAGGACAGTGCTATAAACAAACATTTGGGATAAACATGGGGAACCCATTAAGTTGTTTCGTAGCAAACATTTTAATGGGAAACTTAGAAATGAAACTGCAAAATGAAAACAAATTACCGAAATTATGGCTTCGTTTCGTTGATGACATTTTTATAATCATAAAAAAGTCAGAAGTTGAAGCCTTCCTTACAACAATTAACAGTATCCACTAACCATTAACTTCACGGAAGAAACTGAAAAGAAGAATGGGAAATAAAATTGATGTAAGCGTTTATCGTAAAAAGACCAACACAGGCCGTTTCATCACGAGAGATTCCTTCTGCCCGAAGTCAACGAAATTAGCAGCATTCCATAGCATGATTTGTATTTGTATTTGTATTTTAGAGACTCCACTAACAGCTTTTTACAGTCAATGACAAGTGTTGTCTGGACCACCGGCATAACGTGACTTCCGAACCATGTCTCAGAGTAATGCGAATGTAGCGTCTTTGTTATTATGCAATTACTCCAAGAATTGTTAGGCGCTTGATTATTATCTCGCCTAAATGTAGGCTTAGATATTTCGTGCACAATTTCGTCGTATATGGGTTACGTCATACGATTCATTCAGTGTGTACGTCGTTAAGGGCACCAAACACACCACAACTACCCAACTTTTGAAGCTTGAGTGAACTTTAATTCCATGTAGAATTTTTCCGACACGGGATTTGAATCCAGATCGTTTTGGTGGAAGGCTAGTACGGTAACCACTGTGCCAACCCGTCCCTATATGATATACAGAATGTGTCGTCTCCCTCTTTCAGTCATCAACTACATGAAAGAGATGAAGGAGGTTAAAAGGATAGCGGACATAAATGGTTACACTGAAGATGAAGTAATGAAATTAGTGGAAAAACATTCAAACAATATTAAGAAAAATGAAAAAACCACTTTTTTCAAACAGCAAAAACCAAAAATTAAACGCATTCCAGTCAGTTTCATTCCAAGCATAACAAACTACCTTCAGCCACATTTCAAGAAATTTGGTCTCCAATTAGTGTTTTCAAACAGAAACAAAAATGCGAACTTGTTAGGAAACACAAAAGACAAGCCTGAAGCATTTAAAAAGCCCGGAATTTGATCACTTTACCTGCATAAAATACAACAGGACACAAAAATCAGCAGTAGCGTTACACGTATGGAACAACGAACCTCCTCATACAAACATCACAAAGCAAAACCTACATTTAATAAAACATGTCCCCAGCAGAGCACAACTCGACGCGTGGGAGAGCGATACAGCGATGAGTTGATGAACGTAGACCCAAGCCCAATATCATCTCCGTTATTCAATTACGCAAACATAAAATCTTCGGGTAAAAATTAAATTTCAGCTTGACTTTTATTGTTTAGCATTACTTTTCACACATATTGATTACTTGGCTTATGAACAAATACAAATTTGAAATTTAGTCGTATATTCGCTGATGATGGTAATACACCGAAATGCATCCGCAATAAATGCTGTAGAGTGAAACCAAATAAAGAGTTCAAAATATGTGATAATGCTTTTATCATTTACGATTTAAAGGGTTTTACGGTTATCGTTCACAATTTATAAATTTTGTTTATAAATTTAATGTATTAATCAAAATGTCGTCTTTTTTGCCAACCATCCCACGGATGTTATTGTAGTAAAGCGATAAATCACACGGAGATGATATAGAACACAATTCAACCGAATTTGAAGTCCAGTTACGTCATTTTGTCGGATAAAAAGGGTGTAGATAATGAGTTTGAACCTGTTGACTTTATGTCAGTCCAAGGTTTGATCGTCACATGACTTGGCCGGAAGCTAGGGTGTGATGTAATATTTCATGTGACGTCATCAGTCTCTATTTTAAAGTTGACGTACCTCAACGCAGAGATGTCATGACCGCGTTTCGTAAGACGACGTGTTTTTATATGTTTGTTATTGATTTGTGCGTTAGCGGCTATGCACGGTGTAACCTTGACATCAAAAGGTGAAATGTGGAAAGCTTTATCGAATTTTGCAGATTGCACCCTATTTCCAAGAAGATGCAAGCTTTTCTTAATGCTTAAGTCCCTGTTATCTGGTTCGAGAGGTGCATTAATTGAAACGGTCGAAATGAAGGAATCTGAAGGCGGAGTTTGTAAAGGCATTGGATCATTTGATGGCGGTGGATCAGTAGACGAGGACTTAATGGAACTATATCTTACTGAAAGATCTCGTAGTTCGGTATTTGTTCTTGATAGAGTCGTTGATGATTCATGGTGAAGAATCGGCCGTTCATTGCAGTGCATTTGAAGAGATTCTTCGAATTTATTCTTCAAAGATGATAAATCAATACTCAAGTTACGTACACCGTCGTTTATAGAATCAAGCCTGCCATCTTGAAGAATCGCATTTGTCAAAGGTGATTTGTAAGACTGATTTGGTCGACACGGTGAACCATTGTACGTAGCATTTGCTAAAATCAAGTCCAGCGAACTAGCGTTACTTTTCAGCAACCAGCCCCACTGACAGGGGACTGGGGTGCAATCCCCCCCCCAGATTACTTACTTTACGCCGTCAGTCCTTCGAAGTTTTGGGCGACCAACTCATCTTCGCCCTTCTAGATCGTTACGGAATAATTTTGAGTGGCCATTCGTTTTCTTCGATATTAACTTTGAGCGTAGATGTTTAATTAGACCAAAATAGCATCTGCTTGCTTGATACGTCTGTGAATTTCAGGTGTATTATCACCAACTGACCGTATCAGCGCTCCAAGATAAATGAACTCATCCACTACCTCGGGGTTGAACTCTCCAATACATATTGTGTCTCCTTGTTGATTGGCTACAACACGTCTCATTACAATTTCCAAAGCCAAGGTAAAGAGTAAGCAGGATAGCGCGTCTCCTTGCTTCAACCCTTCTTTAAAAGCAAACACATCTGACATGTCGTTTTGCACCTTGACACGATATCTGGTGCTATCCAATGTCGCTTTCACAAGACGAATATACTCTGTTTCAAAGCCCAGCTCCTTCATCGCCTCATACAATTCCATACGCTTGGTCCTGTCGTAAGCTTGTTTGAAGTCGATGAAAAGATGGTACGTCCGGACTTAAAATTCTCTGCCCTTTAGCAGAATCAGACGAAGGGTGAATATTTGGTCAGTTGTTGAGCGATCTCGCCTAAATCCGCTTTGATAGTACCCAATGACACTCTCAGGCCGTGGATTTAGTCTTTCGAATAGCTCTCGAGCAAAAGCTTTGTAAACCGTGTTCAGCAAGGCAATTCCAAGGTAGTTTTCGCATTCGGTTTTATCGCCTTTCTTGTGTAAAGGTGAAATGGCACCCTCTAACCACTGGTCAGGCAAGTTTTCCGTGTTCCATATTCGTTTTACTAAATCATACATCGTTTTTGACAATTCTTTACCACCCATTTGCCGCTGGAATGTTATCCGGGCCGAAAGCTTTGTTGTTCTTGAGTGAGGTAATTGCTGCTGAGACTTCCTCCATTGTTGGCGCCGCTACGATACGACCGTCGTCGTCAAGAGAGGAAACATGGCTATCATCAGTCACATACATCATTACAATACATCAAAATATGCTCTTTGAATCTCTCCAGGACATCATGTTTTGCAGTAAGCAACGTTCCGTTTACTGCTTTGCATATAATTATTCTTGGGTTGAATCCTTTCCTTTGGTTGTTTATACGTTTATAGAACTTTCGTCACACATTTGCGCTACACAATCTCTCTAGCTGACGTAGCGCCCTAGCGTCCTATCTTCGAGCTCTATCTTCTTGCGCCGGTGCAAAGGTTTTTCCTCCTTCCTCAGTTTTTTGTACCTCGCAGTCACTTCCTGTTCTATCGTTCTTGCAGTTTCTTTTGTTTATCGCGCAGCGTTTTTACGTTCTGCAACATCAGCACACTCCGCATCAAACCAGGTATTGAAGTCATTATGGCTCTGATATTCTAAGGTGTTGGTCGCTTCTTGTTTGATTACTTCTCTCACCGATTGCCAGTCGAGAGGAGTATCATCTGGTTGAGCTTGTTGAAGTTGTTGAAGCATATGTCGCCGCTATCTGTGGATCTCTTTGTTTGTCCACTGCAAAACGCCTCACACTTCTCGTTGGCCATTATGAAACGGGGCAAGATGTGATCGCAATGTTGACTCGACAAGATAGTGATCAGCGTCGATATTTGCTCTCCAACATGTTTTGACGTCAATTGCATCAGTGGGGTGTCTGCCGCTAATCAACAGGTGGTCGATTTGATTAGGTGACAAGTTGTCATTGGGGTGCTTCCAGGTAGCTAGATGTCTGCTTGTCGCGCCTCGGTAGATGTTGTGTCCCTCTGTCCTTCGCTTTGAGCGACCACAGAGTTCTGCACCGGGCCAGTTGTTCATTTGTTATCGCTCTCACTGTACACGCGAATAAAAAACTATTTGTACAACTTGCGTAGGTTCACACTTGTATTTATTTCGATAGTAATAATTCTTGCGATCTTAACTACTTCGAACAGTTATTGCATCGGGTGTTCGTCCCGGTTCCCGGTGCGCGGTTTATTCAGAACTAACTTTTCCAGAAATGCCTTTTGTCACCGTCCCATTGTGTCTTTTCCCTACCGCGAAAATATTTATCAAAAATTTATTGAGAAATAACTCGCGGTCATTCCCACTTGACACACAATTCACATTGCGATATTATGCACGAGCATAAGCAAAATATCGCAATCTAAGCAAATATGCATCATATCATTCATTGTTGCTTTTCACATCGAAAAAAATTGTCAAATCATTTCGATTCCCGGTCAGCAACGCGAGGACGGGTGCCGGGATACGACAACACACGTTCCTGAGAGTCAGATTGTTTCCAGAAGGGAAACAATCGAAAAATAAAACAAATTTCCCAGGGTCAGGCGGGTGCCGGACCACGACCATCCAGGGTGGGTGTCGGGATACGACAACACACGCCCTTTCAGGAGAGATTATTTTCCAGAAGGGAAAATAATCGTGAGGTACCCCCCGGACCCTTTTCAAATTTGTCTGTATTTGTGCTCAGTCAGTTCCCGTAGGGTATGTTTTAGAGTTGTGGCTATCTCCCTTTGTTGCCTCTTCGAGCAACCATCCATGGCTCCAGGTCTTAACCTAATCAAATGGCATACACAATCATGCTTTCATTCACTCATCTTGGACAATAGCACTCACGCTTACTCTGCACCTTTCTTGGTCTCTGACCCGTTTGTAGGGTGGACGTGTCAATAAGGAAAACAACAAAGGAAGGAGGAGTGCATATTTGCATTCCATACGGCGAACAAGTTCTCATCAGATTCATTAAATATCACGTCTCCATCACTTCCTCCTCTATTGTATTAATCTTCATGAAAAGATTAACGCCACCGTTAACCATAAGGACGATGAACTTTCAAAGGTCAAAATGTCAGAGACTCGGGATCCAAAAGGATCTCGAACATTCTTCCAAAAAAATCACCAACCTTGTCTCAAATGTCTCAAAGGTGAGCGGTTAAAATTCACTGATAGAATGTCCCAAAAACCCTATGACAGTTAACAGTAAAATCATTTCCAATAAGAGTGCCATATGTGCAAAGATCAAAATTTTTTCCAAAGGAAAAAAACATAAGCTACGGAGGACTAGGCATGTCCGAAAAAAAAAGTTTTTTCAAATCGATTCCTTAACAACCTCACACAAAATATTGTTTGACTAAAAAACGCAAAAATATTGTTTTTTTAATTTTTTGAAAGAAAATTGTCGGCGGTAAAAATCAAAAACTTCATTTTTTCGAATTTTGCAATTGAAAGCGTCATCAGCGCCGCGAATTTTGCCCAATGTTTCCAAACTTATTTTTCCCTGAAAGGCTCATTCATTACTTTTCCAACGATACCCCACACAGAAGAGAATTAACCGTTCTAAACTCTAATGAGGATTTCCCGACAGCGAAACAGATTGTCAATAGTTCATCGGATGAGTTTTTTCTCGTAAAAATTACCGCAACCAAAATAAATTTTCACTAAATTCTCTGAGGGAAAAATTTAGAACAACCAAATCTCGACTTCGATAAGGTCTTCGATTAACCTTTCCAAAACCCTTTCTACTAATAGCGAATGATTCAGAACGAATTTTAGAACATTGGCGCAACATTACGTCATTTTTGTGTCTCCTGCTTCGGTATTTGACAGCCAGCATATCTTATAAATTTTCCCAATTTAACTCAACTTCTACTGACCTCAAAATTCCTCAAGATAATCTGGCACCTAGTAGTAGTAAAACTAGAAATTCATAATAACACTTCGTAGTTTCTTTTCTACTTGAATCATCTCTCAACTCAAATCATCTCAATGCTTCATATTAAAAGTTTGTCATATCTTCAGAAAGGATAAATCTCACAAAGTTAAGTCTTGGGTCCACTAATTTGTCCGCGTGCTTCTCATATTCATTACCAAATATTCACTATTGATCCGTCGTCACGCCAACTGTTCTTCTTCAAGTCCAAACTCACGTCATCCAATCCAATTTTGAGAAAAAATTTCTCAATTTTCAAATGTTTGTAAACAGAGAAGTGATATATAAGCTGGGACACTAGGATATTGCGATTGGGAGATGCGTCTAGAGGGCTAATGTCGGCAAAAGTGAAAAAAATTGAGCAATCGTACTAACTGTCGAACGTTATTTCATTACCAAAAAAAAGCAAAATTCAGTTGGCGCGTTTCTGTTATTTTTGTATTCTTGTAATTCAGTGTGCAATACGCCAAGTTGTGTTTATGAAAACTGCAAAAATTATAGTGGGAAGAAAGGTGGAAGTGATTCGACATCATTTCATTGATAAATTTTATCACATTAGCACATTTTTTCCATTTTTGTAAATAAATTACATTTACTAAAGGATTCCAAAAGAGACGTCTGGTTGTCGAGGATTGGTAGATCAAACGACAAAGAAAACATCAAGCAAGGATGCATTTGCTCGGAACATTTTCAAAAGTATCAGTTGATTCGTTCGTCAACAAGTATCATTTGGCTAATTCCATCGGTACCGTAACCTGGGTAACGTATTTCATCTCTTTCACTCTTGCAATGTGACTTATATTTACATGAGACAAAATACTCAATCCCCAGGTTACAAGACATCTACTTTGTAAACTTTGTGAATTTGCTTGTGTTCACCATTGTTTTTAATACAAACTGGTAACTTTTTCATAAAAGTGAACGAAAATACATTTGTGTACACTCAGTTTCTAAAGCATTTACATTGTTTACAACGGTAGAATGGTACGTGGAATGAGTCATTTACTGCTAGAAATGCACTTCCCATTCAATTCGTTTGTTTGTTTGTTTTCCTTTATTGATTAATAAACAGGCCACTTGCCCAATAACATATTAACCAAACTATACAGTAAGTAATTAGAAGTAACAATATAAATGGAAATTAAATATTTACATTTATCATTCTGCTTTCATTTTATATAAATTCACTACAACTATTATGGTTTCTTCTTTATTATTATTATTATTATTTTTTTTTTATTATTCTTGATTTACGAAGTTTCTATTATCGTTCATCTTACTTCTATATAATTAATTTATTTTAAGCTTGTAAATAGTATTAATTTATATATTATTTATTTACTTAGCATTATTTATTTATTTTAATAGTAGCATTTCAGTTAGGTCACTCATTTCAATAACATTACCAGATTTCCACTATCGCTTCAATACGAATCACAGTTACTTAATACCTTAGGTCAAAATTGAAATTGGTGATTTAGTCTGTTACTGAATCTTTTGTAATTAGTTGTTAGAAGATTTATGTTGTTGAAATAAATGTTGTGATGTTCTTGAATTCTGTAGAGAGGTGAGTTCCGAATGATGTTGGTCGACGCCACTGGTAGTTGAAATGTATTTTGATGCCTAGTGAAACGTGCAGGAGTGTTGAAGGTTATACGTGAGGCCAGGGATGTGTCAATTCGATTATGTATAATATTGTATAATAGTTTCTCATCAAATATCAAACGTCGAGTTTCGAGTGATTGAAGATTTAGTTGTTGCAATCTAGTATGGTAGTCGGGTTTTTTCCAACGGAATTTCCAGTAAAGCATCCGAGTGAAACGTTTTTGCACTTTCTCGATGGTGTCGATATATGTTCCATACATGGGATTCCAGACTGGAGTGCAATACTCCAATCTGCTACGAACGTATGCACAATACAGCCGAATTATGCTTGATGGGTCGTTAAACGACTTGGTAGACCGGAAGATGAAACCAATCATCTCATACGATTTCCTTGTGATTTTGTCGACGTGTTGCTTGAAGCTTCGTTTCTCATCAAAAAGTACACCTAGGTCTGATTTCTCCGTTAACTTGGTCAGTACAGTGCCATTTATTTGGTAGTCTATGTTTGTTTTATTTGGTTTTAGAGATGTAGTGAGGCTGAAGCATTTGCTAATGTTAAGATGAAGCCTGTGACTTTCGCACCATTTAGACAGCTGATCGATATCCTCTTGCAGCAATTGACAGTCAGTGGCATCAACGATTTTTTTGTAGAGTTTTAGATCGTCGGCGAATAATGAAGCTGTAGATGACTTGAAGACTTCCGGCAAGTTATTAATGAATAGAAGAAACAGAAGCGGGCCAAGTATGGAGCCCTGAGGTATGCCCGATGTTGGAATTATTCTTTCTGATTTAGTGTTACCCAAAACTACAAATTGCGATCTGTTGATTAAGTAAGATGAAAACCATAAAAGTAGTCCTTCGTTGATTCCGTAGCCGCGTAACCGTTGCAGGAGGAGGTTGTGTGAGACTTGATCGAAAGCCTTCGAAAAGTCACTGTAGAACGTGTCAACTTGTCCCCCTTTCGCAATTGAATCAGTCACGTAGCTGGAGTATTCGATTAAATTGGTAAGAGTAGATTTGCCTGCGACAAAACCATGTTGGGAAGGGGTAATTTTTGGCCTTGCGTGCCCATACAGGTCATTAAAGATAAGACGTTCAAAAACTTTGGAAGCTGTACAGAGAATGCTTATAGGCCGGTAGTTTATTGCTTTTGTCTTGGTACCTGATTTGTGAACTGGTGTAACAAAGCTTTCCTTCCATATTGTTGGATATTTTCTTTCGGCAATTGACTTATTAAACAATATTGACAGTGGTAGGCTTATGGTCGAGGATGTGTTCTTGTAAAAAATTGCTGGGATGAAGTCAGGACTAGACACTTTATACTTATCAAGTTTATCCAAAATCGTTTTTATCTTATCCGGATGGAATGTAGGTAACACAAGTTCGTTATATGTGGGTTGTGCTGGAAGCTGTTCAATGTCAGGTGCTTGATAGACCGATTGAAAGTATTTTGCAAATATATTACAGATGGATTGACTATTGTTGGCTATTTCATCATGATATTGAATAACATTGGGCACTGAATTGGATGATTTTAGCGATGTATATGAGAAAAAGCATTTCGGATTAGATATGAGTTTATCTTCAATATCAGATATGTAGTCATTTTCACACTGGTCTTTCAGTTTTCTCACTTCATTACGCAACTTACAATATTGATCTTCAAGGCTTTTAAGCAAGTTTGTATTTATAAATTCTCGTTTTTTGTATTTATTAAATTTGTCTCTTGATATAAATTTAGCACGGATGAGATTTATGAGGTCTTTGGTAAACCAACACGGAAAGCCATTTTTTCTACTTTTTACTTTGGGTAGGTTTTCAAGTAGATGAGACAGTACTTCATAAAATTTTTTCGTTGCATCATCGATCACTTACCCAGTCGATATTTTTAATAGAATTGTTTAGAGCATTGTAATCTGCACGAAAGAAATTCAGTTTTGGCGATCGATTTTCAGCTACGAAGGATAATGGAGCCACATCCAATTCAATATACAATGGAGGGTGATGACCATCTACTTTTACAACTGGATCATCATCAACAATTACTGATATCTTACTTGAGTCCATATTTGATAGGACCAGATCAAGCGCCCTCATATTTTTGTTTTTTGAATGATTAAATTTATTTTATATTAGACACAAACATTAAATTCATAAAAGCTTCAGCAATATTACCATTAACTATGTCGGCTTCACAGATACCTTCACTATTTACAGACCAATTAATTGAGTCGGCCAAATTATAATCACCGAGTAACAAGAACTGACCGTTGGGCTCAATCAGATTTACAATATCGTTTATTTTGTTGTAATGTAATTGGTGGTGAGTCAGAGTACTGCGGCATTTGATGTACCGAACATTGATATAGAATTTCTTTCCTTCATTGCACAACGAAATTGATACCCAAATATCCTCTTTATCCATTTCCCATTCATGGATTCTATTTGATATTAATTTAGTATTCACAGCAATCACACATCCACCACCATCTTTTTTATCCACTAAATGAAAATTACGGTCGATACGATAGACTGTATATTTGTCACCAATCAGTTCTTCATTAAAATAACCGTCGTTTAACCATGTTTCACACAATACAATGACATCAAATCTCCTTTCTACAATTGATGAACGGAAATCGGAAACTTTTGTTTTGATCCCATTAACATTTTGATAATAAACACTTAGTCTCTTATTTGATTTCATTAGTTTCTTTAAATATCTTTTAACTTGTTGCTCCGCGAACCAATTTAACATTAATGAACGTAGAATGTAATTAAGAATAATTAATTGATAAGCAATTTAATAATGACCAGTAGTCTGCTCGATTAACGTGACATCATGTGCATTCAGATCGGCTGTGTCGCCGATGCCATTTTTCAAATTTGACAGCTCTTCCAGACAATTTACCTTCACCAATTTGCAATCAGCTGACAATTGGACGAAGACAAAACCAGAACGTGTTTGGACTTTAAATAATTTTTTATCCTTTAACATCTGTAGGGCTGTGCGATGTATATCCCCATTACGTTTTGTCAAGTTGTCCGATGCATATACTCTGTTGTCAGAGTTACAACCAATATCACTCAGTTTCAACTGTCCAAACTTGAAATAATTCAACATGAATTCACGCTTATACAATGACGTAGTAAATTGCACAATAACAGGTGGAGCTACATCATTATTTCCACGAACACGGAAGATGTTGTTAACGCTGTCATATTTGGAATGATTGAATTTTATTGCTTTAGAAATCATTACGAAAACGTTCAACAGATCCTTTTTACCAGCAGGTACGCCTCTCAGTACAATATCGTTTAATCGTTTAATTCTGTTGTTGTTTTCAATATCAGTTTCGACTCGATCAATTCGCACAGACTGAACTTGAACTTCTTGACTGATATTAGCAAGTTTGTTGTCATATATTTTGAAATGTCGTGAAAATCGTCTCTGATGCAGATAGATTCTTGTTCCAATTTACATGTGATATCACTAATTGATTTATCAAACTTTATATCTAAATTCTTAAGTTCTTTTTGGTTCTGGTCAAGTTTAGCACTGACACCTTTCAGCAGCACCAAAATATCCGTTTCATTCGATTTCTTTTGTATCAATGAACGGGTAGTGCGTTTGTCAATTTCGTCGGCCATGTTGAGCATTTTGTTGGAACACTTGTTTGAATAGCAAATCGGATTAGCTTATTTAACCAGTATTACTTAATGTTTGTTCAAAATATTATAATAAATTTGATGCACAACTGTCCGTTTGATCACTTATACAAGAATCGCTATAAATTATAAGTAGTATAATGAGTTATTATGGAATTATCGCGGAGCTTACTTTAGAGCACTATTGACAAATCGCCATCTTGTCTTCGTGGATGAACGGATTAAAATGCAAGGAACCAACCTCGCCATTCATGAAAATGTTAGCAGGGATGACGATGAAGAACAATATACATTTGACAACAATGGGGTAAGGAAAGTTAGAAGTAATGTGTGAACTACAATCGTTAATGTGACAGTAGGAGGAGGAGGAGGAGGAGGGCAGGCAACGATTTATTTGTATGGTGTCGGATAACATTTTGTGTAAATAATAAAGATCGTAAAAAAATCGCCTCATTGTACCTGAAAGTCGGAATGCATTTTCTTAATAAAACTGTGTCCAGAAACGATGAATCGCGACAGAAAATAACACACGGATTGCACTTTTCAGGCATGTGAGAATCCCCTGTCATGCAATATCTTCTTTTTGTTATTCTAAGCAAATTTGTGATTTGATGTATGTTATGTTAATAAAAAAAATATATTTAGTTTTATGATCAAAACAAATATTTTTGTTTAGTGACTTTGATAATTAGTACGATTTTTCCAGTCGCAATGAAAAAAACAACAAAATCGTGGATTCAATAGAAAACGACGACATTAGCCCTCTAGACGTAAGTCCCAGCAAAAATATCACCTCTCTGTTTGAAAAAGTCTTCAACTATAGTCTTCTCTAAATTTTGAGATTTCGAATCCTTCAACCCGCTTTGCTATCGTAAATTACGAATCAGAAACTTCAGAATGATTTGGTATTCTCAGAATTCACTCCAAAATTTCGGTCATCTTACAATTTCCATGTGCTACAAATTTAATTCTTCAAAAATTATCAAAATTGAAATAAATATGAATAAATTTTTCCTTTTACAATATCAATATTTCATGCAAACAAATTTTTTCTATTTTAAATTTCCCAATTAGAATTCCCCTTTCACTATTTCAACTTTCATGCAAACTGGTAAGAACGTTTATCTTTTGAATTTCTAAATTCTGAGAACCACTATTTCATCCATTCACTCTTACATTTTCACACAATAACGAATCTATCAATAGTACTACGTATTTGAAACAACTCACCTGATTTCTTTCGCGAAGGGAGAGGTTTGGCTTGGGGAGTTGCTTTTCTGGAAGATTATCGAGTCTAGATGAACGTTTACGAAGATCATTTTTCGAAAAAATGGGATCTAGGTAGCCGCGGATGACTTTTGTTCTTCTATTTTAAAGCGTTGATTAGAAAGAGACCAACTATATCGGTCTGTTTCTAAACAACGCTTCGAAAGAGACGAACAAAAGTCATCCGCGCTTACCTAGATCCCATATTTTCGAAAATTATCTTCGTAAACGTTGATCTAAGCTCGATTACCTACCACAAAAACAAATCCATCAGCAAAAAACAAGAAACCAATCTTAAATAAAAGGCTAATGAGTATACATCTCTGTTCCTGTCCTAACTACGATCAACTGTTATTGTTTCTTTTCTCCTCAATTTATTATAACTAAATTACATAATTTTCAGATATTCTCATTGAATATATCGAACAGTGTCTTTACCTAATTTTTTTTATTTTTAACATTTATCTCAAGATGAATAATAAATAAGTTTAAATAGAGCTCACATATCTTTTTTATTTTTAACATTTATCTTAAGATGAATAAACAATAAATTTACGCATCAAGCTACCGACCGCTGACAAAACCGATTTTTTTTTTCGTCAACTCGTTATCTCAAAACAGCAAATTAGCCGTTTCACTAATGTTGTGTAATGAGTAACAACAAAAATCTCTTAAAAGGTAAAGTGTGACGCAGTCCGAAATAACGACGAAATAATTTTTCTGTACCTTCAGTTTTTGCGCTGCAAAAATTTGACTTTTGTTTGTTATTCCGTAGATTATTTAAGGTAAAAATTTTTTGAGTGTAAAAATGAAAGTATTGAAAAATTATTCCGCTGGTGGGTCCGGCATTTGTGACGCAATTTTTTAACACAACGTAATTTTGTTTTAAAAAAAGCGCTGTAATCTTTTCAGGAAATTAAAACTTTGAACACAAGATTCCATTCAAACAAACTTCTGCGTATTATCAGCGATAGCGTCACCTCAAGCGATATCATTAATTTTGGAAGCGGACTTTCGGACTGCGTCACACTTTACCTTTTAAGAGGTTTTGTTTTGATATCAGTCGTTTTGGAAGTTTTCAGTTGTAGAAAAAATTTCTATTTATTGAAAAAAAATTTTCTCAGAAAGGAAAATTTTCTTAGAAAAAAATTTTCTACGAAAAAAATTGTCTTCGTAAAAATTTTTCTCGAAAAAAACTTTTCTCCGAAAAAAATTTTCCCCAAAAAAAATTTATACAAAACAGTTTTTCTCCAAAAAATTTTTCTCCGAAAAAAATTGTTCCCCAACACCTTCGGCTACCATCGGAACACTTAGTATCACCTTCGGCTACCTTCGGAGTACTTTGTGTCACCTTCGCCTTCCTTCGAAACACTTCGTGTCACCTTCGGCTACCTCCGGAACACTTCATGTCACCTTCGGCTACCTTCGGAACACTTCGTGTCACCAATTCTTCCCACTGATTCATATAACTTTCCTGAAGAAACCAAGTGTCTAGGTATTCTTATACAGAATTTAGCAAAAAATCCAAGATGGCTTCACTTTGAGTGTCTAAGTGTCTAAGTAGTGTCGTTATGAAGCTAAAATTCGAAAACTGAAAAAGCATCAACGAAAATCGAAGATGGCGTCGCTATGACAGCTTCCAGCCATTTTCTTATGATCCCAAAAAATTCTCCTGATGAAACTCTATAACTTTCTAGAAGAAACCATCTCTCTAAGTAGTGTCATTCCGGAGTTAAAATTCGAAAACCTAATTTATTGCTTGGGAAAATTCAAGATGGCGCCGGTTTGACTGCTGACAGGGGGAGGGGGGCGAGGGGAAAAAACTCAAAAGTTCGCCTATATATGGCTCCTTGTCCCAAAGGTTTTTGTATGGAGTTTTTTGGGTTTGTGGACGTTTCTTTTGGGGTGTGGGGACTGCGTCACGCCCTCCGCTACCGCTGCGGACATGATACACACTCACTGAAAAAAAAAGATTCAAAAAATTTACTTGCTGCAGTTTATGTGAATAATTCAGAAGTTGCGGGAAAAGTGAGAAAGTAATAGACATAAGCAAATTCGAATCTTTAGAGGCAAAATTAACATAAGCTCTTAAAATGTGTGCAGTTCTAAGTTTTTTGTCATCATAAATCCATCTTCTCATTTAGAATGAGATTTGCAATATTGTCTAATTCGGATGACATGCAACCTACCACAACACTTTCTTTATGGTTTCGCTCGCAGACACCTTTTCAAGAACTAATATTTTTGTTTAAATATTTTTCATAGTAGTGATATTGGTCGCGTCTAACACAGTAAAATGTACGGGCATCTAATATTGTCTAATGTCAAACTCATTGTAAACAATAATATTTGCTTACTTTCAGTTTCTTTTCAATAGAAGGTAACTCAGTTGTTGCTTAGAAATGGTTTAAGTTAGGGATTTTGAAGAATTCGTTGTTTTTTACCCTTTTTTGGGCTCTGTATATGACTAGTTGCTGAGATGTGACCTGATTTTTTGTTTGTTTCACTTTTTATATCTATAAAAACATTTTAAACACAAAAAATCCGAGATGTGAAATTTGATTTTCACATTTCACATTTCACATATGTGAAAAAAATATGTGAAGTCACATAATTTTCAAATGGCACATTTGTCGTCAACATTGAACTTTTCGTCTATATTATTGCACATCTCAAATCTTTATGGTAGAATGTGCCGAGATGTGACCTAAAGTAACACAATAAAGTAGTTTGCATATGAAAATGTGAGTGGTGAAAGTGGCTGAATTTGCCTTTTTTCGTCACATTTGTGAACGTCACATTTCCATATATAAAAGTACTTCATTGTGGGACTTTATGTCACATCTCGGCACATTCTACCATAAACTTTTCAGATGTGCAAAAATATCCATGAAAAATCTTAAGCTGACGCCAAATTTGGCGTTTGAAAATTATGTGTTTCACATTTTACTCACATATATTCACATAAATGTGACCACATCTGTGAAAAAAATGTGAAATATTAAATTCACATTTCCGATTTTTTGTATTTGAAATGTTTTTACACATACAAAAACTAATACAAACCAAAAATTAGGTCACATCTCAGCAACTGAAAGCATCCACGACTCGAAAACTGAATCAAAAATGGATAAATATGAAAATTGTATTCTTCCCTTAAAACGATGCAGATCTATGATTTTCTTTATTCTGACTGTTCTATGTAACATATGAAAATTATTTTTTGAAAAATATAACAATTTTTAAGAGTCACTTCGCATCGCACGCATGTCAGCTCCAGGCAATGCACCAGTAAATAAAATTACTTAATATTGTGGTGAGTTTTTTTACTGTAAAAATTACAAGGAAGAAACTTAAGAAGTTAAAAAGAAACAAGTTCAAACCTCGGTATTTTACTTCAAAACGCTTTCAAGATGACAAATGTTTCTTAGCTACTTCATATTTCTGTCATAAACGAATGTATCAAACAATTTTACAGATGTCAGTGCTGACTATTCGAATCGACTGATGTCCATCAATTGTTCGCGTTTCCCGCAACTCCTTGATTTTTTGTTTGTTTCACTTTTTATATCTATAAAAACATTTTAAACACAAAAAATCCGAGATGTGAAATTCGATTTTCACATTTCACATTTCAAATATGTGAAAAAAATATGTGAAGTCACATAATTTTCAAATGGCACATTTGTCGTCGGCATTGAACTTTTCGTCCATATTATTGCACATCTGAAACCTTTATGGTAGAATGTGCCGAGATGTGACCGAAAGTAACACAATAAAGTAGTTTGCATATGAAAATGTGAGTGGTGAAAGTGGCTAAATTTGCCTTTTTTCGTCACATTTGCCAGATGTGAACGTCACGTTTCCATATATAAAGTACTTCATTGTGGGACTTTAGGTCATATCTCGACACATTCTATCATAAACTTTTCAGATGTGCAAAAATATCCATAAAAAAACTTAAGCTGACGACAAATTTGCCGTTTGAAAATTATGTGTTTCACATTTTACTCACATATTTTCACATAAATGTGACCACATCTGTGAAAAAAATGTGAAATGTGAAATTCACATTTTTGATTTCTTGTGTTTAAAATGTTTTTACACATAACATACAAAAACTAATACAAACAAAAAATTAGGTCACATCTCAGCAACTGAAAGCATCCACGGCTCGAAAACTGACACAAAAATGGATAAATATGAAAATTGTATTCTTCCCTTAAAGCGATGCAGATCTATGATTTTCTTTATTCTGACTGTTCTATGTAACATATGAAAATTATTTTTTGAAAAATATAACAATTTTTAAGAGTCACTTCGCATCGCACGCATGTCAGCTCCAGGCAATGCACCAGAAAATAAAATTACTTAATATTGTGGTGAGTTTTTTTTACTGTAAAAATTACAAGGAAGAAACTTAAGAAGTTAAAAAGAAACAAGTTCAAACCTCGGTATTTTACTTCAAAACCCTTTCAAGATGACAAATGTTTCTTAGCTACTTCATATTTCTGTAATAAACGAATGTGTCAAACAATTTTACAGATGTCAGTGCTGACTATTCGAATCGACTGATGTTCATCAATTGTTCGCGTTTCCCGCAACTTCCTGCACTTTCTGTATGAAAAATTACTGCTCATGAAATAACAAGGCGAAGTGTTGTATTTAGTCTTTTGTAGTAACCCTGATGACGTTATGGTGAGGGGGTCGGTCTAGTTCACCGACGACTAAGATCAACTTGTACCTCGGACCGCTTGAAATCGAACTCACGCTAGATGTTGATAATGTCGTTGAGTTTGACTACAGTGAACATTTAACTTTAAACGAGGCGATTTTGGGCGGCTAAACGAATATTTGTGAAATGGAAGTCTGAGCTATCAGCGCTCAAGTGGACCTCAGATCGGTCCTAAGATTGGCTCTAACAAAAAAAAAAAAAAATTGCAGGGCAAATTGAGGGAAACATTTTTGTCTATTTAACTATGTGTCCAAGACCTTTATTTAAGGCCCTAAGTCGGTCAGTCCTCAGGTCGGCCCTAGACAAAAAATGGTTTTTTTGCTATATTGTGGAGAAAATTGAGAGAAAAATTTTTTTAGTGGAAGTATTTGTACGGGGCCTCTCCTGAGAGCCTTAGGTCAGACACAGGTCGGCTCTAGCCCAAAAAATTGTTTTTTGCTATGTTTCAGAGCGAATTGAGGGAAAAATTTGTGTGTCTGAGACATTTCCTCGTGGCCCTGGGTCGGTCCTAAGGTCGACCCTAGACAAAAAAATTGTTTTTTGCTATATTGTAGAGAAAATTAAGGGAAATATTTTTTTCTATGGAAGTATTTGTCCTAGGCTTCTCCTGACGGTCCTACGTCGGTACTGAGGTCTCAGCCCCAGCTCAAAAAATGGTTTTTTATGTTGTAGAATATTTTTGTCTATTTGGGGGTCAATTTTGTGCTTTTGGAAGGGTTTTTTTCACACCGTTGCTTTGGACGGGTTTTTCAATATTGCTTACTTACTTACTAAGCGGCACTACAACTCATTCCTTAGTTGTCCTGGCCTTCTCCAACCGGGCCTATCCGCAGCTAACGTCTCCCTGCTGGATTCTCCTACAGTTTTAAGTCGGCAAGAGCTGCATCATACCATCTTGATTTTGGACGCCCTGCAACTCTCTTGCCCTCCGTTCTGGTTTTAACGATTTTTTTCAGAATACGATGATAGTGATAGTGTTTCTGACTATGTCCGGCTCTCCATAAAGCTGGCTAAGCTCATGATTGAATCGTCTGTGCCATCCGTTCTAGCTTTGATCGAATACGAAGTATTATACACTGTACTTTTCTTTCAGATTTTCAGAAGGTCGTAATAACTAAGGTTGACCAGAATTAAACGTCTCTTAATTTCGTCCGCGATGTCGTTATGTGTTAAGCTCCGATCAAAGGCACACCAATTTTTTGACCATTTTTAATATGTGTGTGTCGATCCGCACGGTTTTATTCTGGTGTCGATTTGAAGGCGGGATGATCATATATTCCGTTTTTTCGTAATTAACTTTCAACCGAAGGTCGGCACCTTTTCTCTCCAAGCAAGGCCATAAACTTGTCTTTAACAACATCCATATTTTGATCAAGTATGTCCAGGTCGTCTGCGAAACCTAGCAATTGACTGGACTTGGTAAAAATGGTGCCGCTGGAGTCTATGTCCATGGTGCGCACTGTTTCTTCAAGGGTCAGGTTAAAAAGCAGCGTCGCGAGAGGATGTCCCTGACGTAGGCCTTCCTCTATGTCGAAAATCTATGAAAGTTGGTTACGGATACTTACTCGGCTATCAGCTCCATTAAGTGTTAGCTTCGTTAGCGAGATCAGCTTGTTGGGAATTCCAAACCCCTCCATGACTCTCCATAGCTTACTTCTTCTAACACTGTCACAGGCTGCCTTGAAGTCAACGAACAAATGGCATGTTTCAATGTTGTACTCCTTGCACTTCTTCAAGATCTGTCTGATATTAAACAGCTGGTCTGATCTGCCGTAATTTGCATAAAAAACATGTTTATTGTTATAGAACAAAAGAATCATTTTGTTCTATTTCTCTCATGTGTTTTTTATGCAAATTACGGCAGTGATGTTGAACGACCTGAACGAAAAGCATCTTGGTATTCACCTACAAAGTTTTCCATGTAAGGATAAAGGTGCTGGTGAGCGTGATGAGCTCGTGGATTTCCATACATAGCGCATTGCAGTCGTTCATAAAGAGTTCACCGGGTAGATTGTCTGCCCCGGGGCTTTGAAATTTCTGAGCCTCCAACTTTCAGCTTCAACTTCTTACATCGTATGTATGGTAGTATGGCAGTATGAAATGGCAATTCATTATTTTCTTCGTTTCGCTTGAGCGGTGTGTACGGATTTAGCAGTTCTTTAAAGCACTCAGACCATCTCGCAATGCAAGTTTCCTCATCTGCTAAGAACCAATCCATTCTTGTCCATACACAGGAAAGTTATTTCTTTTATTTTCCGTTCTCGTTCTCAATGTCTCTGCTGCGGCGCTCTCTACATTCCGCCTAATTTGATTCCACGCTGTGTTGTTCACTGAGCATTTCTTCAATAAGTTTTCTCTCCAAACTATCCACGTATTTGTGTTTAATGACTTCGTTCTGCAGTTTTTCAACATCCCACTTTTTCAATGCCTGTTGTCGCCCATCTATCAAAACGAGATCAATCTGATTTTTGGTTTGTACATCAGGTGATACCCATGTCCCTTTGCGGATGTTTTTATGTTCGAAATACGTACTGCTTACAACCATGTTTCTTGATGCTGCGGAATGTACTATACGCGTACCGTTGTCGTTAGAGTTTTCATGTGGGACGATAGAAGACTTCGCGACCTATCTTTGCATTCAGATCTCTTCAAGCAGAATCTTAATGTCACGTTTCGGTGTTCAATATTGCCCTCTCAGCAATTTCCAATACAATGGAAGTACTTAATTTCATACACTTAATAGTTTAGGCTATATTTACTTGTATACGTTTGAGTCTTTTCGTAACATTTATTTGCCACATCTATTCTGATACGTACGGGTCCTTTGCATATGTTTTAATGCTTTAATAACTTTTCGCAGTTTATGAGATACTAATTCAATTTATCCCACAAAGTTTAATAGTATATTACAGAGGAACACTGTTATGAGTAATATCACAGGTGTGCGATATTAACGTAACGTAACGCACACTTGTAATATTACTCATAAACAGGGTTCCTCTGTACTATGTTTTAAGGTGTACCTGTACCCACAAGTTAAGTTGAAATCTACAAAACATCTTATTTCATAAAAATCAATTCAAGTTTCAAATGTTGTTATGTTCACTCTACGAACGAATCAAAGTTGCCGCGTGCCAATTCATTCATGTTTCTATTAAATGACTTTAGTTGTCGGTTAAATTTTTATTTAGTATCGAGATTTAATTTGAGTTTTTCATCATTATTGACAACTTGTAGGCGGCTTTAGGGAACAAATGTTTTGCCGAGAATTGAGTAATGTCATAGGAAGGACATTCGTTTCCGTAGAATCCCACAAATTTAAGAAATTTGAGATTCACAAACTTTTACTATATCAAAACAAACACATCGCATAAGATTTACCGACTACTCTGACTACACGCACGTTATGAGCCATTTACCTATCGCATCGCACACCGGTTATATCAACTTACCGAGTGGGTACACGTTAAAAATGTTGAAGTATATAAACAATTTGATTCAATTCAATCCACAAAATTTAAATCAGTAAATATACATACCTGAACTATACGCGAGATACCCAAGTTATCGCATTCAGCGCACATTGGCAAGTTGTCTTGAATTTTTATTTTAATTTGAGCTTTTTTTTCAACTATTTTTTGAGAATTTTACATCGTTTCTTTGGATGGCTTTTTTATTATTGCCTTTCGGCATTTTCCGATTCAATTTAATGTGGACGTATTTAATCTCATCTACTTAAAAGTGATGGAAATATTAACTAAGATATGTTGGAGTTTTTTGCAACATCTATTTTGTTTGCCACATCTCTTTTGTTACGTACAGGTCTCTTGCATATGCTTTTTATCTTCACATAGCTTCATTATGCAAAAAAACAATCATCGAAATCAGAACTGTGCGCCGGTGTACAGTTTTTGAAGGAGTGGCGGTTTGTGATTTTGTTTCGTTCTGAGGTTTTTCTGTGTCATGATTGCTCAACATTCGCGTGATGAATGAATGAATGAGTGAAACTTCATTTTTACATTTTGAAATACAATATTTTTGATTAAAAATTGGCACTTCACTGTGAAAGTCACTTTGAAGAAGTGTTAACCAATTGTGCATTTTTGAATGAAATCGTAAACTCATATTAAAAAGATTCCTTCTTGTATGGAATCCTTATTGCGTTCAACTTATGCTTGAAAACATCTTGAAATAGATTGATGACCTTGAAATATGGATGTATGGATGCGTTGATTTGCAATGTCGGTTCTTTTGTTTGCTTCATCTTTACCATGTAACGAGTGAATGCATTGCCATTGTTGTTATCATCCGCATTTGGTTAGCATAGAATTCGTACAATAAATTCGATTGTAATGAGGCCAATAGTTGATTGAATGCACACGATGAAATTCTTTGGTGACGATAATACTGCATAAATTAATAAGTTACCAATTTGCCAAATTAAATCTTGAAATATACTACGTCCGTACACTGAATTTATGTGTAGCAACAGCTTCAATGCAAATATTTTAGATTGATCTACATTCCTAATGACCACAGCACTTATTTAAATCTGTTTAAGCGATTGTATTAGTTCTCCGCAATAAAATAATCTTGAAATTAATTTTAAAACTTTTGATGAATTTTATGAAGAACATGTTAACACGTCTTGTCGGCTCGAACGTCTGAACTAAACTGGCATTGACGTTTGTAACCAGTCGAATTTCGACCAGAAGTAAGGGGGGGGGGGGAGGATCATAGTCCTTAGATGGCGAATCAGTAATAAAAAAAGGTCCGCCCCTCAACACGATAACTCGAATAAAACTCAACCGATCAAAAACGTTTTTTTCCCTGAAAGGTATAATCGAAAAATCTAACCGATTTTGTTGATTCTTTTTCTATTTGAGAGATAAATGAGTACCAAATTATATTCAAAATCATATTTTGGGGCCAGTGCCTGTGCTTAAGACTCAAGTGGGGCTCAGGTCGGTCCTAAGGTCGGCCCTAACCAAAAAAAATGTTTTCTGCTATGTTGCAGAGCAAACTGAGGGAAACATTTTCGTCCATCGAAGTATGTGTCCGAGGCCCCAGGTCGTTCCTAAGTTCGGCCCTAGACAAAAAAATTGTTTTTGTCAAGCCAAGAAAAGTATTTTCCGATATTATTTCTGAGTGATAAGTTCCACTACGACTCGGAGTGGCTAACAACTTCAAGATTTTGAATTTTTTCCCAGTCATTTTTACTTGGAATTTGTCAAGAACATTAAAATGTTCATTGGACCCGTACGAAGTACAAAGGTCCTATACGTTTACTAGTGAAACAATTTTGTTGTAACATGGGGTAGATCGAGGTGGCAGTTGGGGGGATACATTTATTACCGTCTAAATATGACGAATCAACAATAAAAAAAATGTCCGTCCGTCCGTCTCCACTCTGGCTCGACCGATCACCGTAAACTATTTCACCGGAAAGGTACATGTCTCCCATGATTCAAGTTCGAAGATGAGCAAAATCGGCCAAGTAGTTCCGGAGATATGGTCGAAGAACTGGAGGTCGGACATGAAATTTTCGAGCGTCGGTGAAACTTTTTTGCAAATATCTCAACAAGTATAGCACGGAAGTTGCCCATTTTGGTGTCAAATGAAAGTAGTTGATGTCACCAAGCGGGGCAAATTTTTTTGTGGGAATCGGGTCAGGGTTCTGGGCACAGGTACCAATGGAATGGACGAAATTGTGATTCTTCGCCATGTACAAAAACAGTTTTTAGTCTATATTTCCCTATGTATGCAATATGGAGATTTACTGTCAAAGTTTAAGTTGTAGAAAAATAAATTTAAGCGAATACGTATTTCAGGGTTTTGGGGAATTATGGCACAATTCTGGTATACGGCCACTTCCATAATTCGGCAGGATGACACGAAGTGGAAGTGGAAAGTGCAACGAAGCGAAATATTTATACTCAAAAAAACGCAGAAAATTCAAATTTTAAACAAATATCTCGAGTAGGGTATCGTTGGAAAGGCAATTTTAGTGACTTTTAGAGAAAAATGGTTTAAGTGTATTTTGGATGACACAGTGAGACGAGGATATGAAAAAAAGCTTGCGAACGGTGACAAAAATTGATTTTTTAACTATATAAACCTGTTAAGTGTTTCGGAAAAACTCCAAAAAATTATTATATTATTTTTTTGTCACACATAACAAACGTTTTATATCGAAATACAGCTGAAATTCGAAGTTTTTTAACGAAAAAGCCATCTGTAAAGTGAATTTCATGTAAATAAAACGAGTTTTGGTCGAGTTTGTCTGATTAAGGCTTAAATTCACCAAAGGTTTTTGCGGTGTTTCAAAGTAGTATATATGCCTAATATTTCATAGAAGAACTTTTTTCATGATCTATAATATTCGTCACGGCTTAGAGAGCAGAAGTTCAGCTTGACATGTCCTCTTTGATGGGCTCTTCTGTTTTCTCTGGACTATTCTGAAGGGTCCAAACCAAACTTGCTTTAACACAACTCTTCATCTTCGGCCAATATCGTATTTTTTTTCAGAACTCTCCATTTTTCACGATTTTGGGGTTTTTGGTCACATTTCGTCATTGAGCTACCCCTAAATCACCTCGGATCGAGCGGACTCCATATACTTTTTTGTTCAATGAATGATACATGTAAAGTAATATTCCGGTTGGTGCCCCAAAGTTTTTGCAACTTTAATTTTTTGGACACCCCTAATACTCAATGTCTTCTCACCGATAAAACAGTTTTCCAGTTCCAGACAGTTTTCGGCGCTCTGCATAGTGTTATGATAAATTGTTGTGAACTAATGGATTGATGTATAGCTAGGGAAAGAGTTCAATATTGTCCACATAATCGTGTCGAAGAGATACTTCGAGCGTCTATTTTAAACCAGTTTCCCACCAGAAACCACGCTAGAGACACACATCGCTTGTTAGATTAAAAAAATGCCTAAAAAAGATCCCGCAAATTATCAAAACTTTTGCGCTTTGTATTTGCCACACCTCATCGCATAATTCTCTAAAGCAATAGCACATTAAACTACAAAAAAATGAATTTATAAATAAATTTAAAGTTAATTTATTTTTTTTTTTTTGTATACCGACTTGAGACTCTACAGGTTATTTCATATCAGATCAGTTCGTATATTATTAGTGCCTAGAAAATAACCTTTAAGTGTTTTTCGATTAGTTTTCAATGTCATATTTGAACAAGCAAGCAATATCTCAACAAATCAATCCTCATTAACGTCAGCATGTCTGCCATCTGCAAAAAAAAAATTCTCATCCAAAAATTCCATAATTCCTCTCCGAATTAATTCCAACGGTATAAATAGTAGTTTTTACATCACCCATCTGAAAATTCATCGTTGTAAGAAAATTTTTTTCCATCAGAGGATTTTTCTTATCTAATTGATCCTAAAGTAATAGTTATTAGTTTATTCAGTTTTACTTTTCAGAAGTAATGACCATTACTTCTTGAGGACCCATTACTCCCTCAAAATAGGTCGGATTTTACCAGATCTAAACCTGAAAATCGAAAACCTGACCTGATCTGACCTGAATTCGAGGTGACCTAAATTCTATTCTTTCTTTATTGACATCATATATGCGTAAGGCCTTTCAACCTTTTAAATTACATACAACACCGTACAAAACAACGCGTGAACAATTAAGTTAATACGGGCACAGTCAGTTACAGATAGTTAGATTAAAGTTCTTTTATAGTTTTTTTTTTCTTTTTAAAAGCCAATTAAAAAAAAAACAATTTAAAGCGTTTTGAATAATTTGACAAAATTTAATTGCTAGAGGCGACGGATAGGAACACAAGTAAGATTATGTGGGTAGACAGTGGAGTTGGCGAATTGGTGGTCATGAGTCATTGGAGTCCTTAGACACTAAAGTAGTCTCTACCCGCACGTTTGAAGCCAGTTATCGTAGGTTTCCTCTTGATTAGAGGGGGTAAGGGGTTATAAACTGAGACTCCGCTGACAAAAAATGACCTCGACAAAATATCAGACTTAACTCTCGGAAGGAGCATGTTGAAAGTCCTGTTATTAGAGGTAGGAGTTAAAAAATCGTACAAATACTCAGGCTCCTTCGTCAGGACCGTTTTATGTAATAGCATGCAAGACAAGTGGTCGTAATAACTGAAGAGGTCACACCCAAGCAAGACGTCAATGCTACCAGATGTGGATTCGTAGCGGCCAAGACACAGAATTCATCCATATGTTGCAGGTTGATTTGAGAAAATAAATTTGTTTGTTTAACTTGTAAATTTTTATGTCTAACTTTCTAGTCATGACTTGTAAAATAAAATTAGGTCACTTCATGTCAAATTAGGTTTATTCAGGTTATTGAATTTCAGGTTTAGGTCAAGTCATTCAGGTCAAAAATCAAAATTTCAGGTTCAGGTCAAATCAGGTATAAGTTAAATCAGGTCAGGTTTCAGGTTGACCTGATCTGTTCCGAGCGTATGAATTGTTTTCATTGATACAAAATATATTTGTATTTGTGTTGTTGTTTCATTCACCAAAAACAAAAAAAAAACAAGAAATCCAGTTGAAAAAAAACTAATGTCAACTTAGTAATGAATTTAAAGAAACTTCGGCCATTTTTGTTCTCACAGATCACCACTTTTTTACGCATTAATCCAATTTCTACTCGGTCGATAAGTTCACAGTTATATTAATTAATAAGAACAAAAAACCTCTTACAGAGGAGGTGTGACGCAAGTCTTTATGTCTGTTGACAAAAGTTCTGAAATGAGAAAAGTTTGACGCATTAAGCGTCTGAGGTAAAACGATTTTATTCTTGTTGCAAAAGTTCTGAACCAGCTTTCTAACTCTCACAGTTATATCATACTTCTTCGCATAACTTTTTTGACATTTGTAATGTAAGGTTTCATGATAGAATAGAATATGTCATCCCGTATCTCTAGAACTAGGTATGTTACAAAGTTGTACCGAAATATGGGCCAATCTTGGCATATTGTTAGAAATTAGAGGGTGACTCATATCTCTAGAACTATGAGAGTTAGAAAGTTGGTCTCAAAGACGAAGTTTTAGAGAATTAAATTTTAACGAATTCGTGTTTCAGGGGGTTTTTAAGGAAACTTGGCCCAATTCTTTCATATGGGAACTTCTATAATTGGGTAATATTGGGAAGGGTTACATCTGGAATAATGGTGGCACTTGAAGACTGGTCGACAATCAATTCGCTGTGTGAATAAACTTGTGGCTGCCCGTTACGAAATAACTACACCGACTTTATACTTTGAATCACTAGATTTATTATAAACGATTTTACAAAAATATGCGATATGTGGTGGTGGTGATCTCCGCGGTGCGTCTATTCGTTACGGGTGCCGCTCGCAAACTGACTCGACTGACTCGTCGTTTCAATGTTCGTGCGTCCTCTCCACTGGCTCTATTTCGCCCGTTCCACCTTACCGCTTGTAGAGACTATGGAGCCGTTGCGTCAGAGACGTAACAGTCCCGTCCCAAAAAAGAAGAAGAAAAACCAAACGACCAAATTGACTGGTGCTGCTACTGGGTGGGCTGTGGTATTTCCGCCGTATAGCCTCGCTCGTTCCTGGAATGTTTTTAGGCGCATTCCACTCGCCTTTGACGATGTGGCCTGCAAGTGTAAAGAGCAGAGCCAGTAAATTGTTCATTTTTTTGCCTTTTGGGGTTTTGTTTTTGGACCCGTACGAAGTACAAAGGTCCTATACTTTACTACAAACAATTTTATTGTAACATGGGGTAGATCGAGGTGGGAGGATGCATCAATTATCGTCTAGAGATGACGAATCAGCAATAAAAAAAATGTCCGTCTGTCTGTCTGTCCGTCCGTCTGTCCGTCTGTCTGTCCGTCTGTCTGTCCGTCTGTCCTTCCGCCTGTCTGTCCGTCTGTCTGTCCGTCTGTCCTTCCGCCTGTCTGTCCGTCTGTCTGTCTGTCCGTCTGTCTGTCCGTCTGTCTGTCTGTCCGTCTGTCTGTCCGTCTGTCTGTCTGTCCGTCTCTCTGTCCGTCCCAAACGGCTCAACCGATCAGCCAAAACTTTTTTTTCCCTGAAAGGTGCATACCTCCCATGATTCAAGTTCGAAGATGAGCAAAATCGGCTAACTTTTTCGCAAATATCTCAGCAAGTATAGCACGGAAATTCCTCATTTCGGTGTCAAATGAAAGCATTTGATGTCACAAAACTGGGAAACAAATTTTGTGGGAATCGGGTCAGGGATCTGGGCACTGGGACCAATGGAATGGACGAAATTGAGATTCTTGGCCATATACGAAAACAGCTTTTCGTCTATATTTCCTTAACTATGGAATATGGAGATTTACTGTATAAGGCGAAGTTGTAGAGAATTAAATTTAAGCGAACACGTGTTTCAGGATTTTGGGGAAATATGGCCCAATTCTGGTAAATGGCCACTTCCATAATTGGGCAGGATGACCCGAATCTCTAGAACTATGAGAAATATGGCCCACTAGGAAAATTGATAAAATTTTGATCTATTGCGCTAACCGGGCCAACTTGCAAGAACATGAACAATTTAAGGATTTTTTAAAAAAAAAAAAGAAAATTACTACAAATAGAGGCTTTGCAAGTGATGTTAATATCAATCACACATAATGAAATTTGAGAATAGTTAAAGAACTAGAATCTTTTTCATTTAGTTATGTAGGTTTTTTGAATGTAATAAAATTCCATTGTTCGGATAATGGAATTCTGAGAAATATGTGGATATTCTATAAAACCTATAAAAATAATTGAAAGTAATTGTGAACAGGAAAAGCGACATATTCTATGATTTTTGTAAATATTTCCGTAGTGTCTTCAAGACTGCTTCTACTAGAATGTTTAAAATTTATTTACTCTCAAAATTCAGCTGCTTTTAAGAGCGAATTATTTAAAAGCTCGGACACCATACCATTTAGCTTAGACACAACCCCATGACTGTTGCCATCTATACTGTTTAGCGAATTTTCGAAGATATCTGAGACACCAACCGTCGTATACTCGAAATTGATTCAAATTTTGTAAGGCATTTTACCCGCGCTGTTATTTGCGGAAGCTGTCATAGCGCTAATTTCGAACTCAGCAGTCAATATTTTCGAACGTTTTATTCAAAGAAGAAGAAGAAAAAAACGTTTCTACTTTGTTTATATATCGATTCCAAATTAATTTTAATAAATAAACATAACCAAAGACCCGTACGTATCAGAATATATGTGGCAAACAGAATAGATATGGCAAAGAGAATAGATGTTACAAAAAGACTCGAACGCATCCAAAGATACAAATAAGCAAACAATCCAACGTTTTATGTTCTTTTATAACTATAAGAGTTTCAAAGATCCATAGAAATTATCCAAGGTAATGTCAAAGGCCCTACCGAAGTACGTCTCAGACCATTCAAATCCAGAAAAGCTTATATCCAAGGACTAACTCGTTTTTCCCTAAAACCCAGAAACACGTGTTATCTAAAATTTTATTGTCTACAACTTTGTCCTTGGAAGCAACTTTCTACCTCTCATAGTTCTGGAGATCTG
>CM055403.1:92811958-92826293 GCA_029228625.1 Pseudolycoriella hygida
TTTTCAATAATTGTGACTAAAAAATATTTTAATGTGAGCCAAAGGTGATTTAGTCGGTGTTGGTCTTATAAAGTATTTTAATGTTAAATTCTTTCTGATTTTAGCATTGAAACTATTTGTGGGGACACAAACTTGCTTTGTTCAGTTTTTTGTTCATATTTTAAGTATTTAAGGTACACATTAAGAATTCAATTAAATGTAGAGTTGTGTTTTCATTATATTTATGTTTTCATCACTGATGATGGTATCGAATGGATACTGAAATTAATTTGGCATAAATAAATGTATTTGACTATTGAGCTATTCCGATCTTATTTCCGATCTTATTGATAAATTTGTTATATTAAGCTCATCACAAACCTTATCATATATTGATGACGAAATTATTGCTCTTCTCAAGCGACGTGATAAGCTCTTTACTTTAGTTAAACGATACCCCGGCGTTTTCAACCTTCGCTTAAGACTAATCAATGTCAACAAATGCATTCATAATAAAACTAGAGCCAAAAAAAAGCCACGCAATTTTGTGACAATTCTAATAATTCTGGGAGATAATCAAGAGAGTACTCACGAACAAGTCCTCTGAGCCCATGAAACCTCCAGAAATTGGGATTAATGGTACCAAGATTCAAGATCCATTTGAAGTGGCAAATGAATTCAATAAATTTCTAGTGAATATAGGCAATTCTGCTCGGTCTGCTCGTCGTCGTAACGGCTCTTCGAACCGAAATTTTTTGCGAAACTTTAAATTTGAAAAGGTTAGCCCAGAAACGGTCTCATGGTATTAGCAGAATGCGTTCAGGCGTTGCCGCGGGATATGACGGAAATGTGCTAAAGTTGTTGTTCTACCAAAAAATGATGACCTTACGGACGTTGCCAACTACAGACCTATATCGCTCTTGCCCTCACTGTCGAAACTTCTAGAAAAGATCTTATATGATCAATTATATGAGAAACTGGACGCTATGAAATTTTTCAAAATGAAGCAATTTGGCTTCCTGAGAAAATCTAACACATTTATGGGAACTGATCAAAACTAATTCATGTTATCAGTTTGATGCCATATATTTGAATGCTGAATGCTCTACAAAGTGTATTGCTTATATAGCAGATTCAAAGGTAACTCGATATAAAATAAATTGATTTGTATTCAATGAACATTTGATTTATGTGTGTATCATGTACGTCCCCCTGTCGAAAAAATTGAGCCATGTCCAATTGGGTTGACGAAAATTGGGTTCGCGAAATTTTGAATTGATAGTTCCATGTAGTACTTGATCGAGTTGAATTTTTGAAGAAATGAGCCAATGGAATTTGCCAAAGTGTACCAATGTAGTTTGATGAAATGTACCAATGGAATTTTGACGAAAATTTTGAATATCTAGATTTGAGTTACCATGTTTTGATTGCCAAGTGAAGTTATTTCAAAACATGATTCGAAAATAATTTATTTTCTAAGTTGAAAGTAACTTTTTGGTTTGCTTAATTGAATTAACAGAAGGTGTTTCTGGAATTTCGAAGCAAGGTTTGAGACGGTCAATGCTGATGATTTTTTCTTTTCCTTTGATTTTTAAGGTAAAGAATTCTTCTCGTTTTAAGACTTCATATGGTCCGTCGCAATTGGGTTGTAGTGGTTTTTTATAACCATCTTTACGGACGAAAACATTAGAGCAGTCTTGGAGATTTTTAAATATAAATGGTGATTGGAGCTTGGAATAGGCTGAATATCATCCATAATTCTTTTTAATTTTTTTTAATTTTTCTTGTATTTGTTTCAGTTTTGTGAAAGAAATGATATGGAAGTTGGATGTTTGTTCCATAGACCATTTCAGAGACTGAAGCATTTAGGCTTGGTAGGATTACTGATCGTAAACCTAGCAATATTATTGGAAGTGAGTTTATCCAATTTTGATTTGTATGACACTTGATAGCGTTTTTTAGTGTACAGGGCCATCTTTCAACGATACCATTTGCTTGTGGGTGGTAACTGGTAGTTCGTTGTTTGTTAGTTCCAAGTAATTTATTCAGTTCTTTGAATAGATCTGATTCAAATTGTGGACCTTGGTCTGTAGTAATGATGTTTGGAACACCAAAACGAGAGATCCAATGAAAAAGTAATTTTTTAGATACTGTTTCAGCAGTTGAGTCTTTCATAGGTATGGCTTCAGGCCATCTAGTAAAGCGATCAATTATTGTTAAACAGTATTTATATCCTTCGGATGGAGGAAGGGGTCCAACAATATCTATGTGGATATGATTGAAACGTTCATTTGGAATGTCAATCGGTTGTATTGGGCTAGAATTGTGCCGTGTGATTTTTGATTTTTGACAAGCAATACAAGATTGACAGAATTTCTTGATGTCTTTTGACATTGTTGGCCAAACAAAATCTTTCTTGATAAGTTCTGTTGAAGCTTTGATTCCAGAATGTGATAATTTGTGAACATTATCAAAAATAATTTTTCTGAAACTTGGAGGAATAACTGGTCGAAGTTTTCCTGTTGAAATATTACAATGGATTTTTGATCCATTATAATCCGTTTTAATTATTTTCAGACTGGAATCAAGTTTGTTGAAAAAATTCTTATCTTGATTTTGTGCTTCAGAAAGTCGTCTGTAATCAATTGAACTTTCAAAATATGGTTAATATATTTGATTTTTAGTTGCGATGCGTGATAATGTGTCTGCAACTACATTATTTTTTCCTAGTACGTGACGTATGTCAGTGGAAAATTTTGGAATGTAATTTAATTGTCTGTTTTGACAAGGAGTAGCTTTGTCTTACTTTTGGTTGAAAGCATGAGTGAATGGTTTGTGGTCGGTAAAGATAGTAAAGTCTGTACCTTCCAGTGTTGGTCGGAAATGTTTAATTCCTTCATAAATGGCAAGTAATTCTTTATCATAAGTTGAATATTTTGTTTGAGCTTGTGATAATTTTTGTGAAGAGAATGATAGCGGTTGCCAAATATTTTGTTTCCATTGAAGGACGACACCTCCTATAGCAAAATCAGATGCATCAACATGTAAAGAGATTTTAGCATTAGGATCGAGATGAGAAAGTAGTGTTGCATTTGCTAATTCTGGTGTACATTTGTCAAATTCATTTAACATTTCAGGAGTCCAATTAATTTGAGTTTTGTCATTTTTGATATTTCCTTTCATGTAGGAAAAGAGTGGAATTTGTGTTTAAGCTGCATGAGGAATGAATCTGCGGAAGAAATTGATCATTCCGAGAAATCGTTTTAATTTGTTAATGGTTTGTGGTAGAGGAAAGTTTAAGATTGTTTGAACTTTCGAATTTAATGGTTTAGTTTCTTGTTCATTTATTTGAAAACCAAGAAATTGGATTTCTTTTTGACCAAAGAGACATTTATCAATATTTATTATTGCTCCGTAGTCGTTTAGACAGGTAAATAGTGAGCGAAGATGAAGTAAACGTTGTTCTTCATTTCTTGGTGCTATTAAAATGTCATCTTGATATGGAAAGCAAAAATCTAAACCATGAACAACTTCGTTTATGAAGCGTTGGAATGTTTGAGCTGCATTACATAAACAGAAAGTAATGTTTGGAAATAAAAGTCAAAAGCACCGAAAATGACTAAGTCGTTCCTGCGCATTATCACTTGGAACGCAAATGGGTTAAACGAAAAGACCCAAGAACTGGAAATTTTCCTGCGCACAAATAGCATTGACATAGCACTAATATCTGAAACGAACTTCACCAACAAAAGCCATATAAAAATATCAGGTTTCAACATCTAAGGGACTACTCATCCAAACGGAAAGGCCAGAGGTGGATCAGCACTCATTATCAAAAATAATATCAAGCATTATCAACAAGAGAGTATTCATGAGGATCATATGCAAGCAACTATCGTAAACATCCAATTCAACAAACAGGAAGTCAGTATAGCAGCAGCGTACTGTCCACCTAGATGTACGCCAACACAATCTCAATTCATAGAAATCTTTCAACAATTGGGACCCAAATTCATTATTGGCGGCGATTTCAACACAAAACATACAACATGGGGTTCAAGACTTATAACGCCAGTTAAAATGAACGGTTTACTAAATGCTATGAGAATAAAAAATTGCGATTATCATTCGGCAAGGAGTCCAACCCATTGGCCTACTGACCCAAAAAAAATACCAGATCTTCTAGATTTTTTCATCACGAAAGGTATCGCCTCAAGCAACATGGAAACAGAAAATATTATAGATCTTACTTCCGATCATACACCAGTTCTGTTATCTCTGAACGCTTAAGTCATACAAAAGAAAAAAAAAGCATAATCTTACTACCAAATCCACAGACTGGGAACAATTCAGGAAGAAAATAGAAGAGTCAATCAATCTTAAGGTTAGCCTCAAAAATGAATATGAACTTGACTCACATACCGAGGAATTCATTGCCTTACTCCAAGAAGCTGCGAAACAAGCCACCCCTGTACCAAAAGACAGACCTACAAACACAATCAATTATCCGCTAGAGATAAGAGATCTAATCAAGGAAAGAAGAAAGGCCCGTAGATTGTGGCATCGAACTAGAAATTTAAACGACATAAAGCTAGCAACAAAACCAACAGAATTATCAGAGCATACAAACAGGATTGCTTCGATAAATACCTACATAATTTGGGCCACGGGAAGGAAAATGACTACTCACTCTGGAAAGCAACGAGAAGATTCAAAAGACCGCTCACCCAAATTCCGCCGATCAAAAACTCCAATGGAAAGTGGATAAGAAACGACAACGATAAAACGAAGTTCTTCGCTCAACACCTTGCTAAGGTGTTCACACCGCACGATGACATTCAGTCGAATGTGGACACAACACCAAACTACCAACCTGACGCAGAGATCAAAAAATTTACGCCGTACGAAATTGCCAGGGAAATTGACAAAAAACTCAACGCAAAGAAGGCCCCAGGAATAGATGAAATCGCTCCTGGAGCCTTCAAAGAACTACCGAAGAAAGCTATATACATGCTCACATATCTGTTCAATGCCTGCCTGAAATTAAAATACGTTCCAAAGTGCTTTAAAATTGCGCAAGTAATTATGATAAATAAACCAGACAAGCCTCCTGAAAAAGTTGAATCATACAGGCCCATCTCACTCTTACCAACAATATCAAAAATATTTGAGAGACTTCTGATTAAACGTTTGGAAAAAATGATACAGATCCCAGACTTCCAATTTGGATTCAGAAATAAACACTCAACTGTGCAACAAGTTCACCGACTGACAACGGTAATAGAACGAGCATTTGAAAAAAAGGAATACTGCGAAGCGGCCTTCCTAGATGTTTCACAAGCTTTCGACAAAGTGTGGCATGAAGGACTCATTTACAAGCTGAGCAAAATTCTTCCTGCTAACTACTGTCAACTACTTGAATCCTACTTATACGACAGGAAATTCAGAGTAAAAGAACAAGAAACCTACTCCAGGACCTATTCAATACAAGCAGGAGTACCCCAAGGAAGTGAAGTGTACTTGCCCCGCTCCTATACATAATTTACACAGCAGACATACCAGTTTCTGATAATGTCCTCATTGGCACCTTTGCTGATGATACAGCGATTCTGGCCACTGATACCACTCAGCACAAAGCAATAAACAAATTGCAGTTATCTTTGGACAAAATAAATAAGTGGACTAGAGACTGGAAGATAAAACTCAACGAGGATAAATCCAATCACATCACTTTTACGTTGCGTCACGTAAGCAACCACCGTATATCACTGAATGGAAATCACGTTCCGCAAGCAGAGTCAGCAAAATATCTAGGCCTACATTTGGACAGCAAAGGCAGTTGGAAGCATGACGTGAGACTGAAAAAACAACAAATGAAGCATAAAACGAGACAAATGTACTGGCTTATCGGTTATCACTCCAAACTGAGCCTCTACTCTAAAAGATTGATCTATAAATCCATCTTCAAACCAATCTGGACGTATGGCTCCGAACTATGGGGCTGTGCGAAAAAAACAAATACAGAGAAAATACAAACAAGCCAAAATATTTTCCTTCGCATGATTACTAATGCATACCGCTTTGTAACAAACAAGGAATTACATAAAGACCTAAAAATCAAATGGGTAGAAGAAGTAATTCGTGCTAACGCCATTAAACACGAAAAAAGGCTACTTAATCACACCAATGTGGAAGCTATCCAGTTGTTGGATATAACCGACGAAATGAGGAGGCTGAAACGAGTCAAACCACATGAACTAACCTATGGAAGAACATCCTGAAATCTCCGGAGTCTTTGAATGGCAATTTGGGACATGACTATTGAGTCGGCCGTCCCGCACGCGTCTTACTGAAGTTATTTCCTCAAAAATTTCTTTAGTACAACTCAACTGTAGTAATAAATTGACAAATTTTGTTAAGATTGTACTATCCATACCAAATAAATGGTGTTTTTGAAAAAAAAAATGGAAATTCAAAAAGACCAAATGGTGTTATAATTGCGGTTTTTTGAATATCTTCTTCAGACATTGGAATTTGATGATAATCTCGTACTTTGCTAAAGATCATTCAAAAAATAGTTAAATTCTTGAATGTTTGGTAATGGGTAGCAATCGCCACAAGGACGCCATCCACCTGATGATTTAGGTGATAGATGTAATGGTGTTGCCCAAAGACTGTCGGATGGACGACAAATACCAAGGGGTAGCATTTCATCAAATTCTTTTTTAGCTATTTTTAATTTGTCTGGGTTTAATTTTCTTGCTTTAGCAAAGATTGGTTGGCAATTAGTTACAATGCGATGTTTTACATTGTGCTTGCGTTTTGATGAGTGGAATGTAGACATGTCGAGAATGTCCGGAAATTCGTTTAATAATTGATAGTTAACGGATATGTTTGAAATTGATTTGATTGATAGATCTGGATTACAATCAATTTTTATTCCGTTTGTTGATAATGATGTTAAATTATCAATTAATTTGCTATTTTTGACATCTACCAATATATCGAATTTTGTTAGAAGGTCTAATCCAATGATGGGTTGTTGCACGTCTGCAATAACAAATATCCAACGAATGTTACGTCGGAGACCTAGGTCTAGTGTGATGGATTTGCTTCCGTAAGTTTTAATTGGCGTACCATTAGCAGCACGTAAAGTAAAATTACAAGAAGTGTGACGTTTTTCTATAGTTGTTGGTGGAATAACACTTAAGTCAGCACCAGTATCGATAAGGTAGTTCCTTCCGGAATTCTTCTCTTTTACATATAAGCGACTTATAAATTTGTCTGTGTCAAGTTGCGTTGGGCTTGACTCTCTTGTTAGTTTTTTGAATTCCTGTTCTTTTTGTTGTTATAAGAACAAGGAGGATTCATTTTAGAATCACATTTTTTGGCTTTATCTCTGAATCGTTGGTGATACCAACAATAGTTTGAGTTTGGTTTGGAACGACTATAATGTGTCGAACGGGATGAGGAACGATTTCGTTGAGCAGATCTGTTGCGAGATTTAGATTGATTGATTTCTTTTTGAAGAGAATCCATTTTATCTTCTAGTTTGCAAATCTGTTTTGTGAAATCGCTGGAGCGAGATTGATGTATGGTCGATTGTTTCATAAATTTTATCGGCCATTATTACTTGTTGATCAAGTGGTTCGGTTGAGCAAGATAGAATTGCTTGAATTTGTTGTGGTAGTCGATTAGTCCATAACTCTAGTAATAAGTCGTCTCCAACTTTACCACAAGACTTATCTTTCATTTTCCGTAGTAAATTGGAAGGTTTTTAATCAATTAGTGAAAGATCGTTAAATAAAGTTTTTAATTTTTTACGATCTGAATCAGCAAATTGATTTGTTAATCGACTTTTCAGAGTCTGATATTTGTTGGTGGCAGGTGGATTTTTGACTATATCACTGACTGCTGTTAAAGTGTCTGTGTCTAATTTGCCAACAATATCAGATCTAATTCCAGCTGTTGAAAATTGGGCTTCAATTTGTAAGAACCAAAGATCAGGGTCAGCTTTCCAGAAAGGTGGAAATTTTATCTGGATGGTGTTAATACTGCCCGTATTAATATTAGCTGCTAAATTTTGTTTTCCGTCGATTTCGTAATCGTCATCGAGGATTGCAGCGTTAGGGTTTTGTGGTGGTGCCGGTGGTGTTGCACCTTCTGCCATTTTATTTAGCAGTGAAGCAAAAGTTGATTTTTCAAAATTTGCTTGTTAAAAATTTGTGCTCACAAATATAAATATTTGG
Organism: Pseudolycoriella hygida; assembly: GCA_029228625.1. Classification (NCBI taxonomy): domain Eukaryota; kingdom Metazoa; phylum Arthropoda; class Insecta; order Diptera; family Sciaridae; genus Pseudolycoriella; species Pseudolycoriella hygida. The sequence continues at coordinate 92,820,187 of CM055403.1, forward strand.
ATAGTAGAATTATGGAAGTGCCCATATACCAGAATTGGGCCATATTTCCCTAAAACCCTGAAACACGTTTTCTCTTAAATTTAATTCTCTACAACTTCGCCTTTGGAACCAACTTTCTATCTCTCATAGTTCTGGAGATCTGGGTCATCCTGTCCGACTATGGAAGTGGCCATATACCAGGATTGGGCCATATTTCCTCAAAACCCTGAGAAACGTGTTCGCTTAAATTTAATTCTCTATAACTTCGCCTTTGGAACCAACTTTCTAACTCTTATAGTTCTGGAGATCTGGGTCATCCCGCCTAATTATGGAAGTGACCATATACCCGGATTGGGCCATATTTCCCCAAGTTCCTGAAACACGTGTTCGCTTAAATTTAATTCTCTACAACTTCGCCTTTGAAACCAACTTTCCAACTCTCATAGTTCAGGAGATCTGGGTCATCCTGCCAAAAATTGCCACAAAGAAAGAAAGAAAAGTTTATCAAATTGACTAGTTAAAAATATTCGATTTCAGTCCATTTCCATACAAGATACCAAAATTGTTTAATTAATATCTCCGGATCGACTGAACCGATTTTAATGAGTAAAAAGACACTTCGGCCTAAAATTTTCCGTAGAATCCGGGGGGTACGTCGCTCATGAACAACTTCGTTTATGAAGCGTTGGAATGTTTGAGCTGCATTACAAAAACCGAAAGTCATGTTTGGGAATTCAAAAAGACCAAATGGTGTTATAATTACGGTTTTTTGAATATCTTCTTCAGACATTGGAATTTGATGATAAGCTCGTACTAAATCAACTTTGCTAAAGATCGTTTTACCATGCAAGAAATAGTTAAATTCTTGAATGTTTGGTAATGGGTAGCGATCTAGTAAAGTGTTAGCATTTAGTCGACGGTAATCGCCACAAGGACGCCATCCACCTGATGATTTAGGTGATAGATGTAATGGTGTTGCCCAAGGACTGTCGGATGGACGACAAATACCAAGGGGTTTCATCAAATTCCTTTTTAGTTATTTTTAATTTGTCTGAATTTAATTTTCTTCCTTTAGCAAAGATTGGTGGGCAATTAGTTACAATGCGATGTTTTACATTGTGTTTCCGTTTTAATGAGTGGAATGTAGACATGTCGAGAATGTCCGGAAATTCGTTTAGTAATTGATGGTAAAAGGATATGTTTGAAATTGATTTGATTGATACTATAGATATGGATTACAATAAATTTTTATTCCGTTTGTTGATAATGATGTTTAAGTATCAATTAAATTATTATTTTTGACATCTACCAATAAATCGAAGGTCTAATCCAATGATGGGTTGTTGCACGTCTGCAATAACAAATATCCAACGAATGTTACGTCGGAGACCTAGGTTTAGTGTGACGGATTTACTTCCGTAAGTTTTAATTGGCGTACCATTAGCAGCACGTAAAGTAAAATTACAAGAAGTTTGACGTTTTTCTATGGTTGTAGGTGGAATAACACTTAAATCAGCACCAGTATCGATAAGGTAATTCCTTCCGGAATTCTTTTCTTTTACATATAAGCGATTTATAAATTTGTCTGTGTCAAGTTGCTCTGAACTTGACTGTCTTATTAGTTTTTTAAATTCCTGTTCTTTTTAGTGTTATAAGAACAAGGAGGATTCATTTTAGAATCACATTTTTTGGCTTTATCTCTTAAATCGTTGGTGATACCAACATTGGTTTGAGTTTGGTTTGGAACGACTATAATGTGTCGAACGGGATGAGGAACGATTTCGTTGATCAGATCTGTTGCGAAATTTACATTGATTGATTTCCTTTTGAAGAGAATCAATTTTATCTTCTAGATTGCAAATTTGTTTTGTGAAATCGCTGGAGCGAGATAAAGTATTGATTGAAGTATGGTCGATTGTTTCATAAATTTTATCGGCCATTATTACTTGTTGATCAAGTGGTTCGGTTGAGCTAGATCGATTTGCTTGAATTTGTTCTATTAGTCTATTAGTCCATAATTCTAATAATAAGTCTTCTCCAACTTTACCACAAGACTTATGTTTCATCTTCCGAAGTAAATTGGAAGTTTTTCATCAATTATTCAAAGATCGTTAAATAAAGTTTTCAATTTTTTGCGATCTGAATCAGCAAATTGATTTGTTAATCGACTTTTTAGAGTCTGATATTTGTTGGTGGCAGGAGGATTTTTAACTATATCACTGCCTGCTGTTAAAGTGTCTGTGTCTAGTTTGCCAACAATTTGGTTGTATTTTGAAATATCAGATCTAATTCCAGCTGTTGAAAATTGGGCTTCAATTTGTAATAACCAAAGATCAGGGTCAGCTTTCGAGAAAGGTGGAAGTTTTATCTGGATGGTGTTAATTTTACACTATTAATATTAGCTGATAAATTTTGTTATCCGTCAATTTCGTAATCGTCATCGAGGATTGCAGCATTTGGGTTTTGTGTTGGTGCCGGTGATGTTGCACCTTCTGCCATTTTATTTAGCAGTGAAGCAAAAGTTGATTTTTTAAAATTTTCTTGTTAAAAATTTGTTCTCACAAATATAAAAATTTGGATAGTAGAAACAAATTTTGGAATGCTAATATTTGATTTGTTAGTAAAAACAAATTTAAATGTTTAGCAAGTTGCTTTGTAAAGCGAAAGCTTTATGTTTGTTTGCGATCTGAAATACGTTCAGAGTCGTGGATCACCAATTATATGGGAACTGATCAAAACAAATTCATGTAATCAGTTTGATACCATATATTTGAATGCTGAATGCTCTACAAAATGTATTGCTTATATAGCAGATTCACTCGATATAAAATAAATTGATTTGTTTTCAATGAACATTTGATTTATGTGTACCACACATTGTCATGTTGTTTAGATTTATGCACTGAAATCAGAAATAAAATTGATTAGAAGCTAATGGTTGCTTGTTTATTTGTTGATTTCAAAAAATCATTCGATTCAGTTAGTCATGAAATTCTTTTAGAAAAGTTACATGATATAGGCCTGAGTGGATCAGCACTTAACCTCTTGAAAAGTTACTTGACGAACAGGAAACAATTTGTCAGAGCCAGACAAGACTTTCGAAACCAAAAACGACTAAGCAGACTCAACGTATCGAGCGCGTACATGACAAAATGTATTTACTAAGCTAATTTGAACAAATTGATTGATTCTTACCGTATTTTGTCACTGATTTCAGTTTACTATTAAAGTGTAGCGTATAAATCGGGGTCTGAAAAAGTAATACAAAAGTAAATAAGAAAGTCTACTTTAGCAAAAAGTTATATTTTTAAGACTGACCGGGCCGTAGTCTCAATTTTTGTCGCGAAATGCATCGTGGTTGGAAGAAACTTCAAGAAATATTTTGATAAATTTTTCCACTGTTCAGAAGACCGTTTTGAGGCTCAGCCACCGACTAAGAACATGACGCAATATAAAATGAGCTTCTATTTCTGTTTTCAAACTCTCAGTTACATAAACTTCTCGTCTAGCAGCACTATACTTGAAGAAGAAGTGTAGATCTTTTGGGAACTTATCGAAATCCAGAGAAATTTTCGAGAGCCAAGTTTTGAATGCGGTGTGAACTTGGTGTAACAAACAGGTACCAATTTTTATAATAGTTTTGTCCCGTATAGATCATACATCTCCTTGGAAACCTCACTTTCAAATTTCTTGTTTACATTTGGTCCATCCATCATTATTTGAAGTAAATAGTCCACTTTCCATTCAAGATTTTTTTTCCAAATTCGTAAAAGTGAGCACGAAGTTGTTGTGCATCACAATGACCTACGTACAATGAACCACAGTAGTGCGTGATGATTCTTTGGTAAATTTTTGACTTGAACTGGATGTATCCGAATCCGTCATACTGCTTTTTCACTTGTCGTGGTTTCATCAAATTTAAAAGTTATTGGCGTCTTAAGAATGTCACGTTTGAGATTATCCAACACATATGGTGCTATTCCAAATTGAATTGAATATTTTGCCTTCGAGCTTGACATACGGTATCTTTGAACAATTTGGAAGTCGGGAAACATTCCCTTGAAGATGTCATTTAGATCCTCATTACTTTTGGAAGAAGGCTAAGTGTTGGCCGCCCAACTACGATATTACGATTCTCATCGACTCGGAGGGTAGCTTGACTTGATGCTTTCAATTCCACGTGCGCCTTGCCATTTTGATGAGATGAAACCTGACTTTTGCCGCCGTTGTTGATTTTAAAAGATTTCCTGCAAAGCCTACAATGAGCTGATGTATTGTCTGACTTGGATCCTTCTAGCCAACTAAATTCTTTTTCCCAGGTACTGTGATATTGTGTGTTTCGAAGTAGAGCCATTGAAATCGACTTTCATACAAATTACAAGTTCAAGTCGGTTCTTCTTGTTGCAGTGGATATATTGGAAGAGGTATTTAGACTGAGCAATTTTAATACTGTGTATTTGGTATTTATAATACATAATGTCATACAATACAACAACGAAATTAGCTAAGGAATTTGCTTCCTAATTTCCTTCAATACTTATGACCGGTGCCATTGCACTCCATATATTGCTTATGGTGAAATACTTTAGTGCTGATATTTCAAAACTTCTCTTCTTTCTTAGATGATTTACTGATGGTTGAACACACGTTTCGGATGTAGTGTCAGTACAAGATGACCCGGATACTTTACCACTGATATCTATACTTTTGGATGAAACGCGATTAGAAGACAAATTGACTGGCACCGGAGATGTTCCGGATGAAGTGTAATTGGAAATTGATACTGGCACTTCAGTATCAGTTGACTCTTCGGATGTTGTGTTTGGAGTTGCGCTACTTAAACGCGACGTCGAATCAACCGATGTAGTGGTATTTTTCAGTTCAGGAGGACCTGAAGACGAGATAGGATTCGTTGTGCACACTTCCTCGTCGCTCGAATCCAAATATTAGATTTTCTTAAATTTTCGTGGGTAATATCTGAAATAAATTGTTGTAGATTTTTTTCCTAAAAATTAGAAAATATGTTGAAAGGGCGAACATTGACAAAATCAAGTTACATAGCTAGCAACAAACTGGACGAAATATATTATCTGTGATACAGCGAACTGGGTGATAATGTCACGAAAAATTTTCTCTGTGATTACGACTGTGATATTTACACTTTTTTATTTAAAATTAACTTTTTTTTTCCTGAATTATTCTCAATTTCACTGAAAATATAAAATGAACCATGGTAAACGTCTATTTTTCCAAGTTCAAATTTGTAAAATTTATAAAAGGTTAGAACCGAGGATAAATCCCGTTAAAGTGCGAGGCAAAGTGGGATAGCCTAATATAATGATCAATATTGTAATTAATTATGGAAATAAATTGAATTGAAAAAAAAAATTGAATTTTCGAGCTGCGAGTCATACGCAGCAATGATGCGACCTTCTTTAACTATTTTGTTTTTTATATATTACTTTGTATTAACCTGATGAAGAGATGACATAAAAAATTTACAAAAAAAAACTATCAAGACGCTTTCTGTTTGTAAAACGTGCATTGCTTTAGTTCCTCGGAAGTCTTCATGCAGGTCGGACGTAGGTAGATTCACATTGAAATCTACAATCGATCCATTCTCTAAGTTATACAAAACTTGCGACTTATGAGTTCTGCGATTTCTTTGAGATCCAAAACCCACAAACTGAATACAACCAGTTCTCGTGTTGCCGCTTTCGGTTTTTGCCAAAAGTGTATGTCGATATGCAGTTTCATTTAGTTCGTTAATTGGCGCATTTTTTTGTAAAATTCAAACGTTTCTTGCCCATTTGTTTTATGACTCTGTTTTTAAGAAATTTTGGAATAAATCAACGTTTGTTTCTTCGCATTATTTTTTATTTGCTTCAATAATTTTTGAATTTTCTTGCAAATGTAGTTTTTTGCTTAGTTTTATAATTTTTCTAAAAGCTTAATTTTCCAGAAAATCCGATCATTTCGAGGATTCGCATATCTTGTAAAACTTAAATTGTCTCAGGAAGTCAAACTTTTTTGAAAATTTTAATTTTTCTGAAAATTTAAATTGTTTGGATAATTTGAAACTTTTCTGGAAATTTTTATTTTCTTGTAATTTTGGAATTTCCTAGAAA
>CM055403.1:92826793-92837538 GCA_029228625.1 Pseudolycoriella hygida
GATGTGCCGCGATGAGGAGGTGTGGATAGTGGCGGATAATGTAGTTGCGAAAATAATGACGAAGCTGCAAATTGCATGGAGAGACGATCAAAGAAGACTGGCAGTTGATCTAAGAGAGTAGGTGCGAAAGCACAGCTCCTCCCCGAAGTGTGAGGCGGTTCCGGGGAGAAGAGAGCACGAAGTCTAAGGAAGGAGGTTTTAGTTGGTTAATGTTAGTTAATGGAATCCAACACTACCTTGGTTCAGAAAGACCGGGTGTCTATGAAGATTTCCTCACCCTTATAAAAAAAAAAGACAGACAGACAGACAGACAGACAGACAAACTTTTGTCTTTTATAATTATAAATGTACGGTGTAGTGAAAAGTGTGGGAGTAGAGTGGAACACAAGACAGTACAACTCTATCTAAAGTGTGGTTTACACGAACAAGCAAAATCTTTTATTTCCATTTAAATTGTTTGACTTGTTTGCGCAACAATAAATTTTAATGATCCAAAATAAGGACAATAGGGACATATTAAGGACAAATTTAAAAAAGTAGAACAAATAAGAAAATAAAGACAAATACGACCCCTGCAAGCCTGTGCTGAGAGTCTGTCATATCCGCTTCTCCACATTTTCAACTTATCCCTCGCAACTAGAAAATTTCCGACTAGATGGAAAATATCTTATATTAATTCAACTTTTAAAACTGGTTCTAGAAGTAATATCGAAAATTGCAGCGATGTAGCTATTCTACCAACAACAGGAAAACTATTTGAAGCCATCGTCACCTGTATTTTATCGACGAAGTTCAATCGAATAATTGCAAAATCGCAACATGGCTTTATGAAGCGCATATCTACAGCGAGAAATTTAGATGAGTTTGTTAGCTACGCTACTAATCTAAGCATAAGTTAGACGTCATATACACCAATTTCCGAAAAGAATTCGATAGAGTCAAAAATTCGATTCTTTTGCACAAGTTTAACGAACGTTTAACGTGACCTCTGGTGTTCCTCAGGGTAGCTATCTCGGCCCTCTCTTGTTCATATTGTTCGTCAGTTTACCTAATGTATGCTAAAGAGTTGAAGATTTTTATGAGAATCAAAAATGTTCTTGACGCAAGTGCTCTTCAACGCGACTTGAACAGGTTTCTACAATGGTGCAAAATTAACTAACTTCATGTGAGCGTCGATAAGTGTAAGGTAATCTCCTTCACTCGCAAGAGAAATAAAATTGAGTTCGGTTACAAGATGACGAGTAAACTCGTGTTAAGGTAATAAAAGATGTGGTTGTCCTCTTGGACCAAAAATTGGCATTCAGTAAACACATTGAAAAATTGCAAAAGTTTACTCAATACTGGGATTCGTTATGAGAACTTGTAAAGAATTTAAAAACATTAAAACTTTAAACTTTGCGTACGTGCTGTTGACAGTATTGAATCAATTCAGAAAAAAATGGTGATATAACGCACAAGATATTGCAAACCGGAGCCAAAATCAATAACCGCGGCTTTGTGTTTTTTCGAGAAGTAACCGCGGCTAACCGCTAAATAGTACATTGCAGTGGACCCTGCGAAAGTAATTCATTACACAATTTTGTTGTAAGAGCCAAGCCCACGAGTGCTTGTTTGAGCAACAAGCTTTGATAACTCTTTGATGAAAATTGTGTCCGAAGTAATGAATTATGTAGCAGGGTCCACACATCCGAAAGTTGAGTATTACATGTATGTTTACCCCCTACGAAAACCATGCATTACATGTAGGGTCTTTTCTACGTCACTAGCGAAAACAAAAGTTTTACCTCACTAGTGAAAACAAAAGTTTTAAGTGAAAGTAAGTAATAGTACATTACGTATGTGCTTCCAAATTATTGTCTTGCATGAGCCGAAGGCGAAGGCTGTAATCCTACGAGTCAAAACAACAATTTGGAAGCACTTAAGTACAATATTTTACATGTTGATGCTCGGTAAATGCGTTTTCCGAGTCGCTTGCGACGAGGTAATAACGCATTTACCGTGCAGAAACATGTAAAAGTTTTTTAATTGATGTCAATATCATTTCATCTATATTTATACTGAACCTTACTCACGACGCTACAACAGCTAGTCTAGCCGACGTTTTTCGAGACACCAAATAGAATTACTTTTCGACCGGGCCCTCAAACGTTTCGACAATTTGATTTTTCGATACAGATTTGGACCGTTCTACTGCTTGAGCATTAAAATTTTAAAACCTAGAGCCACCATTTTCGAATATTTTGTAGTCCTACCCTAGGCCAACATTTCTCTTATATAAGCAATGAGATAACTATTCAGGAATTTTCCAACGGGCTCCGACACTGCCGGACACCACCTTAGCCTTTGAGTGAGACTCCACAGTTGCTGGGAGCCCAGACGACCCCATAGACATGTTCACCGTGCTTTCAGGACTGTTTTGATCTAAAATAACCAAACTTACCTTAACATTCGCTTTCAAGATCGATCTGGAACATTAAATTTGTCTAAAGTGGACAAATCTGAAATTTACTCCATTTTCGACGATTTTTTTTTCAGTTTTTCGATTTGAGCACTCCCTAAATCGCCTTTTGGGCCTCGGCCTCATAGAAACTTTTTCTCAGGGGCACATTTGGCACCGTTTTTCGGCCTAAGCATACAACTTTTCGACAACTTAATTTTCCCAAACATTTTTGGACAGGTCTAATATACACCTCATAAATGTGTGTGTGCACAGACAGTAGACAAGAGAGGAAGACACCCCAAACTAAATGCCATTATTCAAAGAGCGTTAGCTACCGAAGGAATCCCAGCTAAGCTAGAACCCTTAGGACTGTGTAGAGAGGATGGGAAAAGGGTGGATGGAAGTGGCCTGATATTTTGGCGTTCTGGGAGAACACTTATTTGGGATGCTACATGCACCGACACATAATACTGCCAGCATTCTGAGAGGGAGCATGAAACTTGCAGGCAGCGCAGCGGAGAGTGCAGCACAAAGAAATCACATAAAATACAAATATCTGGTTGACCGTAATTACCACTTTGTGCCATTTGCGGTAGAAACTCAAGGACCATGGTGTGATGAGGCAATAACGTTAGCACAGCTATCCAGAGGGGTAGTGCCGCAGCATGCCATCAGAAACGCTTAACGAGTTATTTTATCTGTGATATAAACGATAATTTTTCTGTGTTTTTGATTTTAAAAATAGGCCGAATTTCAGTTTTAAATTTCATTTTATTTTGCATCTTTTTTTAGTATTTAGTTTTGTTTTTAATTTTTGATCGTTCCACCAAAAAATTGAAAGTGTTTTAAATGAACCGCGTCAATCAGGTACTAAATGTTTAGTGTGTTGCGAAAAGTTGTTGTTTCGTAAAATCAAATCAGAAAACAGCAAAAATGGTGAGTACACTTACGGAAATATATTTTTGCATCAAATAGAATTTTGTACTTCTGCGCAGCTTTTTAACACTGCAAAAACCTGCGCAGAAGTACAAAATTCTATTTGATGCAAAAATATATTTCCGTAAGTGTACATTAATAAACAATGCAACAAAGCTTATTTTATTGGCTTTTATTATTTCAAGTCCAAAATATATTACTACTTTAGTTGTTTTTTGAAGATTTTTGTCAGCCATCGAAGTTAGGTTATCAACAACCGCTTCAACTTTTTTCATTTGAAAGCTTTAATTTCTTATTTTTGAAATGCTTTTGAGGATAACTACAAAAACGTGAAACTTATTCACTTCCAGCCACTTACGAACGCTGAACGAAAGAAACGTTTTATCGCCAAATTAAAGGCTAATGGCGACTATGAAGCATTTAAACAAAAGAAAAACCACTCAAAAAGCAAAGCGTACAAAGGCCTGAAACAACTTCCGAAGGCTGTTCGCGAAAAAACCAAGCGAATTAATCGAGCCTATAGTCGTACGAAAATGCAAGAGCATCGACAACGGAAGGAGGGACTTTGTAATTTCTCATTCAATGCAAACGCCACTACCAACGGTTCATCCAATGGAGCACAGAATCAAGCGGGCAATTCACAAGAAACTGGATACAAAACCGCTAGTGCTTTGTCAAAGGCATTTTCCAACTAAAACATTCGCTACCATCGGCACCAGCGAAACAAAGAGAGCTTGCGTCCAAGTTGCTCTTCTCGTTCGATGAAAATGACTGGAAAACCATCGTTGCTGGTAAAGGAAAAGGAACCCAAGTGAAACAAGCAAGAGGAATAAATCTGGATGTTATCGAAATTTTACGAACGAGATGACATAAGCCGTATGTCACCCAATATGAAAGATTGTAGAAAGTTCGTTAATCCAAATACCGGTTGCATGGAGGTTAAACAGATTCGGCATTTGCTCTACAAACTTGGTGATGTTTACAAAATGTTTGTCAACCACGTACAGAATGGTAAGTTGGACCAAAATCTGAGAATATGAAAATTTCGGTGTTTACAATCTTTCATTGTGTTTGATAAGAAAAAACATTTTTTTTTTTTAATCATTTGGGTCGGTTTCGAACGCCCACTTAATTTATTCTGTCAACAGAACTTCGCTTTTTTTTATAACCGGTCGACTCTGGTTAGTGGGTTTTTCGTTTTGAGGTCTAAATAAGAGGAATCCGCGAATTTCGTCTGTCTGTCCGTCAACAAGATAACTCGAACAAATTTTTACCGATTTTCAAAAATATTTCTGATAGTTATCATAAATGCCATTTTCTACCTTTTACTGTAGGCGAAGATACGATAAAAGCACCGATAAAGTTGTCAAAGTTTTGTGCACTGAGACCTCCGGATGTTAAATTAGTTGCTGACACGCCAGTTGAGTCATGTCTATGTTTTTACCATTCGAATTTTATATCATGCTGCTCAGCGATGAATCGTTACGTAAAAGAATTCCCGACATACAGTCCCCAACTTATATCGATCATTCTATGTGACCATAAAAACACGTCATGTTGGAAGAGACTCTGCTCTGAATGTTCGGTAAGTCAAATTAAGAAAATATGCGACGAAATGCTGAAGCGGTAAGGGAGTAAACTTCGCCAGCCGGTTCCAACAAATTACCGCAAGAGGATCTTTGTCTAACCTACGAAAACACTTCTTGAGTATCGTTGACGATTTCTTAAAACACGTCTACGTTAAAAGGTGTCAGGCAGCCAGCTTCGAGAAAGATAACGATGACGCGAAAAATTCCGAAGAGAAAGTGGTTTTGGTACAGCTCGATTTCGCTGAGAGTTACAACTGTGGGACACAGGGTGAAGTGCAACCTGCGCACTGGAATCAGAATTTGACATTTTTATTTTTTATGTGTTTATTGAGTCGTCCCCAAAATTTTTTCTTAAGGAAAATGCGTAAGTTTGAACCCCGAAGGCGCAATCGTAAAATGTAAACGAAATGTTTGCGATGTAACGTACTTAATTTTGTTAGAATGAATATTTTTTGGTTGCTATGCAATAAATGAGTGAATCTAAGCTCCATAAACTTGATCAAATTCCAATTTTTTTTTAATTTTTTTATGGAACCATTCATACATCACGATCACGTGCGTCGAAATTCACGGTTGGGGACAAAATATCCGATCCGAAATTAGACTAGACTGACCGAAATTTACATTAGCCAAAAGTAGGTTGTTTAGATTTTGTATTTATTATGTGAACGTCAGGGATCTATTTTGTCCAACGCTACAATGGAGCGTACCCTGAGAAGCGTACACGTACGTGTTTTGTGGATGGTCCCCAAATAATAAAAAAATCGAAGAAGAAATCAAGTTAAACGGGTGAAACCAATTTTTAATGACATTGATAACGCAACATACTTCCCCCTCCAACGCTCTTTAAAAAGTCTGTTGACTATTTAACCTGACCTGTTCTCGTACACAAAACCAATTAAGTTAACTGGTCACTTTGAGGCACTGTCAAAATATCTACACAAAATGTTCTTCTTTCTATACAAAATTGTCCCCTTACAATAAAAAATTTTGGCAGTGTTTTCAACTAAATGAGAGAAATCGCTCTCATAACTGGTCATCGTTGTGGTCGGACAATTCCATTCTAAAACACAAAAAGTCGTTTTTTATTGTTTCGTTTCGTTTTTTGGAATGAAATGAAACGAACAAATCGTTTAAACAGTTTTGCCAATGACCATTGCACCATCACAATTTGTTTAAAAAAGGGAAATTTCACAGTTGTCTTGAGTTTATTCGTAGCTAAAGTGTTATCATTTTTCCGTTCAGAACAATATTTTTTTGTTTTTAAACGAAACGATCGTTTTTTGGAACAAAACAAAATAATCGGAACAAAACGGAACAGTCCGATCCCTTTAAGTGTTTCATTGGAGGGGTTAAATTTAAATAGGTTCAAAGTCAGTTGTCTAAAATGACACATATATTTATTATAGATTTCTTGTATACTCGTTATTTGTTACTGGGCCCAGTTTGGATCAACTGGTCTAAAAACGCCCTGCTAGAACACTGTATTATGTTTTCTATGGTGCCTTTTCAAAATATGCTATATAAAATGATACTTTTCGCTATCTTGAACATCAAGAATAGTATTGCGTTAGGTTTTTAAGCAGAGTTTTAGGGTTCATTCACATATTGCGCACGCTAGGCCTTACAACGGTAATTATTTGATACTATCATACTGAGACCCTTTTTCGTCATTTTGAAATGCTCTACCCCTCCTAAATACCCTCTAAATGGGTGTAGAGCACACCAAAACAATTCTAAAATCAATGATTTGGCTATGTTTTTGATTTTTGTAAAATTAACGTTATTAGGGTTTATCGTGCGCACTATGTGAATAACCCCTTACTGTATTTACTAACATTTGATGTAATTTTTATTCAATTCCTCTTATCTTCCTCTAGGTAAGTTTGTTTACTTCCTGTTTGAAGTTTGCTTCAAACTTATTGTCTCAAGTTTTGTCGTCCGATAATAATATGCATACGAAGCACGAAATCACGATTTATTTGTTTAATACTTTATCGCCATCGCGAAATCGCCATCAACAGCAGAAGTATTAAAAATTTGGAGCGACGGACCTAACAGTCAGTTCAAAAATAAATATATCGGGGCACCAATTGTTCATCTTGAGAAACTGTTGAAGGTGAGAATAATATGGAACTTTTTCGCGACTTCACATGGGAAGGGATGTGTCGACGGAATCGGCGCAATAGTCAAGCATCGTGTCGAACGGTTCTGAAGACTTCGCTAATGCTTTCAATAGTGAAGATTCTGTGATAAATGTCGTGCATATGAGTGAAGGGGAAGCTAAAAAAATCAGAAATGAATTGAAACTCGACGATATTTTTAATAGTGCACCAAATATACCTAACATATTCGCTTTCTATCAGGTGCGAGTGGTCAACGGCAAAACTATCGGTTATTGTACATCTGCAGAGGGGTATGCTAGTAACAAGTGTTGAGCACTCGTTACCAAGCATTTTGTATATTTGATTTGAACAGAAAATTGCATTTAATTTAATTTAATTTTAAGTTGTTTTTGTCGCTTTTTTAACAAATTTGTTTTCGGTATACGCAGGCTTCGATTATGACAAAGTGAATGATAAACTCTGTCTTATGCTTAGTGGGGATAGTGTTCCGTATACAGATGATGTGAATGTTCTTTATGATTACTTCTATGAATGCTTTTACGGATGCATATCTGAATTTACCAAGGTGAAAAAGTGTAGAGTTAAAAGATCTTATGTGGCCTGCAAGTACATGAATGAACATTTAGAGTATTATATCAATAAAAGGAAATCTTTGTGGAATAAGTTGAAGGTAGGGAGGAAGAAAAACAGTATATCAATTCTGAAATGGCAGAAGCAACTTGAGGTAATGAACATAGAAATTTCACGCTTGCAAACTTTCTATAAAGAGCAATACTACTCCAACCTGTTTAGCAAATGTGAAAGTCCAAAGCAAGTGTGGCGCACTATTAATAAAATTGTTCGTAGTGATAAGCTTCAACGAGTTAAGGTTAACATAAGAAAAAATGATGTACAAGTTGAAAGAGATCAGGTAGCAGTCACATTTAATAATTATTTTGCTGAAATCGGAACTAAGCTAGCATCTGATTTTCCAATCGGCAATGCTGAAGACATTTATAAGTTTGATACTCTGGAATTGAACAACAGATCTATTTTTATGTGTGGGGTTACGCAATTTGAAATTTTGGAATGGATTAGGTCACTGAATAGTAATAAGTCGCCTGGTTATGACAAGTTGTCTGTGGCATCAGTTAAGTGTTGTGCTTCAGTCATCTCGCCAATTTTGGCGGATATTTATAATTTGACCTTGGCTACAGGCAAATATCCTGATGCGTTAAAAAGAGCCAATGTCACACCAGTATATAAAGCGGGTAATTCTTCTGACGTTGGCAATTATAGGCCAGTGTCTGTCCTACCAGTCATCAACAAAATTTTTGAAAAATTAATTTTTTCAAATATTGTGGGTTTTCTTAATTCGAGTGACTATTTTTATTGTAAACAATATGGCTTTAGATCTGAGAGTGGAAGGCACATTGCAGTAACTGAATTGGTTGATGACATCTCCTTTCATATGGATAAAGGTAAACCTGTGACAGGCCTTTTTTTGGATTTGTCAAAAGCCTTTGATACAGTCAATCATAAGTTGCTGTTGGAAAAAATGTCAGTAGCAGGTATTAGGGGTCTTGCACTTGACCTTGTTGCTAGTTATCTATTGAATAGGTACCAGCGTGTTATGGTGAATGGGTACGAGAGTCCTTGGGTAAGTATGACTCTGGGAGTCCCTCAAGGGAGTGTCCTTGGACCACTCTTTTTCTTGATTTTTATCAATGATTTGTACCGTTTACCACTGAAATCCCAAACATACTTGTTCGCGGATGATTCGAGCTTCTTCTCATCATCAATTTGTTTTGCGAATAATGTTAAAATGATCAATGATGACTTGAAGTTGGTGATGAAATATTTCGAAGTTAATAAACTCACGTTGCAAAAGCAATGTTGTTCACTTCAGATCCCCACGAACGAAAATTGATACCTCGTTAAAAGTTATAGTTGATGGTGTGGAGATTAGGCCTGTGGATTCTGTGATGTATCTGGGAGTGATATTGGACAAGCATTTAAGTTGGAATTTTCATATTACAGCACTCTGTTCGAAAATCTCTGGACAAATTGGTATTCTGCGTAAATTGCGTCATGTTCTACCAGTTAGAATACTAGAGACCTTGTATTATTCACTGATTCATTCTCGTCTATCATATTGTATTGGTACATAGGGATGTGCGAGTAGAACATTGATTATGAATCTGGAAAGGAAGCAGAAAATTGCGTTGAAAGTCATTCATAGATTGTCATACAGGTATCCGACTGCGCTCCTTTGGTCGGATCATTATCCGGATTTGTTACCGGTCAGTAAGATGTATAAAAACGCGGTCTGTAAATTTGTCTTTAACTCATTAAGGGGCCTATGTCACCATACAGTGAGCTTTCACAAGCCTACACATAGGTATCCTACTAGAGGATCAGAGTTTTTGTTTATTCCATATTCAAGGTCGCGTGTCGGATCGGCTAGGGTCAGTGTTGCTGGGCCGAGATTATTCAACACATTGCCGAAAGATATCCGGATGTCGCAAACTCAAACTAAATTTTGTCATTCTTTGAAATTGCATTTACTTGATAATTGATTTAGCGTGTAAAGTGTTGTTTATTGTGGAAATTTATTGATGCTATTGATCACTGACCATTCTAACTGTATTTGACGATCTCTTCTAGTTACAATTCACGATCCCCTGATTCACCTAGCTACAATGAGCTGACTATTGATAGTCGTTCTTTCTTTCTTTCTTTTTTTTCTTTTTTATTGATGATATTTTCATGATTTTTTTAAATGATTTTGCCTGACTGATTTTTATTATTTATCTATTTGATATTTTGTGTCCCTTCGAAATGTTACATAATGGGACTATAAATGATGATGTTACAAGTGATATTACCTGAATATATATATGAATTGAATTGAATGGCTTTAATTCGTTTTCCGCATTTTTAATTAATTGTACAAATTTGTTTAGTAAACAAGACCTGTGATCTGAAAGGCTGTCAATTTTAAAAATATTTGTTGTACTTTAATTTTAAAACTTAATTATTTTATCTTAAGTCAATAACTATTGCTAACACAAGAAGAAGCGCAGTAAACCAGATTTTGTTCGGTAAAATGTGGATAGGTTAAGAATTTATCTTGAGCCCGATGAGAAATAAATAACATTTTCTCAAAAGGACCCTAAGGATTTCTCTGAATATACCACAATTTTACCAAATAAATTCTGATCGAACTCTGGAACCTTGAAATTATAACTAAGTTAAACAAAATTATGAAAACGTTAAATTAGCTAATATTGTAATCGTAAAAAATGGAAAAATTATGATTTTAGTTTTAAGAATGTTAATGTTAAAAAAGTAAAACAAACAATTTTTTGCATTATATTAAGGTTTGTTAAAGGAGAACTAAGTCGGACTTTTAATTGAAACTAAATTTTGTTAATTTATGATAATGTCTTTTGTAAATAAATGAATTGTAAACTTAAAAGAATTTTTTTCCATAAAATAATTTTGTTCCTAACTTATGTCAAAAGGTTTTTTACTTACTTACTTACTTTACCGGCACTACAGCCCATTAAGGGTCTTGGCCTTCTCCAACATGCTTCTCCAACCGGGCCTATCTGCAGCTAACGTCTCCCAGCTGGTTACTCCCACAGTTCTTAAGTTGGCAAAAGCAGCGTC
>CM055403.1:92841741-92854508 GCA_029228625.1 Pseudolycoriella hygida
TTTTTCCAGAGCAGCCCGGTTTCGTATTTTCCATCGACCATTCTCGTTAAGTGATGTAACATTTCCATGGCACGTTGATTGTCCTTCGATTCCATATCCGTCTTAGTGTTGACGCGAACACCAAAATTTTCGACTGAAAAATACTCCTTAATCTGCTGATGTATTTCTTGATCTGAGCAATTGTGATGTGGACACATTTGAACTGCGTAGTGACTGTTCATGCTTTTCACATTGGAATTTTCTCCCACCGGTCCATAAATTGTCCACCCCAACCTTGTTTTCTGTGCAATTGGGCTATCGAAACCATTTCCTTCGACTACTTTTAATTGAATTCCCAATTTCGGAAAGTCTGACGCGATTATTATACCGGGAACAGCATTTTCATAATCTTTAATTGGTACATCAGTCAAATGTGGAAATCGTTTCACGAATTCTTCCTTCTTAAACGTTTGGGGAGGCAAGTGTAAACTGCGAACAGCGCGAATTCCGTTGAGTGGGAATCGACAATCCAAATCCTTTACGCTGGACACTTCGATCGAAATTCGTTGTGCTTTCTCCTTTCTATGAATATTTTCCGTCCATAAAAGGCATAGCTCCTCCTTACTTCCACTTACGCCTAGTTTGTCAGCCAAATTTTGCTCCAACATTGAAGCTTGCGATCCATCATCCAAGAATGCAAACGTCGCTACTTGGTTTCTGTTGTTGTGTAGCACTACCGGAACATATTTCAACATAACTTGACCACTCGTAACCTGATGAACATTGCTACTCGCTACAGTTGAGCCTCCCTTCGGTGAACCTTTTTCATCGTTGTGCAACAAGTGATGGTGCTTAAACGAGCATCCATTTTTTCCACAGGCGGTTTTTAATTTGCACGGGAATTTATGTTTTCGCAAACATAGCCGACACAGTTGGTGCTCTTTCACTTCTTTCCATTTTTGATCTAGTGATAATCCGATGAACATGGAGCATTTATCCAACTGCTTGCAATGTTTTCCGCACGTCAGGCAATTAAACGATTTTTTTAAGCTTTTATCAGCCTCCAGTTTGTTTGATACTTGAGGATCAGAATTACATTCTACGTGAACGTTGACATAAGCTTTGTCTTTGTCGTGACCTTTATGTGAATTTTTGAATTGAACCTTTTCTACTGATGGTTCAACAACGGTGCTTATATCGTCGGCTAGGTTATCCAACCAATCGGTAAATGTTTTGATTGTAACGTTCCGAACTTGACGCTTGTAACGTGCCCAATCAAGCTTTACTTGCGATGGGAGCTTTTCCACTAGTTCTTCCAAAAGCATGAGATTTGTGTATTGATTGATTAGACCAGACGATTCAATCGTTGTGCTCACTGACTGGACTTCGAATGCAAATTCCATCACTGATTTCAGGTTATCGTTTTTGATTGGTGGAATATCGCTAATTCTTTTCATAACCGCCTTGAGTACAATTTCTGGTCTACCAAAAACCTTTTGAAGGGTAGCAATTATCCACGGGACCGCCTCAGTTTGACCCATTTTACTTTTGACGATGCCATACGCTTTTCCCTTCAAACACTTTTGCAGCCGATCCAGGTTCTCACTATTGTCTAATTTGCATTTTGCTGTCGTACTCTGGTAACGGTTGTACCATGCATTCCACTCCTCAGGATTTCCAGCAAAAATCGGCAGCTTCTTGTCTATTACTTGATTGATAATAATTTTATTGTCTACTACTTGCCTTGACATAATGTTTTCCATGGTTATTGCTTCGTTTTCTCGAAATGAAGAATGATTGTAACTTGAAATGACCGGTTGCTGACTATTCGACTGATATACTGACGTAGACATAACCGGACGTTGGTTGAAGGTAGTTCCTCGAGGTGACTGCTGACTGACTATTGGCTGCTGACTGACTATTGGCTGCCGATTAAATATCGGCTGCGAACTGAACATTGGTTGTTCACTGGCCATCGGCTGCTGGTTGAATATTGAATGTTGGTTAGCAATTGTCTGCTGGTGGACAATTGGCTGTTGACAGACAATTGGCTGCCGACTGACAATTGGTTGATGACTGACAATTGGATGTTGACTGACAATTGGATGTTGACTGACAATTGCATGTTGACTGACAATTGGATGTTGACTGACAATTGGATGTTGACTGACAATTGGATGTTGATTGGAAATTGGATGATGATTGAAAATTGGTGATCGGCTGTCACCTTGTCGAATGACCTCCGGTTCATTTATTGATATAGGAGGCTGAAATTGTTCGTTTAACTGGATTGACTGTCCCACAAACATTTCATGTGCTGCTAAACTTTGATTCCGAAATATTTGCGATCCATCTATCGGCCCAGCCACGTAGGATGGGCATAACGACGACCTCTCACATCTTGGTTCTGTGGGTGGATTCTCTCTCAGATCTACGAGATTTTGTTTTGCCGGCTGTTCCATTTTCGTGAAATCAGGGTTAATTCGGTTCAACGTTCCCATACTATGACTTCGGACGTTCTCAGCCCAAAGTTTAACTGACTCGAGTTTTAACGAATTAGCTTCTTCATCCTCACTTGGAGTCGCATCGCCCATGTCGGAATCGATTTCCTGTTCTAGCAGCGAATATTTTTTATCCAAATATTCTTTGTTTTGTTGTTGACGCCGAGTTTGCTCTTCCAATTCCATTTTCCTCTCTTCTTCTAGCCGCTGTAACGCAAGTGATCTTCTCTTACTAGATGAAGTGCCGTATGACTTGGCTTTATGAGATCGACTTCGAGGATTCGAGGTGACATTGATTTGATTTTCAACCATTGTTGACTGAAATAAAGTTGGCTGACTTCCAACTGATGTAGTTGTTGCAATTTGCTCTTGCAACGTAGGACTATTTGGTTCTTGGTGTACTATATGCGGGTCAATTCCATTCCCAACTGTCATTACAGGTGTCTTACACACGTTACAGAACCAGTCATGTTCTGCCACATCAGACGGTACGTTCACACATTCAAAGTGAAACCATAAATTGCATCCATCACAGCATACGATGGGGCGATCGTCCGTAACAGAACATAGCTGACAAGGGTCCATCGACTCGTTGTTTAGGTGGCGGGCTTGTGGTGGCGTTCTGAACATTTTGTTCAGTATCCAAACGTGTCTAGTTGCTGTTTATCCAAACCAAACGGATAAACAAATTTGAAGATTGTTTGGAACTACTTCCAAAGCGGAACGGATGGATAAATCTGACAGTATCGACTTGCCGAATTGAAACACGTCTCGTTGAAGAGTAACAATTTATTTAAATTCTGACTGCGGAAACTTAAAATTTCTAAAAATACAAATTTTTCTTGATGAGATTATGTTTCTAATAACAACATTAGAAGAAAGCTTACGTTTAATATCCTTTCCGCTTTTACAAATCTGAACAACCCGGTTGTGCGTGTGTGAACTAAATTGAAAGAGAATCTGACCGTTAGCTTTGAATATTAAACAGGATGAACTCAAATCTTACAATTTCACTTGTTCTATTTTACGAAGAGTTTTTCGATGCTTTCGAACTATAAGAAGGCAGGATCACTAACCTGTTAGAACAAACGTACGAACTGAACATTCACATTCGGTACATGCTTTCATTTTCAAATTTTACCTGTACATTCAGATTATTGAATAAATTAAATTGTAGGAATTCACTGTACAACACGCTTGTTCATAAAACTATTAATTTTTAAAGAAATTCATAAGGATGATTGTAAATTTTGCTAAATTACTAAATTGAAACTTTCAAGCTGACTTTGTTGCGATTGTATACATTAATGAATGACCTAGTTACTGACCTAGTTCTTTTTCCGGGAATTAACATGACATTTCTCCACTTCTGCCGTGTTGACCGATCTATTTGCAATTCTAGTACTACGTCGAATACTAGTGTTACCGTTCGTTTCCAACATCACCAAACACTCAAAAATTTGTCAATTTCGCTTCAATGAGTCTGACATAAAGCGACATGATGTCCGAACCGTTCTGAAGAAAGTTGCAAAGCCTACAATTTCACAATCGACGCAATTCAACTGAAGTGAACGAATTTATGGATGTTGAATACTTGGAACTCAAAAGCGTCCTCAATTTCAGCTTTTTTACCAGGGAGACGTTACTTTAATTACCATTTTGTATTCAACGCTACAACATGCACAGCACGCATTATAGTAATATCAGCATCGGCAATTTATTCTCATTTAGCAAAATTCCTTTTAACTTTGGTTACATAAATTCAGATTATCACTTAAAATGAAAACAAAAATAATTCCTTCATTCAGTCAGTTAATTCAAATTTTTGCCGCTAACATTTGCCCTCTTAATTTATGAGGGCAAACACACACTACTAAACATTTCGTATTTCATGTTGGGACCACGTAATTTACGTAATATTGTTCGAAATTTCCTGTCTATATATAATTAGTCTTAGATTGTACCTGAATGCACCCAATATTGAGGAGAGAAAGAACATGTTAATTACATTTTTATTTCAACTCAATGCACAATGCCCGTAAAAATTTACCTTCTAAACAGACTCAAATTCCTTGCTTTTAATGTAAACTCGCTAATTAGTCACTCTAAGAGAGTTCAACTCAATTCGCTTCTGAAGGCACACAAACCCCACGTAGTCCTTCTATGTGAAACGAAGCTCAGTCCTAAGCATAAGCCAAAGTTCGATAATTATAATTTCATCCGCAATGATAGAGTATCCAACAAAGGGGGAGGTACCGGGATATTGATTCGCTCAGATATCAAATATGACTCAGTTAACACGCCACTTAATTTAGAGAAACTTGAAATTACCCTGATTAAGATTCATCTGAACGACAACCGCATACTTTATTGCGGGGCAGTCTATCAGGTTATCTTCTCTGAGGTTGATCTAGAAAGACTTCTTTCGCTTATAGGGTCTAACAACTTAAGGCATCCTTTCATTTTGGGAGGTGATTGGAATTGCCGGCACGATCAATGGTTCGACGTAAAAAGTAACCCCAATGGAATCAAACTGAAACGCTGGCTTGATTATAACGCTGATAGGTTTAAGGCTCGTATGATACATATTATGGTCCCCACCCATGATAAGAGCTTCATAGACTTCTTCCTGGTTCATCAGAGGTTAAAGATAGAATTTGCGCCCGGACATAGTGACCAATTCCTGAAAGCTTTTGAACCGGGGATCTCAGACCATAAACCAGTTGAACTCTTACTGAACTTGGGCTCGGGCAACCAGGGGAGGTGTCACGTAGAAAAGTCACAACCTAAAACGGCCTTTAGTTACAAATCGGCGGACTGGAAGCTTTTCCGGGACATCATTATAGATAACCTGTCTGGCTTCTCTGTTCCAAATGACAGAATCCTTACTCAGGGGGAAATAGATGAATCGATTGCCAATCTAACCGATATAATCCTCAATGCTATGAACCAAGCTATCCCTAAGTTCAAGGTTGGGAATTTTAAGCAAGTTGAACTTACCCCTGCGATTAAGAGTATATTGAATAAGAAAAGGTCCCTCAGCCAGAAGCTCGATAGAGCATTTATAGCTACTGGAAGTAAGGACAGCCAGAAATGCATAAGGATAAAATCAGAAATTAAGTGTCTGGACATTATGGCAAGGAACTCGATAAGCTCACTCTACCAGTCCAACTTCAGAACCAGGCTGGCAAATATTAGAAAAGACAATAATATGTTCCTCAACATCAAATCGGCTCTTGGCTCTAGAGCCCATGAGAAGATCCCCAATTTTCATGTCACAGCCAACACACTTACTTCAGGTATGTCAACTTCCAATGCCCAAGCCCATTATAGAGGAGGGAATAGTTCGGATATGATTCAAGTTTGCCATGATCATGATAAAGCATTTCTGCTTGGTTGTCATTATGAAAATATACACAAACAGAATGTTGGCATAGGTGACAAGAATTTTACTAAAAAAGTCGAAGATGAAATACATGAGTGGGTGCAGAACTCTTCCATCGGCGAGCAGTCAACTATAAGGGAACCTATGGTATACTTTGACAGCTCATCCCTAGCGGATTCTGAAACACCTCGTTTCCGGCACTTCACTTCCCCTTCGAAGCTTAAAATTATACTTAAGAGGCTAAGAAACAAAAAGTCATCAGGTCCCGATGAAATTTCCAAAGCAGTCCTGCGAAAACTCCCTCCAATTGCGATTAAGGTTATTGTAGTCATCCTAAATAACTGCATCAACGTATGCTACTTTCCAGAACAATGGAAAATAGCAAATATTATTCCGATTAGGAAGCCCAACAAAGTCCCAACAGCCCTGGCTAGCTACAGGCCTATCTCATTATTATCTAATCTCGGGAAACTATTTGAAAGGATTATTCAAGGGTGGATCCTGTATGAAGTGGAGATTAAGAACCTCAAGAATAGCTGTCAATTTGGGTTTAGGCAAGGCCACTCGACCAATCATGCTCTGCTTACCTTCTCTGAAGACATTATCAAAAGTTTAATCAACAGAAAATATACCATAGGCGTTTTTCTAGATTCCGAAAAGGCGTTTGACACGGTATGGATTAAGGGTCTTATAGGGAAAATGAGGTTTAAATTTAATATTGATGACAACCTATGTCTTCTCCTTCTCAACTACCTGAGCAACAGATCATTCAAAGTAACGGTAAATGGCTCATTCTCCCCAACTTTTCAAATGACGGATGGCACCCCACAAGGTTCAATTATCTCTCCAATTCTGTACTCGTTGTACACACTAGATATCCCAAGGCAAAATTCTCAAAACAAACCCAAGTTAATCCAATTTGCTGACGACACTACCACATACGCTTCTTCAAGGTCTCTTAAAACCGCAGCCAAGAGGTTAAACAAATATCTCAATGAATTAGCCAAATACTATAGGCATTGGAAGATTAGATTGAACCCATCTAAAAGCGTAGCAATTGTCTTCAGAGAGCCGTCACCAAGATGTGGTAGGAATATTAACAAAATAGTGAAAAATATTAAAATAGCCTTAAACTCTGAAGTTGTGCCAATCAAGAAGAAGGTAAAATATTTAGGCGTTTATCTCAACTATCTTTGGAAATTTACGGATCATTCTAAACACGTAGTTACGAAGGCATATGCAGCAAAAAATTTGCTTTATCCGGTTCTGAACGCAAATAGTGGGATTGACCCGAAGATTAAGCTCCTGTGCTACAAACAATTGATTCGCCCACTGATAAATTATGGTTTCCCCACCTGGTTCACTACTTCTAAAACCTGGATTAAAAGGATCAAAATCTTAGAACGTAATTGCTTACGCCAATGCATCAATTTCGTAAGGTCTCCTGAGGAGATTGAATTCATTAGTAATTCTACGCTCTATGAGCGTACCGAAATCACACCCATCGACTCCTATATGTTTGGTTTATGCGAAAAGTTTGTCAATAATCTTCAAGTAGTCGATAACCCCCTAATTGAAAGAATTGTAGGAGGACGAAACCGGTTGCACTATTTCGATCGTTGCCTTGGGTCCAGGCGTTATTTACCCGTTAGTGGACTACAGTATTATATAGACAAGGGCCTAATCTGGCAAAACGGCAGGGAACTCATGTTCTACGGGGATTGAGTTGTTGCTCCTAAACTTTTGCTATTTTTTTTATATGTAATTGATATTAGTCCTAGGTAAATATGGGATTGATGATTAGCTTAATATTAATAATAAGTTTTAATATGAAAGAATAAATAAATGTAAAAAAATAAAAAAAAAATAAAATAAAAAAAAAACACAAAATACAAAAAATTATAAAAAAAATAAAAAATAATATAAAAAAAAACAGTCATACAAGTTTAGAGGATAAGGCATTTCTCTATAACTGTTCTTTTCACCTATCACTTCATATATATTTGCACCCAACACAAATATTATATTAAGTATACACTAAAAAGATCATCATTTGTAAAAATATTTAATAAGAGAATAAATTTCTTCTTAAAAATAATATTGATACCCACAAGGGCGGCAACGATTATGGTTATCTATTAATCCATTATGTATATTACATGTATTATTGGAAATAAATGCGAAAAAAAAACGTAAGTGCATCGATGTTTTTGAGAATTGGAAATCGGATAACGGAAACAAAGTGTCGTCAAAAGCTATCAACCAAAACCAGACGTTTCAAATCTTTTTTTGGTGTCACCCCGTCTGTTTGTGAAATTATTTGGAAGGAAATCTGTAATCAAATACCACATTTCAAGCCGAAGTTCTTGCTGTGGGGTCTAAAATTCTTAAAGCAATATTCTATCGAGCATACGAGACACTCGCTGTTTAAAGCGGATGAGAAGACAAGAAAACGAGCTTACCCGGGAAGATGTTTTACGGAAACGAGAGTGCTACTACTGACGCTGAAAAAGCAAACCTTTTCGCTAAATACTTTGCATCCGTATATAGACAATACCCGAACGACGATGACGAGGATACCAAACTTCTCTCTTTCATTAGATCTAGAAATCACTATGGATATTTTAACGTGACGATTACAAATGAGATTGTTCAAAAAACCCTTATGAATATGGATTTGAGTAAAGGCATAAGTCCTGATAGAATGGCACCAATATTTTTGCGCAAATGTGCTGATATTTTGTCTATGCCCCTTGCAACAATCTACTCGAAGTCACTGCTGGAAGAATATTATCCAGATCTCTGGAAGATTCGTAACCTGACTCCAGTTTTTAAATCCGGTAAGAAATCAGAACTCACTAACTACCGTGGCGTGTGTGTCTCACCAAACCTTGCGAAAGTGTTTGAAATAATTGTTTTCGAGCAGCTTAGGTACAACATCTATCCGCATTCATCAACTAGTCAAAACGGATTCTTTCCTGGTAAAAGAGTAGAATCCAACCTAATGGAGTTATCGATCCTGGTACATGAATCCTTCGATAATGACATGCAAACTGACTTATTTCTTGCTGATATACACAAAGCCTTCGATGTTATTTACTGTATTCAGTTAATTATGAAATTGGCAAATGATATGTACCGAATCTCCAATTCCCTTCTCCTTTGGTTCCGATCCTACTTCCAGCGCAGAAAGCAGAAGGTGAAAATAAATTCCATAGAATCGGATTTAATAAATGTTTTCTCTGGAATCGGGCAACGCTCCGTGTTGGCCACTCTATTTTTTGTGGTGTTCTTCAATGATTCCGATTGTGCCACTCATCCTACCAAAGACATCAACTTCGCCGATGATAAAAAAATTGTTCATAACAGCATCTCTTCAATTGAAGATACGGTCTCAATGCAGGACTCAATTGACAAGTTCGTGAAGTGGTGCTCCGACAATAATTTTGAATTAAATGCTGATAGATGCAAAATAATTTCTTTATCTCGTAAGCGTTCACCAATTTTGGCTAACTACCAAATGAATTTTCACTTGATTAATCGCGTTCATAGCACCAAGGACATCGGAGTTACATATAACGACAAGTTTTGCTTTAATGATCATGGCCTCAATGAAAGCTACTTCGATGCTATCATTTGTTAAGCGCCAGTGCTACGGACGATTCAACGTCAACGCTGCAAAAATGATTTTTTCAGCCGTTGTTCGCTCACATATTGAGTTCGCTAGCACGATCTGGGCACCTCATCATGCTGTTCACATCCAGCGGTTAGAGAGTGTTCAGCGGCAATTTGTTCTATACGCTAACCGTGATAGACACATCGACAGTGACAATGAAAGTTATCGTTTACGTCCATATGCCGACAGATGTGCCGAGCTCAGCCTTAAATCACTTCTACGACGCCGCACCGACGCAGCAGTTTTTTTCATTCACGATATTCTGACTGGTAAATAGAATTCGAAGTTTCTCCGCAATAAGATTATTTTGAATGACGGCTCTAGAGTACTACGTAAATTTTCTATGATTCGGATAACCGGTACCAACTGTGATTATTCACAGTTTTCACCATTTAATTTCGCCTGCCGGTTATTCAACCTTGCTCATGTAGATCCGACGCTTCCTTCTCTCGAATTCAGGAATAAAGTACATGGGCTTGATGATTCGATTTTTGGCTCATTTGGTTTGGTTGGATAGTGTTTGCTTGGTGCTTCCTTTCCACTTCTATGACAACCGAAACCGGAAGCACAAACCCGGTGATTAACTTTTTTATACTTTTCAAATGTTTTAAAAATGAAAATAAGATTTTTTTTTTCATGTGGCCGATATTTTGCTGTTCGAGTATTTTATTTGACGACGCCTACGGTTCAACTTGACGACTCCTTCTTGGTGGACTTAATTATTATACTTAGTGTCGTTTATTTATTTATTTATCTTATTTATTTCACCTTTGACGCAGCTTTTTGCTTTACTTTTTATTTTTGCTTTAAATTTTATGACCAAGCTCTTTGAGTGCTTTTTATTTACAATTTTAATTTTGACTACATAGTTTTTCTTTCTCTTTGTTATTATTATTGTTTGTTTTGACTTCTTTCTGTTTTGTGATTTTTATTTTTATTTTGTGATTTTTGTCTGTGATAATGTTATTGTACTTTAAGAGTATTATTTGTAACGTTTTCATGGTTTTTTAACGAGGGTTATGACAATAGTCATAGCCACTCTTTTTCCATGTCAGCTTGAGAAAAGTAGACAATAAAATTAATATTCATTCATTCATTCATAACAATGGATTATAGAAGTGTCATGTACTTTATACTGCAGCAGACCGGATGCTAGTCTATTTTTCTGGTTCTTATCGTAACCTGCATCAATCAGCTGGTTCATCGCTTTCACGTTAGTGCCGTCTTGATCGCATACCGAGGCCATAACTTTCATACCTAAAATAAGGAATCGCAAATTTTTCACTAATGTATCAGCAGTTTAATTGTAGCAAAAGCTCACACGCCGCAAAAAGAAGATATGTAGCCATATAAATCGCCTATGGCAGTATCAGTAGCTTAATGAGTTAAATAGCGCAGTGAGTTGACCGTTGACCGATGACTACCTCATAAAGAATATTGAGTTGTCAGTCGTCGGTTCAAATCAGCTTACCACTGGCGCGATACATTTTTATCGGTATATAAAGCATCTCGGAAAGTAGAACGACAATTATCGAAACTAGTAAATAGTAATTATCTAGCCACAAAGCTTTCAAGGGAATGTTTGTTTTATTGATTGGTTGTTAAAGTTGATTATTATAATTTCAATTATCAAAAGTCCCGCTAAAGCGGTTTTGCGTTTGTAATGTGTCAAATAAAGTCAATGTGAATCTCCATAAAGTACAAAAAAATCATCATGAATACCCTTAATATTCAAAACAAATCACGAGTAAAACATCTAATGTCTAATGGCCTTTTGACCGACTTCGATCCTAGGTCTCTTAGTCATGGACAGAATTTTACATACAGTTTTCTTTGCAGCATATCCAAAAAAGTTACATGGGTGAAGTTATGCACAGAAAACGAAAAACCATTTAGGCGGCCCTAGCTAAGCAGCCCTTGGGTCAAGTGATCGTGAAGACAGACAGACAGACCATACGTATATTACTCGCACAGGATTGGAAACTATAAAATTGCTCTGAGTATATTTTACGGTATTATACTCGTACACGAAAAAAAGAGCACACGCTTTCTTCTAAGGTATACCAACGGACTTTTTGTCAAATGAAAGGAAAGTATTGAAGCATAAAATGAATCTTAGATACCTGACTCCAGAACGGCTCCTATCATTAGTTTAACTAATTCAACTAGTTCAGAATACTTCAGACCAGCCGTGAAAAAGTATCCAATCGCTTGCTTGTAATTGGTTTCAATTCCTCGTATCATGAAAGTCATCGCATGAGTTGCGAACGCTGCTCGTCTTAAGTAAGACAGATCTACAAAGCCTCGCAGAATGCTATAGTCCAAGTGAGACTTTAAACTCACCTCGTCCCATGACACGACACAGTATTTCTCGTTTGCAGACAAAAGTTTGGCTTTTTCTTTTAATTGCTCGAATATCTTTTCTTTGCGTCTATTCCTGTTTCGAAAATCAGATGAGCACTATGCCGTCCGAGCGTGCGTTTGACCGGCAAGAAGAAAATTCGGCTCATAATACGATAATTTTTTGGGCTATGTTTGTATAGCATCAACGACAGACTTTTTTCCTCCGCAGTATATCGCCTGCCTTGAGGCTTTTTACCAGAGTTTCGGATTTGTGAGGTGAAGAATGCAAGCTGTTCGTCATTGAAAATTGTGCGCAAATATTCAGTGACTCTGTTCTTATTTATCTTTTCCTGTTTTAATTGTTGGCGAACTTTCTTCAATTTTTTACTGGATACTTCAAACTTTAAATTGGTAATTTGTTGTTTTTTATCGGCAATTCGAAGGGCTCGTTCTTGTTCGGCAATTTTTTTCTAAAAAAATATGAATTTGCAATTTTTTACTGAAAATCATTCGAATTGGATTGATTTTTTGAAAGTATCTGATTGTACTTTTGATTCGTGCAGCCGCATCCCGAGTGAAAGTTTGAGCAATTTATTTATTTAATACAAGCAAATTATTCGAAGAAAAAGGCCCAGTAGAAGGTTTCAACAAGCAGACACCAACCTTATGTCCCTCTTGTACCAATTCCAACTCCGCAATATGTTTCTTTAATTCGTCGAATAATGGACCGGTATTATATTCGACGTTTTGTACGTCAACTTCAAAATCCTATTGAGAAGTTTAATTGATTACAAAATACGATAAAATTGCCAGAAATCTATCAAACTAACGGTGAGTGTTGCTGAAGGGAATCTTTTTTGCCACTGCTCTTTTCGTATTGGAT